>VZTA01013136.1:0-105590 GCA_013398855.1 Mohoua ochrocephala
AGCCCCGGCGAGGAGGGCGGAGATCGCCGGGCCCGGCTCCTGCGGCCGGGACAGCCCCTGGGCGCAGCGCTGGTAGGTGCGAACGCGAGTAGAGCTTCAGGAGACACACCTGTCTTTGCGCAGGACCAAAGCACAGACTGTGCCGTGGCCAGAAAGAATGAGAGAGAAATAGTTGGTTCGGGTTTTAACTCTGTTCTGTGCGGAATAATGAGCAGCAGCCCGAGGAACTGCTCGGAACTATGAGAGGGAAGTGAGACTGGATTTATTTACCGCTGTTGGAGCAGGCTAGGAAGTGGTTTGTTTTGAATTGCGCCTTTAACGGCACAACAAGTCCGTGGTTCCTATGGCGTGTATCAAACAGTGGTCTCTTTGAAGAGAGCAGTATCAAATACAGCTTTGGCAAATGAGCTTTTGAATTATTTTAATTTCTGTAGTTGAAGAAACTGGTACATTGAATCTGGAAGAGTCCAGATTGCCTTCAGAAGTGTGAATTAAAAACACTTTTAGGAATGCCTTGAAGAAAAATGTTTTCCTTTTACATTCAGGATCACAGAATTGTTAAGGTTAGAAAAGACCTCCAAGATCGAGTTCAACCATTAACCCAGGGCTGCCAAGGCCACCACTAACCCACATCTCCAAGTGCCACATTTACACCTACTGAACTTTTGCAGCGATTGAACTCGTGTTTCAATTACTGATGGAAAAGGTTTAATTTAAGCCAAAGTCAAAACATCTTAGCATGTGGTGCCTTTCATTCTGAAACCTTGTTTTTTTCTGAGTTTGTCTATTTCTGTGAACCTACGTAGGATCTGTATCTAACATTGAGTTCAAATAGGGAATTTAACGGGAACCTCATGTTCTTGGGTTGCTTTTCTCGTATACCTTACTTCTAATAAATGTGGCTTCGTATCTGGCTGTTCTACAAGAGCGAGCTGTTTTCTGCAAATAATGTAATTATTCTTCCCTGTGCAATTGTAATTAAATTATCTTGGGACACTAAGTATATAATATTTGTTTAAGTGACTGTTAATATTTAAGTCCTGCCCTTCATGCCACATGGATTAAGACTTTGGGCATATAAATGTATCCCTTATTAAATGTTTTCCCAGTCATTCTCGTGTGTAGACCCATGCTTTGGATGGCAGCTTGTTCCCATTGTTTATTTTTTTGGATTGCCTGTGTTGTGTTGTGTGTCTTATTTGTGGCTCATCTCTGCCTTTGCAATTCTTTGTGTAAGAGATTTTCTTTTAGCAAGTCCACCAGTAGTTTGAGTTTTCTCCTGCCTAGGATTAAAAAAAAAATACCTAGACCAAAATCCTTGAAGTTTTGCTCTGGTTGTCTCATGGGCTAGGCCTGCCCTACAGATTGCTTTCTCAAGGCTTCTTTTGAAGCACGGTGCCTGCTTCCTATAAACAGTCTTTAATTTATGTGGCTTTCATTACCTGCTCTAGCCGTGTTACCAGTATCCTACTGCTGGAAGAGTGGTTAGTGCTGCCCTGCACACAGTTTACAGCTGTGAAAAGTCATTTGCATGCTCTTAGTTGGATCAACATACTGTAAATTCCTTATATTGTGTCTCATTTCTGTTTGTGCTATTGACCTACTCTGGCAGTCACCTGACAGCCGATGACATAAGTGACTGTGCAGTGTTGGGAGTGCTCATTAGCACGGTGCCTGCAGAGCCTGGGAGCTGCCGGCCTCTGACAGACCAGTAGATGTTATCAGCGTTTAGAATCTGCTTCGTTTTCAGGCAAACTAAAAAGGTTTGCTGGAAAGGTTTGCTTTCCAGCACAGCAGCAGGGCCCGGCGTGCTCTGACATGTAATGCCTCTGAAATGCACTCTGAGGCTTGAGGATGCAGTTGGGTGTTCTCTGTGCAGAATTTAACTTCAGTATCAGATTGTGGGTTTGGTAGCTTCCATTAAGGCTATTCTGGTACAGTGAGGAAGTACCTAATTAGCTTTGATCAGGACACCAGTCAAGAAGGTCTTTGCCTAAAGGCATAATTCTGCAGAGCTTGAAAGAGGAGTAGACACGGATCCCTGAACAGGGTGGCAGCATTTTGCTTGGCATTTGACTTAAAGCCAGATGTGATACTGCAAGATTTCTGCTGAAAACTGACGTGCAAATATACAAAATATATTTACTGTTGGACAGAGCAAGTGTTTTCCAAGATGCCTTGTCGCTTGCTGTGTTGGAACTGACCACTAGAACTTCAAAGACAATTAACTTTCTCTCGTTCCCTACCTTTTCAGTGTGATTTTCTGCATGGATGTCTTAGAGAGTACACCTGGTATAACGTAGGAAGCGCTTGTGCTTTGTGGAGAGCCGTTTGAATCTCGTCCCTCATTAGAAGTGTGATGGAGTAGAAGCCATTAGTGGAACAGAACTGCTTTTTGCTGTGCTGAATGGAGCTTGAACTGCGCAGCTCCTTAGAGAAAGGGGCCTGTAGTGCAGCCAGGCATTTGCTCCAAATAACGCTTTGCTTTATGGCTGGACTTGTTGAATAACAAGTTAACTCCGGTCTTGTTGTAAGCTGCTAATTGTTCTGCTCTTTTCACCTACAGGTTGTGACTGTTTCTCTTCTGTCGTTTGTGTGGAAAGTGCCACACACACTCCAGAACAACAACGGCTTTTGCTTGCATATTCCAGTGTTTCTTTTGTCAGCGAGTTCAGCAAAGTTGTAATTCTTCAAGTGCCAGCCCTGAGCTGAGTGAGGAGCCACCAGCAGAGATGGTAAAAATGACAAAATCAAAAACGTTCCAGGCTTACCTGCCAAACTGTCATCGAACCTACAGCTGTATCCACTGCAGAGCCCATCTCGCCAATCACGATGAATTGATCTCCAAGGCAAGTGGTTTCTTTAGAGACCTCATAAATTATTTCTTAACCAAAATGGTTGTCACTGTGACACCACTCCCAGTAGATAAGGGATGCAAATTGATGCATACTTCAAAGTATCTTCCCTGGGTTCACTCTTGGGTCATACATGTTGTGTACTGAGAACTGGATATATTCTGGAAACTTCTGAATGTGACATAAAGGTTGATCTAATGTATTCCCCACGTTAACAGCCTGTGTCTGCTGTCAGGTGGGTACTGTCTGTGAGCTGTTGTGTCTGAAAAGTCAGCTAAGGAAAACTGTCAGAAGAAAGCGTGGATCTCTGGGTAGGGACATTATTCTGGTTATGGTTATTCCAGACAGAGACTGTCTTTGACTCTGTTGGACTGAAGGTCGCAAAACTGTCTGTTTCCAGAGTGTCCCACTTGCCTTATGGAATCTGTAAACACACTTTTGCTGTCTGCCAGCTCCTAAGGAATATGATTAGCCAGAGGTGTTCAGAATAGTTGGACTGTCTAAGCTTAGAGAATAGGTGGAACCTTGAAACAGGCTAGGCCTGCCCTTCTTTCCTGTTGCTAGAATAAACCAAGACTTGTGATGTATGAAATATGTAGGAAAGCTTGAAGTTTGGGATAAATACTTGACAGACTGGTTCATTCTTTGCTTCAAATAAACTCCCGATTAAGTTACTCTTTATGCTGTCCTGGAGAAAACACTTCAGTTGCTTTTCAAACTTTTTAATACAAAACGTTCTCTATAAAACTATTTTGTCAAATAAAGTTAGTTACGAAGGGTTTGCCACTAAAAGTTCTCTCTGTTGCTCCTGCCTGTTTGTGCGTTCAGCAGCATTAAGGTGATGCTGCTCTTCAGTGCTGAAGAGATGGGAGGGGTTGAGAATGCTGCTGCTTCTGAATTTAGGTTTTCTTTGGGTGAGGAGGAAGTATACCTGCTTGTTTATCCAGGGGCTATCAGGCAATAATGGGTTTTCCCCATACAATTGTTTTCCTTTTACTTGAATTTAATTTTTTTCCATGTTGATTTCAGAATCTGAGTATAAGAGGCCTTTTTGGCACCACTGGATTCTAAATTGCAAGCACTCATAGTTTCATTATTCACTTTGTTCTGGGCCAAAAAATACTGGGAGGGGTTAATCTTTCCAGAACTTCAGGTTGTAGATGCCTACAGGAAGAAAGAAACTTTTTTTGCTGTGTCTCTTGGGATGTATTAATTCATTGAGAAAATGCAATCCAAGCACATACTTAATAGGAAGTTCTTTTTGTGGACTTAGGTTTTTGCATGTCAACGAAGCTGCCACAGTTGCCACATGAGCCAGTTTTCTCCAAGGGTTTGGGAGCTTTGGTCAACAGAATACTTTGAATATGTTAAGCAAATCATGTGTTCATCTTACCGCTACATAAATAATTTCAAACATTGAGAATCAAATTTTCAATTCAAAGAAAACATAGAGGGCTGTCCAAAAATGTGTAGTAAATACAAGTAATTACTTCTAAGTTGTTTCTGATGGTGTTGGGAAGTGTGTTAGAGGTGGATTCTGCTTTATTTCTGGCTTCCTTAATTTTTGGTGAAGACACGTTACAAAAGTATTTGTACTTGCAGGTTGACCATATGCTTATTTGACAGCTGATCCATATTTTGTCAATTTAAGATTTCTTAAGCATATTTTATTGTCTAAATCTGTATGGTAAAAGAAAAATGCATTTAAATGTGAGGTATATTTTTTGTATCTTTTTTGAAATAAAAAGAACATTTGTCTTCTATTGTACTTGTATTTGGGACATAGCTTTGGAAAATCCATCCTCCTTAGGCTGAAGCTTTACATAATCCAACCTTGGAGAAGTTCTTCTGATGGAAACAACTGCAAAGCAGTAGATAGACTTGGATCGTTAAAAATAAGTACAGCTGGTCCTGAGGAGGGTGGGGGGGGGGGCAAATAAAATGTGATTTTTTTTTTTTTTNNNNTTTTTTCCCTAAATGTCTCTTAAAGTGCCTTCATTGAGGCACATTATGTGCAATGAACTTAGGTCAGTGATTTGTAACATATCTAGAATCCTAGTTACTGTAACTACTCAGGTGCAGGAAAAAAAACCCCCAAACAAACACAAACCAACTGAAGTGTAGCAAGTTGATTCTAAATCATCTAAAGTTAACTAAGAACAGTGTGATTCCTGGGCTGGTTTGGATTTATGGATGGAATAGAGACTTAGACTGTTCAACCTGACTTCCCCCCACTGCCTTACTTTGAAGGCCTCCTTCAAAGCTAAAGCTCTGTGTTACATTCTCTAAATACAATTTTTGGTTGCAGATTATCACTTTCTTCCAAATGCTGCCTGTACCATCTCACTCCAGAAGCCTGGTGCCACAGGTCCTCTGCAGCAGATAAAGGCAAACAGTGTTTATTTAGTGCCAGGCCGTAGGTGCTTCCTTTGGGGGTTGTCCCTCACCCCATCTTTCCTGGGTACATGGTAATTGTTTCTTCCTCGTGTGTGCTCAGGGAGAATGAACCAAAATACACGGTGCACTTTTAATTTAAAGCAGCTCCAACTGGCTTTCTAATGTGCTTTGAGGTATAAGGATTTTTTATACCTGACACTGTAGTGTTTTTTGACTTGAAGATGAAAAGATAAGCTGTGCTGTGAAATGAGTGGTGTTTCTCTCAAATGTTGGTCTGTCATGGAAAAGCAAAAAGTGCTGCATATTTCTGTCAGTCATCCCTTTGATTCTGATCCTCAGAATACCCAACTTCAATACAGATTTGCAATTCTTCTGCTTTTGAGAACTGTTGATGTCAATTGTCTGACAAGGATGGCAGCATACAAGAATCACCTTTTCATTTTATTTCTGTTCTGTTTGAGCAGCAGGCTCTCTTTCTTGCCCTGGAATGAATCACAAAGCTCTCTTTTTCTTGTGCCCTTGCTGGTGATAAAATGGCAACCAAGAGTCTTGGCAATGGCTTAGAAATAAGAACACAGATTAATGAGGACCAAAATGTGTTACCTGTTCAAGTGAATTCACTTGTGGTTTTAGTTTCCTCTGCAGCTGTGAAAGGACTCCGTGTGTTGCCCAGTGTCGAAATCACCTTGATGTTAGGGGTTAGAATATGCATTTCTAGAGGTTTTCACTCTGTAAGAACCTTGTGTTTTCTGCAGCTGGGGAGGAACTTGGGGAAGGCGTGGGAATAAGGCTGTTTGAGATTAGGAGCCCCAAACTGGGAGGTCACTGGCAGTAGAGATCGTGACAAACATTATTCTGTACAGCTGGACACATGCACACAGGTATGAACACCTGCCATGATAATTTATAACTCCCCAGGTTATCTTGGGGAAACCATTGAATTGAAGGATACACAGTAAGGGAACTAATAAACTGTGGGTGACTTTGAATTGAATGAAGTGTAAGTTTGAGGTGGTGTCAGGTGCATCTTAGACATGACTGATTTGCATTGCTAATAGGTCTGTGAGTGCTGGATTTTCTCTTTCTTTGGTGAAGACTTCAGAGTGGATGTTAAAATATTTTTTTAAATGCTAGGAGAAGGAATAAACCGGTCATCACTACCCTGGGGTATGTTCACAAGACAGGGAAGAACCTATGGCTTTTTAAAATCTCTTTAAAGAGGCAAATATCTTTAGAATCATCTCCTCCCATGACTGTAGGCACAGAAGAGAAGTAAACTATGAGCAAACAACCACAGCTCTTAATGAGGAATAAGGCAAGGAGCTGATGCCATAGGAAGCACTTAGTGGATTCAAGATTGATACCGTAGGAGGCACTTCATGGATTAAAGATGTTCAAATAGCACATAAAAAGTGACCAAACAGTATATGTTGATAATATAATAATAATTTTGAAAATCCAAACATAATTTAATTTTGAGAGAACTTCTGCAAGACTCCTTGAAGTACAGGGGAGGCGGCCACTTGTGTGGCCTGAATAAAATGGTATATATTTGCTGCTCTTGGAGCAAATCTGGAATAAGTTTTGTGAAAGGCCTAACTGAAAGAGCTTTCTTTTGATTTGTTATGTAATAGTAGGAAATGTGCAGTGATTATTAGGAGCAGTTAATTTTATAGGAGACAAGTGTTACTTGAAGAGCATAAGTTCCAAAGCACTTGAGAATGGCTTGTACCTACGAAGTTCCAGTAAATGTTTAGAACTTCAGGTATGATCCAACAAATGACAAAGAAATACAAATACTTAATAGAAATCTTGGAGCCTAGTGGATGTACTGCAGAGGATGATGTTTTGCTACTCGAGGCTGACTGCTTGAAGGACTGTTGAAGCATCTTACAGTGTGCCTTAATTCTGGGCATGGAGAGAATTTGGGTTACTTTGTGTAGATGTCTGTATAAATACTGTCACTTTCTCTGTCTCATTCATTGCAAAGCATATCTGACCAGAGGGGAAAAAAGTCATGTGAAGTCACAGACAAGACTAGATGTGTCAATATTGTCAAGAATGAGTTCTACATGAAGGTATATACATATATATATATGTAACTGTCATTGCCTGCACTGGGAAATCCTTGCACCTTGCGGGTGAAAGAATGATCTTGGTGGTTAAATTTAGTTCTCCAAGGCTTTCAGTGTGACTGCTCTTCTATTATTGATGAGAAGGAAGAGTCTTCAGCCTAAATAGATGCTAAAACATTTTTAGCCTTGCTTAGCAATCTGTGGTTTTGTCCTCTACTGCTTCACTGATGAGATCAAGAGGAATTTTTTTAAAGGGTTTATTGTCTTTAAGTAAATATGCTGTGCTTAGCTTGGTTCAATTTGTAATCCTCCTTTGCTTATGATATAATGAGTATTTGGAAAGATAGTTGGGCCTGTTTTATGTATGCTTGAAGGCCATTCTCGTTCCCTCATTAATTTCATAAATATTCTGGTGATAATTTTTTTTCCCCAAGAGGTTTGTAGTTTTTTGGGTTCATTTTTTTCTTCTGGGGGAAGAATCTAGTTTCTGAAAGAGAAGTAATCTTAGGAAACCGTCCAAGCATAGATTTGAAGGCTTAAAGGAGTTGGAAAGTGCAAGGGAAGTGTTCTACTCTGTGTATTTTGACATAATTATTTCTGAAATCTATTCAAGATGCTGCATGGGTCAAGATAACTTGTCCTGCCTGACAAAGTCTTCACTCTGGGGAAATATCATTTGCCAGATTTGCAGGCATGCAGTTTTTGGGGTAGAATTTTGTAATGTTATTTTCTACATATCAAACTTTATAACTTGTTTTATTCAATTCAGTAAATAAGTGAATGGAAATGAACTTTTTAAAAAAAAATATTTATCATGGAGTCTTCTAGAACTTGCCTAGGAAGCAGCTGAGTAGCAGCACGTCTGGTGGTCTGCATTATCAAGGAGTTGGATGTGAGGGAAATACCAAATGGAACAAATTTGGGTTTTTTCCCCTGATAATTTTTTTTTGTCTGTAGCTTATGTTGAATTCAGTTTTCTGAATTTATGTTGCAAGTCGTGAAGTGAGAGGATATCCTTACAGTCTCTGCATCTTGCTGAGGAGATAATTTCAGACATCAGAGCACTTGTGTTTCTGGTTTACTTGAGGAATCCTGCCCCTACAAATACAATTTTCTGTATTTCCCTAATTTGCTTATTTGTTCAGAGAAGGATTCAGCTTGTAAAGGGAACTCCAGCAAATGAAAGGAAACTCAAGAAAATGAAACAGAACGAAAACCTATGGACTTCTTTAATTTTCATTCTTTAATATTTAATTTCTGTGTTTCAGTAGCTTGCAGGCACTGTTAGTGCCACTGTGATTGCTGAGAATAGCGCCTGCCTTGCCCCCAGTGCATGCTAAGATGGCAGTTCCCCTGGATGTTTGCTGCCGAGCGTGATCTCTAGCCATGCAATCTAATCCCATCTGTGGGGAATAATTGATGGCATAAGCTTTTCAGTAGCATCCCTTCCCCCACCCATGCCTTCAGCTGTGCCTTAGGGCAGTGAATACATGTTCTGCTTGACTGATGTTTCCTTTCCTCCTGGGTAAAACAGCTAATCCTGGTGTTAGAGGTGAGGGTGGGTTTAACTTACAAGCGTAGATCGTACCTAATTCTGAAGTATGGACGAGTGTGCAAGTGAAACATGTGTATCTTTACTACAGAATATATTGGTGACAGAGGTCTGTCAGATGACTTGGAAAGGTCCTAGTTCCAAACTGTTCTTGCAGTTGACTTTACTGTAGTTTGTGAGCACAGCTGGGCATTATTGCTGATACTGTTAGACATTCTAGATACTTTCAGCTGTGCTGAAACAAGAAAATGTGATCGATCCTGTACATCCTTCTGTATAAATGGGCAGCTGGTCAAAGATGTGGATTTTCGAAGGAATAAGTTAACTCATAAATCAATGTAGTATTATTAATTGAGGACCATGAAAAATCAGCCTTATAGCAAGTTTAAAGTTCAACTGCAGATAGTAGTTGAACTGATAAATTGCCCAGCTTCTAAGGAAAAATCCTGGTTGCTGTGAGTCATTATTGATGAACACACTTGCCACTCTGTTCTAATTCCTCTCTACTGGGTAAGACACATTTAAGACTCAATTTGAATAGAATGTTCTGCTTTAGTTTTGATTTATGTGTAGTGCTTGTGATCTTGGGAGCGCTGAACAAATGTTGCAAAGTTAAAGTCTGTGTTTGCATAGGTGATGTTTATTCTATTGAAGAGCAGTTTGTCTGGAGACTGGTTTGAACAGTTGTGCCTGTTAGTCCCTGACACTGCCATTTAAAACACTTTCTTTCATTTTCTTTGAGGAGTTGACGCACAAGGCGCTTAACCTGTCAGTCTCTTAAAATTCATATCAGTGTAACTGAATCATGCAGTGCAGAGTGTGAGAAACCCGGTGCTGGTAAAAACAAATGTTCAGTATTAATTTTTTTCTGGTTATGCAAAATACTCTGTTTATAGCCAAGTTACAAGCTTAGCGAGCAGCTCCAGTGCCCAACTGAGTTGTCCTCTTCTCATTTCTAGTAGTAGGATGCATCAGGAAGTAGAACTCTGATAATAAATCTTTCTTACGCCTTTTAGTAGGTGGAACCCTACATACTAATGTTCTGTGATTGAGAGAATGCAAATGTGACAGATGTATACCTTTCTGTGGTGTTTGAATACAGTTCTTGGGGAAAAAAATCTCAGCTGTTCATGTGAATAAGAAACTATTCAAGTTTCTTGTCAGCAACGAGTGCTAACAAGAGATTCATAATAAAAATTAAAAAGCATGGGAGTTTAAAAATGGATATCTTGCAGTGCTTTTATTGCAGTCGGTGTATAGGAGTTGTGCATGGCTGGATTGCAGACCATTCAGTGCTCAATGAAACACAGGCGATGTGCTTGGACGCTGGTTTTAAAGGGAACTCTGAGTTGCCTGGACCCACGTTCTGTGTTCCAGAATGCAGTTACACAAGTTGCTACAGGTTCCTGTCGCGTTATCTGAGTGATGTAAACATGGAGGAACTTGCTCGTTGCAGCTGGGCAAGGAAACAACTGTTCTGTGGCATGCAAATACAACCTTTAGCCTCTAAACACGAGTGTAGGTAAGAAAAGATGGTGTCAAATGATCGGTCGTGCTCTGGGAACGGGAAGCAAGGCTGGGATGGATGGAGGAGCTTTTCACAATGAGATGGTTGTGAACAGACTTTCTTGCTAAAATCACTGTCACAGGAAAAGGTTCCGTGTTGCTTCTCCCTCCACTCTACCTTGATAATCCTGAAAATTAGAAGGTAATGGCCATTTCTGAGGGAAAATAAGCCTAGGAGAGTACAGGATATCTAGGGCAACAAAGCAAAGGGTGCAAGAAAAGTCATCTTTAAAAATATATTGGGAAAAGAAAAACAACTGAAGCAGTGCTTTCCAACCTGTGGTTTGTATTTCATTTGGCTTGAAATTTTTTTCAGCTTATGAAACAAGAGAGGGGAAGAGCTGCTTTTTGTGCTACTCTTGGCATCCTGTTACTGCCCTCTGCCTAATTTTGAAAAATGAAGGGTCAAAGGAGAGCTTTTATTAGGTGATACTAAGTCAAGACTAAACATAAACTTGGCAGAAATAATTGTTCAGAAGATTGTTCAGAAGGTCTCCTGACTCTTATTTTGTTCTGGAGTCTTTTTTTCTTCCCCAGCTTGCTGGGGAACTTCAGGTATGGCATATAAGTAGTTTAAAAATTATTATATAGGACCAGACAAAAAAACCCCCTACCCACCACATTAATTTGTATGTGATTGCCACGTGTAATTACGTATAAATAGAGAAACTAGCACATGATTAATAGAGAGTAGTTCTTGGTGCAGTTTGAAAAAGGATTTGTGAATTCTAATTTGACAACATGGAGTTTTTAAAGCAAGGGGGAATGGCTGCAACTTTTTTTATTTTAAGAATTTTTACAGTAGCTTAACCAAATATCAGGATCATCGTTGCTTTGGAAGTTCTTTTTAATGATTTCATGTACGTGAAACAAGGAAGTTCTAGTTTTACGTTTACTTCTTACTGAATAAGAGGATTTTTAAAGTGTTTCCTTTGCTTTTTCTTAAATTTTGGAGTTGCACATCTGTAGCTTTCTCGAAATTAATGCACGGTTTACCCAGGCTAGTTACTCATTTGTTAGTGGGCAGTTTTTAAGAGTATCTATCTGAAGAGTTTTTGTTTTCACCCGCAGTGAGCATCCTCTGTTTGTTACTGGCTCTAGTCTAGAAAGCCCTGGTTGTTCTGTAGGAGCTGCAGACTGTGGGTCTGCACCATTCTGCCAGTTTTGTGATGTGTGTTTAAGTATCTCAGGAGACCTGAACTACTGGTGGGGTTTTTGTTTGTTTTAAGGGCAGGTGTAAGGATAAATTACTTTCTGGCAGAGCAGTTCAGGCTCTGTCCTCAACCAGGTCTCCCCTTTTCAGGGTCAGTCCCACCTGAAGTTTCAGCTTTCACTGTCCTGCACAGCCTATCTGGTTTTCCTTGCCTGGTGAAAAATAAGACTTGCAGCTCTGGCTGGTGGAGACAGTACTTTCTCTTTTGTCTTTGCTAAAGGTGGAGCCTCCCCAGAATCACTGAGGTTGGAAAAGACCTGTAAGGTCATCAAGTCCAACCACAAACCCAGCAGTGACAAGTCCACCACTAAACCGTGTTCCCAAGTGGCACATTTGTGTCTGTGGTGACTCCACCACTGCCCTGGGTAGCCTGTTCCAATGCTGGACAATCCTTTTGGTGAAGAAATGTTCCCTGGTATCCAACCTAAACCTCCCCTGGTGCAACCTGAGGCCATTTCCTCTGGTCTTGTCACTTGTTGGGTGGGAGAAGAGACTTGACCCCACCTTGCTACAGCCTCTCTTCAGGTAGTTGTGGAGAACAGTAATATGTTCTCTCAATACTTCTTTTGAGTGGTTGCTAAAATAATAAAATATTAGTGCTAGAAACTGTTAAGTAAAATTTCTCATCTTAATATAAGATTTTACAAGTGTGTAAGGTCTGCATGTAACTACTCTGCCACCATTGCTACCTAGAGTGGTCCAGAGGCATGGATTTCTTTAAACATTCTTTATTGCAGTATATAATCTGGTTAATGCTGATCAAAAAGGGTTAATTTATATGCATTTTCCTTTCACAAGGTTTTTTGGGGGTTATTTTTGGCAAACTGTTCTGAGTAATTAAAAGACAACAATTACTGCTGTTGTGTTGCTTGTTGGTACACTGGCAAAATACCTATTTTAGTGTCAAATGACTTGTAATGGTATAACTAAATACATGTCAGAAGAAGAATCCATTGCAGAAAGGACCTTCTGCTTATGGTTTCATGCCTGATGTTACTAAAACCATGCAAAAGTGTTCAGGTTGATATTCTCCTTCCAAAAACCTTCCATGTTGATCTAATGCAGGCTTCTGAAAAGTTGGTCTGTGATGTTCAACACTAGAACCACAGGGTTCTTAAAAGCAATTGTACTTTCTCTGCATCGTGGGTAAAATAGTTAACTTTCTTTGAAAGTAAGAGAATGGAAAGGCTGTAAGAAAAAAGAAATTAAGACCGTTTACAGACTTTTTACAAATGGAATTCAGTATGGAAGAGAGAAAAAAGAAAAACTCAGTTCCAGTGTGATCCCGTTTGAATGGGAAATGATGGCTGTGTCTAAATTACCGAGAAATTCAATGCAGAAGGAGCCAGCTGAAAGCAGTGATGTGTCTGGCACAGGTTTTGAATGTTTTACCTGTGGCTGGCTCTGGTGTGCTCCCAAGTTCTCCCAGGATGTCCGCAGCTCACAGCCTGATCACAGGTTCGGGTCCGTGTCTGCATTAGCATTGCTGAGGGCATGGAAGAGCTGCTGGTTCAGTTGGTTCAGTAGGATCAAGGGTGCAGTTCCCAGGCACTGAAACTGCTCCACAAGCCAAACCAGCCCCCAGTAAGTGTGGCTGATTAGGGGTTGTAATTCACAACTGTGCTACCTCTCTGAACTAAAGCAGTAATTTGGATCCAGCCAAGAAAGTCTAACAGTCATCATTCGTCCGTAATCCATCAGGAATGTGAGAGATTTGAAAGCATGTGCCTGTGGTCAGGCATTTGATGGTAAGAGTTGTCTTACTAAAATGAAGCTGTGAATTATAAACTGATCAGATGCATTTCCTGAGTGCAGTATGCTGGTTTTATGCTTGGTCCAGCATTTCATTGCTCTTATATCAAATGATGCAATGAAATTGAAATAAATCATCTCTTGTCTGCAGCAGGGGAAGACAGAGGAGATGGGAGTAATTCCCTTTGAGTTAAAAGCAGATTATTTCAATTAGCCTGAAGGATGTCTAGGAAAATGAGAATTGATATCTTGCAGAGGGATAGGAAAAAACTATGTTTTGCTTGCATTATGGATGTCTGATTTTGAGCAATAGCACTTGACAAAGTAAAATAAAATCATTGCTAAAAATCTAATGCAGGTGAAAACTTGTCTGACCAGACTTTCCTATAAAGAACTGGTATAAACTAATTGATCTGAAATAATTTATATCTGTATTATCAATATATGTTTACTAACATACCCTTCTGGAACTTCTTTTTTTTTTTTGTTTGGTGGGGCTTCTTGTGTTTAACAAGTGCAATTTCTTTTTTTTTTTTTTTAATGCAGTCCTTCCAGGGAAGCCAGGGACGAGCCTACCTCTTCAATTCTGTGTAAGTATGTGGTCATGGTTCTGCACACCACCTGCAGAGTGTAACTTCATGCTTCCAAAGTGGAAAACAGTAGGAATTAACGTAGCTGTACTTTGCCCTGTTCTTTTACATGCTGGCTTTACTCACCAGCAATAGTTATTAAAGAGCTACTGGGCCGATTCTGAAGCATTCCTTGTTGCACATATATGAGTTTATCTTGTATTTTAAGTAATTCTGCTGAGAGCTGAAAGATTAGAGGAGTGTGTTAATGTGAAATTCCTTTTGTGTATGTAATGGTAACTGTCTCGAGTGGGAGCTGCCATTCTGAGATACTCCAAAAGTCACAATATATTGAGGGACTGCAAATTTTCTTTAGACAGCTCTGCTGTGGTCTAAAGAATTTCCCAGTCGGATAGTTGGATACATTTAGAGGTTAATGTTTCAGTAAACCCGGTACATCTTAAATGACCTTGAATATTGCAAATGTGCTAGAGGCAAAAGGTCTCTGTGATCTTATCAAGCCTAATATTTGCAATCTTAGGCACGTCCTTCCCTTGATGGAAGGCTCTTTGCATTTGTTAATGGGTATATTTTAAGTTTTTAATATGCAGGATTGCATTTTTGTCTTTATTTTTCAGCAGTTTTTTGTGTTGCAGCATTTTGAAAGAGAGATGCGGTTGAGTGTCCTGGTCTATTTTTGACCAGGATAATGGAACTGTAACTGCAAAGCATTTGACTGCAGAGCCTTGAAATTCTTTTAATATGTAGTTGTTCAGTGGTGACTTGGGATTTCTGCTGTAAATCTTATAGTGAGATTCTGGTACTACAACAGCAAAAATGGCAACATTTTGCTCTTGTTTAAAACTGTCTAAAAACTTGGTTTAGTCTTGCCTCATGTTTTCTGCATAGACTCGTTTGTGGAAAAACTGGCTTGATGCAGTACTTCATGGGATGCTTTGTTTTGAAATTGCTGTTTGTTCATCAGAGCTTAGTCTGCTGATCTGTAGCAAAGAAATATTTATGAGGCTTTTTTTTTTGCTGCTATTTTGGAGCTGGTTCTAAATTCAGCTGTTGGTGCTGATTCACTGGTACAGACTTCCATTACAGAGGTCTCAAATTGTTTTTGAAGAAAAGCCTGAAACTGTAGAAGTGTCCAGTTACTGCCTAGTGTTCTGTTCTCTGCAGGTTTAACTATTTAGCTTGTCTTTGTTGCTGGGAGTAAGTGGTATCACCAACAGTGACACCACAGCCACTTAAAAACAAGAAACAAACCCCTTTTTTCTTCCTGTCCCTCTGCTCAGTGGAACAGAGGAAGTTACTTTTGCAGCATTGAATAAGTTAGGCTTTTTTTTTAAACTGTTTTTTTGTCTGCTGGACAAAAGGCAGGGAAGAGTAAGAGAAGAAACGCACTCATGCTGTTAATATGATTTCCCCCTTTTTTTCAGGGTAAATGTGGGCTGTGGTCCAGCAGAGGAGAGAGTTCTTCTGACAGGTTTACATGCTGTAGCAGATATCTATTGTGAAAACTGTAAAACCACTCTTGGATGGAAATATGTAAGTAATATGTTAAATCCTCAATAACTGTTTGTATGTTGAAGCACAGATGCTTGAGTTGGCCATTGAGTAGCACCTTTGCTGACAGTTTAGGTGAGGTAGCTCTGGTGCTTTTGTGTGCATCAGGCTCTAATAGAGTCTTGCTTCCTTGCATCTGCAGAAATGCTGTAGCAGATGGTAACTTTATTCTGGACTGCAAATCAAGCATGAGCTATAGGTGCTATTACAGCTGTCTAATATTTCTGTATTTGGTAATCTTTCTGCAAGACTACCAAGCACACATGCACTAAACCTGGTGGGAGAAATTGTCCAAGTGAGTCTGTAGTGTCTTGGGTTGCAAAAGTTGGTTATACAGCAAAAATATCAATGACAATAAATGGTACTGAGCGTATTACACTGTTTACAAATAAAGCGGACTCGATTCTGTTGTTTGAAAATTTACCTGTGCACTTGCAGCTGTGTTGCAAGTTTGATGTTTTGGAAACGTTAGATTCTGGGTGTTGCATGTAGGATTTTCACTGATTCAGTGCAGCTTCAGATCTTAGAAGTTTTCCTAATGCATTCCCTGTGATGATGAATAGAGAGCTTTTGAAGAGGTTTGCATTCCCCCTTTTCATTACTTCTGGGAATAAGGCAATAACACACGTAACACGCCATTTCCTAGCCTTCACTTACAAAAGCATTAAAAGTCCCTAAGCAGAGAGAGAGCATGGACAGCAAGCTCTACAGCAAGATCTGTGCAGTAGATCTGCTGATTCCACTCAGGAGAAGTTTGCTTCTGTTTCCTTCTCAATGCTTTCCAACCTCTCTCCCTTCCCTCCCTTCCCTTACTCGGTGTAACCAATATGGATTGTTGGCTCCTGCTTTGTATTTTTAATGCGAGTCTGACGTTTAAAATACTTCATTTCCCCAGCTTAATTCAGTGTTGTCTTGATTTTTTTTATTTTTTTTTCCTTTCCAGGAACATGCTTTTGAGAGCAGTCAGAAATACAAAGAAGGAAAATTTATCATTGAACTTGCCCACATGATAAAAGACAATGGCTGGGAGTGAACCACAACCTTTTTCCTTCTGTTTGGACTATATTCTGTGGAACAGGCTTTACAAAGACTAATGCAAAGTAAAGGAAGAGCTTGGCTAGAGTGGCCCTGAGAATATCACTGAACTCTGAAACCTCACAAATGAGTAGTGTAGTGTAAGTGGCTATTTCAGGCCATGTTTGCCTTTTCTCCTTGTGTAAGTTCCCTCTTTTTGTACGTGTATTATTGTGTGAACAGTTGTTTTGGAACATTTTGGATGACCTTTTTCTAAACTCTCTCAGACTAGAGAAACAGTTCACTAATTGAAAACGGATTTTACTGGTTAGCATCTCTCTCTGACCTATGCCTTTAATGCTACTTCTGCTGTGCATGCTTCTTGCCTAAACACCTACACTCCAGTCCTGTAGAAGTTCTGTACCTGAGCAGTCCGAAAGAATGTATGGGATGGGGTGCTTTTTTATATGTAGCAATTTCTGATGTGTTTGGCAGTGAAGAGGATGCAGTATTGTAGTTATTAATTTCTTTTTTAAATTTGAGTGTACCACAACCTATGTACATCTTGTAGGTGAATTGGTTAAAGGTACAGTGCTCACTTCAAAAAATACTTCAATTGCACTGACTGAAGTTAGCAGGTCTCAAGTTGTTAGGAAAGGTTATGCCAGAGGTTTGGTATGTTAATGAAATAACATAGAAAGATTTAAAATCAATAATGCTATAGAATATGTTCCTTTAAGACCAACATATTCCCTATGGAGTTTGCTGGATAAAAAATTTATAAAAACTATAGCTTGCAAGATTAAAAAGACAGAAAAATATATGCATCTTCTATTTTGGAAAAAAAAAAATTAGTTGGTATATTAGGAAAAAACAAAGTTTTGGTACTGTACCTTTGCCAGTAACAGGGACTTGTGCATCAGTAGAGTTTTATGGCTGGTTCCATGTAACTGTATAGTCCTAATGCACTGGACAAAGAGGTTGATGTCAAGGAAACTTGTTGAAGTCTTCTGCTTCTGCTACATTTGAACAAAAATATTTATTTTTGTGAGAAATGGCCAGAGCCTATGACATGAAAATTAATATAGTACCTGTAGGAAAAGGAGGAGTAATAAGGGGGAAGGGAAGTTTGACTTGTTTTTTCATAAAATAAAATAGCAAGATAGTTTTTAAAATTTGGGGGTGGGGAAAGGGTTTCCTGGTTTGCTGGCTAAATCATCCCCAAGTATCTTTTTATAATAAAAATTTATATGAAACTCACCTTCTCTTTTGTTCTCATGCTGTTTCTTTAATGGAATCAGTTAATGAGAGAAACTTCTGGAAAGTGTATGCACAATATGAGCTGTTGGTATCTGTGTATGCAAACTGAGCAACTGTGAAAGAAGCGCTCTACGTAAATTTGCTAACTTAATTTTCAAATTAAACAGTCTCTAAAGACTTTTTGTATGTTAATCCTTTTAATGCTCGAGGACAAAATGTTTGGGAAAAAACCCCTTTAACACTACATAAGTCCTATAACTGAACAATACAGAAGCCTTGCAATATGAAACCCCTTTCTCTCAATAACAATTCTAATATGGCACCTGTGAAATTAGTCCCAGGTGCTGCTGCTGCTGTTCCATTTTTGGGAATCTCTCATAGGCTTTCTGAACTCTGCTGCACTTTAGAAATTGTCAGACATGAAAAATTATGCCAGTGGGTAGGGGCAATATGTATCTTTAAAACCAGCTTTCCAGTGTTTTTGTGGAGAGGAGGAGTGAGAAGAGCATTCTCCGAGGTGTACACATTCTTTGTGATGCAGGCTGGCCGAGCTGCCTGCCAGATGTTGTCATGACTGATACCCGTGAATTAAAAATGTAAGAATTAGAGAAGTCGTTCGAGCTGTTGGGTTTCAGTCCAGAGGCCTGAGGTGGTACAGTCACGTTCAACCTGGATTTTGTGGCTTACACGTTGCTGCTTCGTGTTCACATCAGGTCTCCTTTTTCACAGTGTCATCGATGTAAGATGGGCTTGGTGTTGCCTGTCCCGTCCTTTTTTTGATCTGGGATTCTTGGGATTTTGTTTTCCACCAGTGCAATGTATGTTGCCGACAAGAAAGGCGCTAAAACTTCTATCAGCAAAAAGTTTGTGTTGGCTTCTAAGTCCCGTTGCAATGTTGATACTTGTGAACAGCTTGTGTGAGGTTTGTGTATCTTTGGGCTTTTCTTATTTCCTGGCTGCAGACTTGCTGAGGCAGGACACTGGACTGAAGGCAAAAGTAATGGCTGCTTTTCCAGAGAGAGTTGAAATTAAAGAAAATATGTAAAGTATTAAAGATTTTTCTCTCCAAAATTGGGGGTTTGGCTAGCTCTCGTTAGTAAGCTAATGCTGTCTGTAACACAGTCTGATTCTTAGAAATTCAACCTCTTTCTTCAGTGCATTATTTATATTTCAAACTGGACATTTTCACCAAAACCTTAATTAACTTTGATGCCAAAGGTTGGAACTTCAAGTGCTTAGCACATAGAGCTTCAGACTACTGGCATAAAGAGTTAATGACCTATATGTGATGTTTATGGCTTTCAAGAGAACCAAACAAAGCAATATTCTTTTTGGTCTTTTATTCAGAGTGGATGCTTAGAAGGAGTAAAGAGTAGAACTAGTTCAGAATCACTATTTTATGCTGCCATGTAACAATTCTTGAGGCTCATTCTATTGAGGGAATATGTGAATTTTCTTCCCACGTTGTTTGGCGGCATCAATGATTATTTTCTCCCCTCATAAAGATATAGAGAGTTCTTGTTATTGGTTTTGGTGAAAGTTGAATCCAGATAGCAATGACTGCTGGCTGATGTGAAGAGGTCAGTCTGGTCACTGAACCTTCCAGCAGTCATTTGAAAGAAAAATAAACTTACTTGAAGAAAAATTTTACTAAAGCATTTTCCCTCTAACCAATTTTTGTAATATATTGAAGATTATATTTAAAGTTTGTATGTGTTTGCTCTGGGCAAGTTTACTTCCCCTCCAATTTGAGCACTTTTGTTACTTGTACTGGTTATTTTTATTGTTGGTCTTAACATTTATTTTGTATTTTGTTTTTTATAAACTGTAACAAAAAGCTTTTGTGAACCTTTGTTTCTTGCTGGCTCTTTCTTGGACCAAATGAACTGACTATGAGCTGGCTTAGAAGAAATGTTCATTGGGATGCATAGGAATTTGCTAGCAAAAATGTACATGTATTGAAAGTTATTTTTCCACTGAACCTCTAAAGCCACGCCTGTCCTAAAGTAATTAATCATAATTTGGTGTGACTTTGGTAATCTGACCACACATTCTCTGTCTAGGTCCAAAATAATGGTTGTAACAATGGTTTTCCAGGACTGAGTCTGCCTCCAAACCCTAGAGTTCTTCTTTGGCTGGTTACTTTAAGTACCTTTTTGATTACTAAAAGGCAATGCTGCCATGTACAAAAATTCTGTCACCTTGCAAACTTGCTGTGAAATCAGCTGCAGAATTTGGTGAGGGATTGCTGACTCTTCAACCTAACCACTCCTGCTGAATGCTTTTAGCAGCCTGGTAATCTTATCTGCCAGTTGAAAGGGCCAGGATATGAATTTCCCTGGTTGGTTGTAAGCTGTGCAATGGCAAACTGCGTGAAGGGAGATTGCTACGGCTCCCTCTTAACGTCCCAGTAGCGAGGCCCAGCATAATAATGACCAGTGTGGGTGCCCGTGTGCTCGCGGTCCATGGGAGAGGAGGGGGAAGGACGTTAATTTCAGTTAAAAACTGGCCTCAGAGGTTCTGACCCAGTCCCCACTGCGCCCATAACCAAAGGCCATCTCTGTTTCCCACCGGTGGATCAGTGCGAGAGTTCCCCGAGGCGGTGCCAGCTTTGGTGGCCGCGCCCTTCCCTCCGCGTGACGCTCGTGGAGCTCCTCCTGCCCGCTCATCTCAGCAGCCAGATTGCAGCAGCAGCAGTGACCTCCAGCCTCACAGACCAAACTTCAGTCATCTCCAGCCTTGGATATTGGCCATGAGAGGAAGAAGCTGTCAAATTACTGTTAAACTTCTTGGACACTTTATTGGACTTCACTGAGACTCATGTTAAGCCAACCAGCAGTATAAACACTTCATGGAAAAGGAACAGATGCTTCAGAGGTTTCTTTTAAAAGGACTGTTACAAGTGGTTTAAGGTCTAAAGCATGAGTCATAAATGGCAGTTGAGTTGTGCCTCATTGTTTCTTAAACTCTTTAAAACGCTTTCTTTTACAGGTGACATGGCTGTGTTGCTGTTTTGTCCTAGCAATACTGTACATCATTTGTTGTTTCACTATATTGTATCTATTCGAGGTATCACAATAAAAGCTTTCAATTGTTTTGTTGGGTTACCTGTTGGTTTTGTGCTATCTTTTCTTGCAAATTGAGTTCTCGGGCTTTATCCTCTGGTGGGGCCAGAGAGAAAATACAGTGCTCTTAGTTGCTCTTAAAAACTTGTAAATGGGTTGAATTTGATTTTATGTGGTTTTAGGACTGCCACAAAGCATTTGGGGTTTTTTTCCTTTCACGAATCTTTCCAAAATACAGAAATTTGTGTTGCTACTGTTAGGACTTTTGCCTATTTTGAGCCAATTGTGGGACCTCTGCACAGTGAGAGTCAGTCTTCACACCCCTCAAAACTAATTTTGAGAGGAATTGAAGTGTGGGTGTCCCTTTTGTTGTGTTAGTTTGGTCAGCTGCAGACCTGAGGAGTACTGTGGGCACAGCACTCCCTCTGTTCATTCTGCTTTGGCTGGGAGGAACTCCTGTAGCTCCTCTGATGAGATTATTGGTCTTGTCAGTGATATGATCCCTCTGGACTGCCTGAGGCTCAGAATGAAGTCATTCAGTGCACACTTACGCAGCATCTTCAATAATCCATCATTTCGGCTCACAAAGGGATAGGGATGCTCTTCATGCAAGATCAAACATATTATTTCCATCTTGAGAAAATGGAAGATAGCCAGCTACTCTTTCTCTTATTCAAGTGCTGTCTTAGGGGCATGAAATAAGGATCTTTCCAGATCTGAAAAAACCCCAAACCCTAGGGATAAAATGGCATTTTATGTGAGGTGTATGGTCTTCATTGTATAAAAATTTAACTTTTGATAAGATATAATTGAAGTAATAAAGATTCAGATAACAAGTATCTTTCAGGTTTGAGATGTTCACAGTAACATCCCAGTACATTTTGGTGTATCAGAGGGACTATAAAAATGCCAACTGTCAGCACCTGGGTTACCAGAATAACTTTGGAAATGTGAACTCCAGTGTTCTGTCCTACCAGCTGGAAAACACCAGGATATCTGACTTCCAGATAGACAAGGATGGGCAGGTGCCTCATTTAAAGCTTGAGAACCTTCCATGAGATGTCTTTTTGCCCCTGTTAAATTTAAATAACTGGGCAGTGGTGTCATTTAGGGTTCTCCCCCACACCCTGTGGCTGTGACTGGGGGACAGCAGTGGGTCTGTACTGCCGGAGTCCAGGTAGCCTGAACCAGGAAACAGCCACAGCTAGAGCTGAGCTTATCCTCTGCGCTCTGGGCTCCACTTGGGCCACTGCCCATGTGAGGTTCTTTCCACTTCTGTCTCCTCCTCTGCTCCCTGCCCTTGGCTCTGCCCCAGATGGGTCCGAGCAGGGATGGAGCACCTGCGCTGCCGCTGGCACTCACCTCCAGCAGGCACAGCAGCTGTGGATTAACCGAGGCCGGACAAAGTAGATCCTGGCTGTGAAGCAGCTCTGCTGAGCCATGGCGCTGATGAGCATTAACTGTTTCTCCTCTAGCAGAGGCCGAGCTGTTCTCAGGGTTTGACTCATTCATTTCTATAGTATTGCTGGATGAGATTTGAGCTGAGGTGCTCTGTGATCCTGGTAGCAGTTTAATCTATGCTAACCTGATTGCCTGAAGATTTTCCTTAGTAAGGATCACTCTAGAAAGCAGACAGCACAAGTTTTTCATTGTTTAATGAATTAATGAGTAGATTTTTCATGGTCTGATTTCTGTATTTTAATAGTAAGCATAGCTTAAATTTCTTGCCCAAATAGACTTCAGTGATATCTATCCAGCTCAAGCAAAAACAATGGCAAGGCCAAACTAGCCCTTTATTCAAAATGGAGTTTGCATCCTGGCATTAACACATGTATGTGTATGCGAAGTCCACTATGGCACGGAATATCATGGCTTGCCCTGTACCTGCAGGAAGGGTTGTGAATGTTATTTATTTTTCGGAACATCTTTTTGACATGATTAGCTATGATCATGTGCTTTGTTTTACACCTGATGGAAGGTAAATTAATTTTACAACATGAGCAAAACCTTCCAGTTTGGGACCTGGAGCCGACGACAGAGCAGCAATGCTGTGTTGGGCATCTGAAACGTTTTTCTTATGTTTCAAATGTTGTAGAGTTAAAACTCCAGTGGATTAAACTGCCTGATTATGGTAGAAGTTTTGGGATTTTTTTTTAGCTGTTAGCTGAGTGGCATTAATAGCTGTGTTTGAACTCTGAGTCGAGGTATTTGTCCATTTAAAAATGAAATCAAATAAGCTTTATTCTGCAGAAAAGGTTATTCAAAATGTTTCAGTACGGGATCATATAAAACCACTCCCACAGAGGTGCAACACTAAAAGGAAAAAAAAAACCAAACCCCAACTGCAGGAGCTCTGTGCATTGCCTGTGCAAACAAACTTTTTTCCAAAACTTTCTTTAAAAGCCCACTAGAAGTCCAGAATCTTGTGACAGGGAGCAGGGCTGCCAAGGGCCAGAGCAGCTTGTTTTGCAAGTGGGTCCTGGGGAAATTGCTACATCTGGAGGCTGGGTTGAAGCTGTAAAACACGTGCCTTTGAGGACTGGGGGGGCTTTCCTAAACAAATATATTTCCTAAACAAATATTAATAGATTCTCTGCCATGCGCAGGGGAAACCTGCTGATGTTATCACAGTGAACCTTCCTTCTGTTAAACTGGAGCTGCTGAACACCGTGAAACCACTTAGAGGGGCACGTGCTGAGTGCCATAAAGCCCGCGTGTGAAAGTTATGTGGGGCACTGGGACAGGAGGGTGGGGACCGACCACTGAGTGCTGCGAGGGTGGCTCTGCCTAGGAAGGAGCTGGATCGCTGAGGCTCTGACAGCCTGCCCTGCAGACCAAGCACAAGTGCAAATCCGTGCGAAAAGGTGACATTTTGTAACGCTTCAGGCCCCTCCCAAAACTCTCCCTCTCCATGCCTCGAGTCAAACGGTAAATGACACTGCTTTTTGTGTGCCCTGCGGAGAAGGATGTGCCCCTTCCCGAACAGCCTGTGCTGGGCAGCGAGCGGAGCCTCCTGTGCACTGCCCGAGGTCAGGCTGGGCTGGCAACCCAGCAGCTGCTCGTTGGGGCAAGAGGCTGTTTCTGGCCATAATCTCCTTATAGATGAATTCGTCATCTGTTCCCCACTGATGGTCAAACAAGCACTATTGACTGGCTGGCACGCTCCACTTTGTTACCAAGTATAACTGATAAGATTGAAAATCTGCTTCTGCTTGTCCACTTCAATTATCTTCCCTTCCTTTCTTCCTCTTTTATCTTCCTCCTTCCTCAATTCCCCGCTTTTTTATGACACCCATAGCAGTCCAAAGTCTGCAGAATTTTGCTTTTTTGTTGTTCCCCTTCTTTCCCCCACAGAATGTGATACCCAAGGGGCAGCAATAACGATTTGTGGTCAGGTATGACACGGATATTTCACGGTGTTTGATCCAGTGCCGAACCAACCCGAGGGAGCCCCTGTGCTCCCACCCTGCCCGGCTGGGTGTGCAGCCCTGTGCTGGGAGTCAGCATGGCCAGTCCCTGAACCTCAAGGGCAGAGGACAAGGTGCTAATCTTTGCTCCTAAACTATCGCTGCTTTACTGATTAAGCTCCTGCAGCAAGTTTTAGGTCTAAATACCATTTCTTTGGCGTGATAATCAACAGCAAATGAGCATGTCTGAGCTGCAGACCCACAGCCTTCCAGCAATGCTGTGCTTTACCGTCCCTACTCCTCTTGCTTCCAAGATGATGAAGGAAATGGATTTTTTTTTAACAGTTCTTTCCCCCCCCCCTTTATCCCTCTCTTCTGCAATGAAAAGTTTCTCACAGCAGCGAGGAGGCACAAATTAATGCCCTTTAATTACCTACTCATAATACACAAAAACAAAAGCTTTCTCACGTCATTCTTTCAATGTTTACTAAAATAGAGACCTTGCTCTGGCAGATCTCTCCTTTACTGGCCAAAACTCACGCTGAAGGTTAACAGCTCCCGAAGTTAATGATTATCTTGCCTTGTTTGCTCAGTGTTTCAGAGTTAAAACATGTAAATATGCCTCCCCCGTGTAATTGCTGTGGTCAGCCAGCGATGAGCTCTGCAGCAAACATAAACACAGCTATTAGCAGAGACAAATGTTGCTCCCTGGCCTGGCCTCTCAGGGCTCCCAGAAGTGTCGGCTCCCCCAGAAAACGGCCAGGATAAGGCTGTCCTGCTGGCGCTGGTGATTACACAGAGCCTGCTACGAAAACCCCTTCTCAAAATAGCAATTTCTAATCTCCCCTGAGGCCATTAATCAGGTTTCTAATCCAGCAAAGCTGTCCGTACTGTACAGGCTGTGATCCCCAGGCCTTTATTAGAAACCCCTCTTGGTCACAGCATTTACTGGGTCAGGGGACTGATCGTCACATTTGTCTGGGCAGGAATAGCTGCATGTATTTTGTGAGACAGATCTGTGATAGTGGTTGATGCCAAGACCTGGCTGCACCTTACTTGCGAGTGCTGGACTTACCAAAGGCTCATCTGCATGGAAATACATCCCAACGCCAGCTCAAATTTGGTAATTTCTGAAGACTTAAGAGTAATCTTTGCTTTTCTGGAGACAAATGCAATACCTGGTCCTGTCTGATTGCTTTCAGACCAGAAAGGAACGTTCTGAAGATGCGTGACAGTCAAAACTTTCTGGGCAGCTTCACAAGAGCAGAGGTTTTGCCCACATACTGACTGAACTCCAGCTGGGGTGCTTGCATGTGCAGCTTCTCCACCATTCCCTGGGTGATTCCACCTCGGAGGACCTGATGTATTGCGGAGGTGGAGTGATGTGACTGATGTGCGTAGCCTCCACACAAGTATGTGACATTTGCAGCGTTAACGGAGATACCTCTGGCAAAAGGCGCTGTACAAACGCAAACCCATCGCTCACGAAGTGCTGCAGCATCCCCGGGCACGGCCGAGCGCAGGCAGGGGGAGTTACCGAGGCAATGGGCTGCTAAATCGCCTCCTGCCACAGGAGCTCTAGGGGCTCCCCGCGGCCCACGGTGATATTTAGACACTGAGGCGCTGGCCGGAGAGATCCAGTTCCCACAGAGGCTCGGCTGGAGGATGCTGTTGGGTCGGTGGGGGCCGTCCCGATGCTCAGCAGTATCTTGACTGCTCATGGAGGGGATGCTGCAGCTGAGCCCTACCTGGGGATTTGCCTTGGTGGTTCCTGATCCATGGGGCCGTGTCGTGCAGCTCAGTGTCCCTGCCCAGCTGGGAGAGGATGCCGAGGGGCAGGCAGGCAGTGGGGAGCTCAGGCTGGTGGGCAGTGCTTTCCGTGCCCCAGGGCTTGTTACCCAAAGGCTAATGCAAGTGAGCAGGGCAGATGTGGGGCTGGCATCATGGTTCGCCTCACACCATGGGTCCTGCTGGCTGAAATCCTGAGCAGTGTAGCCAAGAGAGGAGCCCCCACCTTGCTCAGCCACCCATCCTGGACTGAGCAGGCCCGCGGGGGTGTGGAGCCAGCGTGTCCCGGTGCTGGATGCTGCCGGCACAGGGCAGTGACTCATTTTGCCACTCGGGACTCTGGGTGTGGATGTCTCACTCACGTCTGGCCTTGGCAGCAGCAGCTTCTCCTGCTCAAGGGCTTTTGCTCCTGCCCAGCACAGCACAGGGCGGTGGCCAAGCACTCATGGTCCTGGTCCGCTGCTCTGCATCTGATCACATCAGCCCACAAACCTGCATGAAAAGTACCTGCCTCATCCCTTGGTTTCCTAGAAATCCAGCAGCTGGTGTGGCAAGCAGACAGCCAGCCCATGGGGCTGGTTAAATCAGCACAGCAGTGACCATTACGCAGAGGTTTGCATGACGAAGTGTTTGCAGCTATGCCAGAGGGTGGGGGGAGTGTTTTTAATCTTTGCTTTTCCCATTTGCACTACGGACGCAAAACAGCCCTTCAGAATGGCACAATGGGACACGGCCTGCACACACAGGTGGGGTGTTGGAGCTGTGTCCAGCTGCTGGAGCCCAGGGGTTGCCTTGCCTGTGACCAGCAGTGCCTGGGCACAGCTCCCTGGCTGCCAAGCTCCTTGGCTGCCAGGCATTGCCCAGGGCAGCAGGCGATGGAGTTGTGAGCTCCTGCTGGAAACCAGCCCCAACCCAGGGACATGCACTGCTGAGCGCTGCGCTGGGCCTGTTTGATGCTCAGGCTTGTGGCATTGAAAGGAAAAATTATTCCAGTGCAATGAACATAATCTGAGATGCAGCTGCAGCAATGGGACATGGGCAGCATGCCCGGCTGTCCTCCTCAGGGGGTGGGAGCCCCCCAAGACTTTTTCCAGTCTTTTCCTGATCATGCAGCAGTGCTGCCCCTTGCCATTGCTTTCCTTTGCATCCTTTGGCTTTTCTCTTTGTCCTTTTTTTTCCTCTTCTCTCTCTTTTCTTCTTCTCTTTTTTCCTTTTTTTTCTCCTTTCCTCTCTTCTCCTTGGCTCTTCCTTTCTGCTGTGCCACAATCAGGCAAAGCCTGACAGCCAGGAGCAGTTACTGGCTTTGTGAGCTGCTCATGTCCAGCAATACCATGGCCTGACTATGCTGGCTGGGACGTAATTCCTTCCTGGGGGCAGGATTGGTGCTGGTGCCTGGGAGGGAGCCTGGCTGGTTCAAGACGCAACATCCGAGCCCTCTGTCCACACAAGCTGTTGGTCTGGCGCCTGTTTGTGAGCATTAACACGCCATGTTTTTGCCACTCCAAAATCCCAGGAGTTGTAACAAGAGCCAGGGCTTCACCCAACGCTGTCAGTGTAAAGGGCTTCATGGAAACTTCTCTGGTTTCTGCATGTCAGCTCTGAAAACCAAGCTCATCTCCTCCGAGCCAGGCAGCAGGTCCCACACTTGAATTCTGTCCAAGAGGCAAGGGCAGCAGCCGGGCTGTGCAAGGATCTCCACCCCTCACATCACGGGTCAGTGAGATCTGCCCTGGGCACCAGCAGCAGTATCAGTAGAGCTCGTAGTTACCCCTCTTCCGCATTTCCCCCCATTTTCCTCTCTTTTTCCCACATTTACACGAAGCTGAGCTACACAAATCTTTGATTCCCTCAGACATTGGATAGAGAAGTGAAGGTTGTTGCTGTTCTCTCAGGGAAGTCTCCCTGTGGTCAGCACTGCCAGCCTCACCACTGCCTAAACCTGGCAGGACATGCCTGTGCCCGGACGTACTGCAGCCTGTTGGGATGAGGGGCGCTGGTAGGGACCTGCCTGTATGTAAGGAGGTTATGGGATGGATGCTACACTCACTGGATGAGCAGGGATGGGGACCAGAGGGCTGTCCCCCTGCTCCCCATCCCTCAGCACTCTGCCACCACCCCTGCACCACCTCCAACAGTGTCCCCTTGGTACGAGCTCTGAGTGGCTCTGGTTTGGCTCTGCTGTTGCTCCCTGCAGCCTTGTTGCTCTGTGGGATTGATTTTAAGTGAAGGTGAAAGTGTGGCAGGGGTGGGGAGGCAGCAGAGCTGGGCCCTGGGCCGAATGAAGCTCAGGCTGGCACTGATCCCTCGACAGAGCAGCCGTGCCCTGCGAGCGGGGCGTGTGCGAGCCCTCTCCCTTGGAAAAAAAACATGGATGCTAAAAAACCCCAACAGGCCAAGCTCTACAACGTGTAATTTGTTTCGTTATAGATTAACTGCTCCAATAGACTCCAGGCACTGTGCTGAGCTGGATGTTTTAGTCTACTCTTGCCACTCTTTTTTTTTAAGACAGGAACATTACAAATTTCATCTGTGCTTTGACGGGGAGGTCACAGTCTGCAAAGATGTTCACCTTGCCTCTGTGCAACTCCAGGCAGGGGGTTGGGAGCAGGGGGTCCACTTCTAAGCACTCCAACCCCAGGGTTGTGGGACACAGCCTGGTGTGGGTCTGGGGAGCACCCTGCCCCCCAGACATGTGTGATGACAGGAGCCAAGACCTCCTTCATCTCAGTGCTGGGCAGAAATGCCACATATTGACTGATTAATTCTCCCCTGAGCATCTGCCATCTCCTGGCAGGGCTGCTGGAGGCCCCCTGCCCCCCACCAAAGGCCCTTTGCCAGGCCCAGCCGTGCCCTGGGTGGTTTCCTTTCTGGAAAGGGTTCAGGTGCCGCCCAGAGCACGGGAGGGTTTTGCTGACCCCGCAGCCTGTAATCTTACTCCTGGACTTGAGACACCTCTTGGCCCTGTTCCCCGCTCCTCTGTCCCCAGGACAGGCTGTAATCATCTCTTGGCAGGACAGCCCGGACCTGAGCGCTCCGTCTCCCAGCAGATTTCCCCAGCCTCGCCAAGTGTTTGCAAAAATACCCGGTGATTTATTCTCGACAGCTCAGCTGGACAGAGAAAAAACCACATTGCTCTTTACATCTATTCTTAATTTTGCTGTTTTTCCTTATAACAGAGGTTGCCAATGATAATACAGCAGGAACAGCTCGTGGCCCCAAACCTGACAGTTTTCTACCCTTTTTTGTGGCAAGTGCCAGCCTGGTTTCTTGCCAGCCCAGTGTCTGCTGACAGTGTCCGGCTGCGACGTGGGCGGGATTAGCGATAGTGTGGGAGAGCCGTGCTCCCTCGGCCCCGGATTGCGATGGGAATGGCGGGTGACACCCAGCCCTTTGCTGCCACTTACAGTCACTGGGAGGTGACAGCTGACACCCCCCACCCCAAAGAGCTGGCTATGGAAATACGGCCGGATGAAATGGAAAACCAACAGAGACAGACAAGGGAGGGAGCACCGACTACGCCCCTGCAAGAGCAGACCTGGGAAAAGCCTCACTGTGATGGGCAGAGAAGAAACCAGGAACATTTACTTAGTCCTGCCAAGGTGGGGTGGGTGGTGCCATGGTTTCCTTGTCTGCACTGGGAGTGGGGCTCGCAAGGGAACCGAGCTCTGCGTCCCACCCCACAGACCCGGCGGGGATAAGCACGCTGTTTGCCTGGGAGGGGGAAATACATCAGTGTCTTAAAATGTGACCCTCCAGGTTATTCACTATGTAAATATATGCTCTTAACTAATCAAAGCTGTAAAAGTCGACGTCTTCCTTGTGTCCCTGCCTGCCTCCTCCCAGAGCTCCACAAGGTCTGCAGCCGCAAACATGGTGAAAAATGTGCTTATTCAGCTGAGACCCTGGGAGCACTGGGGACCGGGAGACAGCCCAGGACTGACAAATATGGAGCAGGATGGAGAAAGCAGGATTATTGCCTGGGGTGAGGCTGGCATTGCCCAAATCAGGACAGGGAAGGTCCAGCCATGCTCCCACTAGCTGAGATGCTGCAGGACCTGGACATGATGCCTCCATTGCTGGACAAAGAAAAGTCGCTTCCCTGTGACTGTGGGAGATTGGGAATCCTTGTCACTGTCAGCCCCTTTCCCAAGCATCCCTGCCTCCCAGCTGCCCTTCCCAGGGGTGGCCATGGGGCTTGAGCACCATTTCCATGTTTCTTGGGGAGAGGCAAGAGGGCTGACCCCAGCATCCCGGCACTGGGACAGCCGAGCCCTCCTCCCCCTGCAAGCCCTGGGCTCCCCCTCCCTGCCGCCTCCTGCCGCGGCCTGGCACACAAACCCAGCTGCAGACCCGGGCTGTGAAACAGCTAAATACTGGGAATCTGGGCGGCTGCCAGGGACTTTGATCCCCAGCCACGAAAACCTCCTCCACAAGCTGCCTTCTCTTGCGAAATAACCTCCTGGGGGGGGGGCTGAGCTGGCGTGTGCTGCCCCTGAGACCTCTGCAGCCCCAAAAAGGGGTTTGTCTGGTCAGCAGCCTCACCCTGCAGTGCCAGTGCCAGTGCCTGTGCCAGTGGCGGAGCTGGGCAGACGCGTGTGGCACCAAATGCATTTACCTTGGACTGCTCCCAAGTACTGCTGCGCTTCTCCCTGGTACATCTGCACATTCCAGCCCCAGCAAGGCCAGCTGAAAATCTTCCCGGCTGGGAAACCCCAGGCAGAGGGTATGTGCCTGCTTTGGCACTCAGCCCCTTCTCCCAGAGGCGCCCAGCGGGGCAGGACAGGCAGCCCTGTGGGGCACTGGGATCCTGATCCTGCCTGCAGCAGGGCTGTGGGCGCAGCACTGCAGGCTGGGTGGCTGGTACAGAGTTATCAGAGGTGGATGATAGTGACTGCCTTAAAGACATTAAAAAAGTTTTTAAAAATTTTTTTAATTTTTTTTTTCTTCCGATGGGTGGTCAGCAGCCACAGCCCACCCTGGCTCATGGTGGGCAATGCTGAGCATCTGGGTACAAGCCTTGGGCTGTGCTGGACATGCAACCTCAGCCTGGCCGGGTGTGACAGGGCCACAGGTGCCCTCTGCTAAAGGGCTCGCTGAGCCACTGATGAACAATTTCTTTTTCTCATTTTTGGTGTCTTTATTCCATGCCAGCATCATCCAGCATGCTGGCAGAGAGGGGCCTTTTACATTTTTTAAAGGCAAGCATGGGAAATAGAGGGATTTTTTAGTGAATGCCAGATTGCAGCTTGATCAAATCGAGGCAAAACAGGGTCTGCACAAATAGGGATGTTTAAAAAGATGGCAGAAGAACATCTGGGGCTTCTCATACCAGGAAGCCTCCTATGCAGCAAATAAACCCTATCCCATGGTCCAAAACGCTGCCAGATGCTGATGGTCTCCCCTGAGCTGCTGCTGCAAACATCCCAGACTGCCAGGTAGACGCTGGGCATGTGGTCACAGCCAGCCCTGCTGTGACCTGCTTTTATTTCACTGTTCCGTAGTTAAACCCAGATTTTCCCTGTTCTTGCTTATCACTTCTATGAGCATTTCTGCTGCTTTATTTCTAACCACAGCCTTATCTCTCGCACCCATGGACACAACAAGTCAGTCAGAAACCTCTGCTTCTTGTCCTTGGACTGTGCCTCAATCTGCCACCACATCCTGACCATCCCCTGGGTCTGAGAAGGTCAGGCTATCATCCTTTAACATCACTCCAGTGTCACCCAGCTGTGGCTCCCCAAGCCCAGCAATAACTTGGAGTGTTTTCCTGCTCTGCTAAGTAACTTGAGTGACTCCCAGCGCCCTCCTCCCGGTCTCCCTGCAGTTGGACTCCAGCACACGCACTCTTGGTCACACCTGGATTTATGATTTTGCAGTCCTGAGCTGACACCCTCCAGGCCAAGCGCTTCACCTGCAGCACCCTCCTGGGTCTCCCTGTGTTTCAGGAGCCTCTGGCTGCTGCAGTTCCTGGAGCTGGCTGGGACAAAGAGCAACTCAGTGCATTGGTGCTGAGCAGTGCAGGTCACTGCAGTGCTGGGGCTGCTGCTGCCGGCCCCTGTGGCACAGCCATGGCTCAGCAGCACGGGAGAGTTTCCTTTCTTTATGAACCAGAGTGCTGTACTTTCCTGCATCCTCCACGATGTTCCCATGGATCGGGGTGAAATCAGGGTTTGGCTCCATGTCAGCCCCCCCACAGTGCCTGGGAGTGAGACAGGCCCGGGTCTGGTCCCAGCGGAGGGGATGGAGGCAGCAGCAGCAGTGCCAGTTCACCCTCCTGCCAGACCAACCAGGGCCACAGCCACCAGCAGCTCCACAGAGCTGGGCGTGGACATGGCACCCAACACTTCCTCCAGAGAATGGAACTTTTTTTAACCTCTCAAAATTTAAAAAAAAAAAAAAAAAAACCTAACCCCAATCAGTTTTTTAAGGAAAACCAAAGATTAGAAATACTGTAAGCAGTGGAGACAAACCACCAAAAATAGCACCCGAAGTTTCCTCCGCGCACTCTCCCTGCAGGCAGCCTGCACTATATTTGTCTTCACTTGCCATTTCTGCTGCAATCAATTTGCAATTGCCGCTGGCGAGGAACCCATCTATTAAAAGCTCGGCTGAGATCTGTGGTGAAGATGTCTCCAATAAAAAATCTGGCCATTCATTAAAAAAAAAAAAAAATAAACAGTGTCCTTCTCTGCAGACCTTCCCATTCCCAACAAAATCCGCTAAAACCAATCCTGGCCGTGTTGTCTGGGCTTGGGAGCAGCTGTGGAAGCCCCGTGTGGGTTTCCTTCCACGTAGGGAGGGATTTGCTCTGCAGCTGCTCCGAGGCTTGGAAGCACTTGGTGTTTGCTGCCTGTTGTGCCTTATCTCCACGATTTGCTGCAGGCCACCCTGGGGAAGTGGATTCCTCCCGGGTCAATTGCTTTTATCACAAAAACAAATGTTTTCTATCATCCCTTTCATCCCGGGATGAAAGTGCAGCAAGGAATCACACGCCTTCCCGCGCTGCCTTGGTGGGCCACGCTGCCACGTGCTCCTCTCCCCCCACAGAAACGTGGAAGGAGGGACAGGGAAGGCAAACGGGAGCCTGGAGCGATTCCTGCCTTTGCCTAAAAAAAATAACCCCATGGGGCTGCCTAAAGAAATAACCCCCCAGGACTCCCTGGGGACACACGGCTCTGCCCCCAGGTTCCTGCCCCAAAAGCATCATGGCCAGTGCTGACACCCAACTGGTTTCTCCCAGAGCCAGGCACTGGCTGGGGACCCATGTGACCCCATCCACTCGTGAAGGGGACACCGAGGGAGGCAGGAGGGCTGTTTCAGGAGGCCAAAGGCTCAGAGCCCGTGTAGCCAAACACAACAGTGGCTGCAGGGAGATACAATTGCTGCCTATAAATAGCGCTGGGAAACAAACATTAGGGAGGCAAAAAAGCTATTCAAGCTAAAGGACAATGTTGGCACTAAAGCAAATAGATATAATTAGCCATTAATAAATGAAAGCCAAAGATTAGGGAAAGTATCTAATATCAGAGAAGTGAGAGCTGGGAAGGCTTTCCAGGGGGAGGGGCAGAGGAGACCTTGACCAGTGTTTAAAACAGGCTGTGGCTATTTTTTAAAAGCCATTAAGTTATGAGCTGTCAAACCCAGCCTGCTGTGACTGCTGATGAGCCTTTTTTTTCTGTATAAAAGGAAAGATTTGGCCTCTCTGTGACATCAGGAATGGTAGAGAGCCTAGGAAGCTGCCCTGATCCCCACTCTGCTTCCTCCTCCCTTGGGCAGATTGATCAGTCCCAGCCCCTCCTGGAGCCTTCTGTGCCCCTCACAATCCAGTGAAGTCCTACAGCCCTTCTCCAAACCTGCCTGGAGAGATGCTTTAACCCCTGAAAGCTCCACAGCAATGCTGGAGGGGGCAGGTGCTGGCCTGTGCCATGGGCTTGCCCCAGCCTGGGGATGTGGGGCTGGGGAGGGGTTTTCTCATCACCTTTGAGGCATCGTGCTGGCAGCAGCAGCTCCTGCCAGCCTGTCCTGCAGTGGCCAGCAAAGGGCTGCCATGACTGACGAGGCAGGTGGATGCAGGGACTGGTGCCTGGGGGACACCTGCCCACACCAGCCCTTCACACCGGCCCCCATGCCACAAGTCCTGTCCCTGCACTGTTCTCCCGGAAAACCCCAGACTGGACACCCACAGGGTGCCTCCACGGGAGCTCCAACACCCCTGGCCATTGTGGCAGAGCCATAGTTAGGATGTTCAGGGTTTGCTCCGTGCTGCCCCAGCACAAACCTGAGGGAGACTCAGCTCACCAGTGATGAGTGAGGGCCCCTGTTACCTGAGACAGCCACTGCCAGCTGCTGCCATGGCTTTGCTTTACTTTGCAACCAGGGGAACTGCAGGAGTCATCTTCCCTTGAAGCCTTCACAGGGAATCAGGCGCCTTTTCGGGAATACACATTTTAGGCAAGGAGCCATTATTGGCTGAGTACAAATTGTATTGTCTTTGCTGTAGGAACAGGTGGGGTGATACGGCTGTGACCTTGCTGGCCTTGACACGCTTTGACTTCACCGACTCCTGCAGCAGCATCGTGCACTGTCCCTCGCGGGGCTGCCAAACGCCACCGGCCCTGTGCAGCCAGAGCCCCGTGCTGTGGTGTCCTGTGTGGAGCAGCTCCAGCCGTGTCCGTGCTGGGGCCAAGACCGGAGAGGCTGCTCCTGCCCTGGAGCTCAGCCAGCTACCGTGCTGGGGCCGGGTGCAGGCAGCAGTGCAGGCAGCAGCCAGTGCCTCTGTGTCTGTACGGGTACGGTGGTGACAGAGATGGTTCCTCCTCGGTTGCTATTTCCAGAGGATGAAGTCACCGGGCTGCAGTGCCTGAGCTCCCTGGAGGCTGAGTCAGTGCCGGGCCTGCCGAGGCTCCGTGCGCGGCCCCGCTCCACAGCAGCCCCTCACGGTCGGCGCCTCAGGCCCGAGGGCTCCAGGCTTTGAAGCAAAATGGCGTCAGGCCCCCAGCCCCACACGGTTTCACCGCAGAGGGTCTCCCGGCCTCAGCTCTCCCGCCATCGGCCCGCCACCACCAGCTCCGTCCCAAACAGCTGCGTGCCCCTCCAGTGGCAATGTCCCTCCCGGGGCCATGGCTCTGGCCCCTTCCCCACAGCCCCAGCACCGGCTGGTTAAACCCTCCACAAGGCTGGGATAACAAACACACTTCCCAAAGAAAGAGAGGAAGTGAGAGCTCCCCGGCCGCGCCGCCGTGGTGTAACCCGGCCGGGCCCGCCGCTGCCGCCTCTTCCTGTGCCGTCTGAGGGCATTTGTTTGCCTCCTCCAAAGCAAGCACTGTGGAAACTTGGGGGGTGTTTTGGCAAATCCCCTCCTCTTGCTTATAAAAGATGCTTCCTGTGCCAGGTTTCCGACATCCTGTTCCTTCCAAACGTTGCTGGCGATGGGTGGCAGGGGGATCCCAGAAATATTTGATACTTAGAACCCAGTGGTTTGTCCGCCGGCTGCTCCCTCCCCTGTCAGGGTGGCCATGGCCATGGCTGTGACTCTTCCAACAGCCATGGGGACTCACAGCCCATGCTGGGCTCAGCTGTGTCTTGAAAGGGGCTGGAGGGAAAAGCGGGATTTCCTTGGAGACCTTTAAACACAGTTTGACTTCTCACAGTTCGTGGCCCCACATGAGATGGGGAGATGGGTACCACCATGATAACCATGTGATGCTGAAGCAGAGCAACTGGTAGTCTGAACTCCTGGGCTGCAGCCATTCAAACCAGCAGGAAACAGGCAAAATTAAACTGAACAATAATATTTTTGGCTTTTTCTCTTGGTAAATATGGTAACAGAGTTGCAGCTACTTGGCTTGAAAAACTGTTTAATCTGTGCTGTTTCCCACACAGACAATACTTTGCTCCTTGAGGGGCCAGGCTGAATTCTTGCCAGAAAAAGCAGAGGTGAAGAGCTGAGTCCCCCATGAGCCCCCTCTTTGTGTATGGAAACAATCGGCCCCAGCTGCCAGCCCCACCACACACCACTGCCTTCTCAAGGGTGTTTCGGGCTTTTGCTCTCTGCAATGGTGCCAGATCTCAGGAAACAATGAATTCACTGGTCACCCAGTGCCTTTCAGCAGAGCAACTCAGGTATGGAGCAGTGCAAAGTACGAGAGGGCTGGTGTTATTCTAGTCAAGGCCAAACAAAAGCTTCTTCAGCCCCTGGTTCAAATCCTACTTTTTCTCTCTAAGCACATTTACTGGAAAAGTGTCAAAGAATGTAAAAATGTGCTTACAAACAGCACAGTGGTTCCCAGGAGTGAGTTCCTGTAGTAAAGCTGCACAATTTCTGCTGATCCCTCTGGCCATAGCAGGAGCTGGCTGGGTATTCCCTTAACACACCATCTTTGCTGGAGAACCAAGTGATGAAAGGGGAAAAAAAGGTTTTAGTACAGCCTCCTTCCCTCCCCTTTCCTGGCTCAGGTTTTGGAAAAATGAGGGCTATAGCACACTACCCCACTCTCTGTGCCCCTGCTATCTTTCAGAGAAGACCTTGTGTCACGCTGGCCATGTGGATTCCAATGACCAGAAGGGAAGGTGAAATTAAAAAGAAATTGACTTGAATACACAGAATTACAAGTGTGGGAGAGAGCAGAGGTGGGGCTCTGCAGGACAAAACTCCACTGGAGGGTCTGGCCGGGGTGGAGCAGTGACAGTGTTGGCTCCGCAGAGCTCTCACAAAGCCCAGTCTGGCTGCTGACTCAGCACTGGGCACTGGCCAAACCCCTGGGCCACTGCAGCTCCCTGGGGATGGGCCAGAGCCAGTGTCCCCCAGCCTGGGAGCCACCGACAGCAGATGGGAGCACCAGCAGGCCAGAGAGCTGGATCCAGGTCCAGAGGTGAACCATGGCTGGAGAGCTTCACCCTTGCTTGGAGCAAAACTGAAAGGGTCACGCTCAGCCCTTCCTAGAAGCCAGGAAATGGTTCTTTCTTCTGTGTCTGATGTTATGGTGGGAAATGGTGAGGAAAGGGGCAGTGCAAAGGCAGTGCTTGGAAGGGCAGCAGTCCCTCTGCACTGTGCACAGCAGTGATCCTTCAGGGACTGCAGTGAGCTCTGCCAAAAAGCTGGAACAGAAAGGGAAAGTGGGTAGTTATCTCTAGAGCCTGCTGCCACAACAGGAAACTGCCCCTCGGATCAATCTGCAGCAAGGACTTGCTGAAATGGGAGCCCTTGCCACACCTCTGCTGCCTTCCTTGTAATCAAAAGCTCCTTTCTTTCATAACAGTCTCTATTTTAATCTAGTACAAAACCAGCATTTTATCCTTATGGATTCATAAAATTGCCTCTCCCAGCTCTAGCAATGCTGTGAACTTGACTACTCAAAAGCGTGCTGAAGTACAAGTTAGGTAAAGGGGATCAATAACAATTTGTCGTGAAAGGGCCAGCACAGGAGGAACAAGAGGTTCCAATAAGGCAGAGGGAACTCCGCTTTAGGAAAGTACCATCAAATCCCCCGTTCCAGTAATCAAACACGTGTTATTTCAAACCTGGACATTTGCAAAACAAACTCCCCCTATTATTCTTTCAAATTAGTTTGAACTTCCTATGATTTAACAAAGATGTAATCATATCCGCAGAGATCCCAGAATTCCTTATGGGCATCTTAAAAAGCAGGAATGAATCATTTCCTTGTACAACAATCAACTTTGCAATGCTGTGATCTTGGAAACAACAGTCAAACAGTCAAAGTCAAGCACTCGAAAGAAAATAAAAGCATTTAATGCAAAATATTTTCCAAAAGTTTTTACAGCAATTTCCTATAAATGGAGTCTTTTTGTAAAGAATGAAACCACCGATACAAATGTATTGTTCCAAAGGGGATTACAAAACTTTCTCCTCGGCCACACAGGAGCTAGGGAGGGCATTTCTCTTATCTGAAAACACCTAAGACTGGTGTATGGACTGAAAAGTGATCCAAACTGCTACGTCTAAGTGACGGTACCACACAGATGCTTTGGGATTAAAACTTCACAGGCTGATCTATCTTTACCCCATAAGGCCTTTATTAAGATTCCTAATAATTTGTGGGTATGTAATGGAAATATCTGGGATACCTGTCAGCTATATTATGTGGTTTTTCCTAATGATGGGAAGCCTGACATCAGAGCAGAGTACTGGGTGTGTTACCCTGCAAGGACCAGGCTTTAGGGATGGGTGTTAAAAAAAACCAAACAAAAGAGTTGTTTCTATTCCTGCTCAGTTGCTCAAGGCTGTAGTTGCTGGGACCTGAGGGCAGGTGTGAACTGGTGCATCCTGGCACCTCTGGCTGTCCAGCGGCTCGGGGAAGGGCAGCCACTGGGAGGAGTAAGTGGTGCAGATGCCCCAGGCTCCCCATGGAGATTTGCAGCTTCCCAGGCTGTCGGAGGCTCTAACGGGTACAGAGAGGACTCGAGCGAGACCCTTCAGAGACCGACAGCAGTCAGTCCACACAGGATCCTGGCAAAGAGGAGACAAAATTGGTCCTTGTTGAGAACCAGCAGGAGGCAGCTGGAAGGTAAGGGCAGGACAGGCTAGAGCCCCTCCACAGAGCTCTCCAGCAGCACAGGCGCTTCCCAGCACATTAATTCATTCCCTCGCTTGGCACACTTGGCTGGTCTGGAAACGATTACCTGTAAAAGGAGCTCTTTCACCACCGTAGCTGCTCACTGCAGCAGTGTCCTGCAAGGCTGGGCTCTGCCTGGTCTGCTGCCAGCCACGCAGAGAAAGGCTCCAGCTGATCCCTGGGGAGCTGGGCTGCCTGCTCCCTGCTTTGCAAAACAACAACAAAACGGCCTTCGAGGAAGATGCAGAGAGGGAATGTGCTCTCCAGAAAACAAAGCCACATTAACCAGCCTCAACAAAGCAGCAGTTTTCTCTGCCAGTGGAAGGGCAGGCCGGTGCCTTCCCTCCCCAGGACAGACTGTCTTCTGGGCTCTCTGGGACCACGTGGGAGGCTCCTGTTTGCGCTGTGCCGCCCCAGTGCTGGGCTCCCCACGCTGCTACCAGGAGCTGAAGTCCCCGAAGCCTGTGCTCTTCTTCTCTTTCTTCACAGCTGTGCTGGTTGAGGGCCCGTCATCCTCCACGCTGCGCTTCCTGCAGCCAGAATGAAAACAACTCTCAGGGAGTCTTTACTGCCAGTGGGACCAGGGCAGCTTGGATGCCTGTTCTGCCTGTTCTCTCCCAGCACCAGCTACACTGGAGCCAGCCCATCCCTTGTCACCTAGACAGGAGTGCAAGTTCCATGACAGCATGGGGACTGCAGGGGTTGGGGATGGGGGCCTTTGGCATGCCCAAAAAGAGGGAGAATGAGTCCACGGGGATGGTTTGGATCAGGCTTTGAACACTCCCAGGAATGTGTTCAAAGCACAGTAAGTTCTCCAGGCCAGAGCTGAAGATTTAACAGCTGTACCTTTTTAGCATGGTCACAAAAACATGAGCCATGAGTTCTCTGCACATCTTCTCACCTGCACTTGTGGCAGCAAAAGGATTTATGGGGAATTAGGTAGAAAGCAGCTGGGAGAGCTTTTCAGATCCTTTCCTGTTTCTTGAGCCCAGCCTGTTGCAGTTGCTGCTGCTATTATCAGCCTCTCTTGAGCAGAGCTTGCAACCCCAGGGAATGCTGTGCAGCCAGCTCACATGCTGTGGTTTTATTGTCAGATATCAGTAGCTGATAGGGAGAACACAGAACCCTAAATCTGCCAGAGCAAGCTGCAGTGACTGAAGGTCCTTTCTATACTACCTGGTCTTTTCTGCAGAGCCACACACTGCTGGATTTCCTCTGTAAATAAGAGTGCAACGTGTGAGCAGTTTTAAGCTGGCCATAGTATTTTAAGGGACAAGCAATATTCTGCAACTGAAAAATTTTACTGACACACTAAACTGACCTACCTGAGCTAACACATTTCTGTTCTCACACTTATGCCAATGCCTGTTAAGTCACAGAGGCACACACAAGCTGATTAAATGGCTGCCCAGATCTGTGTATGCATAAATACAGGCCTTTGTGTAGCAGACAGACAACAGCATTTTTGCAAATGCTTTTAGAGAAGTCTGCTACAAATCAAGTGGAAGGCATTTATTTTAATTTTTCCAAAACACAGGCTAAGCTGCTGCTCAGCCAGGATTCTGTGCTGTCCTTAGGAAAGAAAGCAGCGCTGCCAATCCCGACATGGGTACAAAGGGTGTCTGGGAGAGGGTGCTTTAGGATAAGCCTGTCCAACCAGCCAGGTACCCTGGAGCTACCCAGCTGCCCTGTGCTCCCACAGCAAGCCTGGGAACCTGCTCCCCTTTCCAGCCATTTCAGCTGTGCTGGTACAGCTGTTTGTGTGGCTGAACAGGGAACCAGAGCAGCAAACTGACAGGGACCTGGGGCAGCTACTTTGTGCAGGGCAGAAGTTGCTTAAAAAGAAACATCTGTGGGACCATGGCCTTCAGAAATAGCTGCAGAAAAGGAAGAGGATAAAAGATGGTGTAGGAAGTGACACAGTACAGTTCCTCAAAGACTTCTGAGTTCTGGAAATGTATCTACAGTTCTGAAGTCAGCAAACGCTTTTAAAGACCAACTTGGTCATGTTCAAGGGCTAAAAGAGAAGCTCAGTTAATGTGTGACCTTGAAAAACAACAGAAGTAAACGAAACTCTTGACTGTTAGGACTACATGAGGGTGTCTTTGCTGGCCCAAACCAAACATCTGAGCAATGGCACTGGACAAGGCCAGCACCCAGCAGGAAAGGCACCTAAAATATTCAGCAAAAATCAGATGGACAGAGAACTCACGCTGCAGCCATGTTGATGTACTTTCCAATCCCCTGCCGGTAAGTTTTAGGAGTCTGAACCTCTTTCTTTGGTGGGACTACCTCAGCCTTTATTTTGGCTGCTTCTTCTTCCTGCTGGAACTTCTCTCTTTCAGCAGCGACCTGTGGGGAGCAAAGGGTGCAATCTGTTGCAAGAGATAGTGCAGAATAAGGAGAAAATGTCTACAATTCTTTGAAGCTTTAAAGAACTCTAAACCAGCAATCAGCACCGCTGAGATTACAGGGCAGACTTTACGAGACAGCCCTCAAGGGCCACTACAAACAGGCTGTCTGCAGCCATTACAGCAAGACTCCTTTCTTCTCACCTGCAGCTACCCACAGCTACTGGGAGCATGTGAAAGGAACCCATCAGAAGCCTGATGGGCTGGGAGCTGTGCCAGACTCAGTTACAAGAGTAACTCTCCGCTGAAAGAGCGACCGGGATCCTGGCAAAAAGGCAACGTTGAATGGCAGCTGCTTAATCTTAGCTGGCAACTGGACGGGCCAGGGGGCTGCCCATGTGCAAAGAACAGGCATTAAGTTGCAAAGTTCTCCACAGAAGAGCTCTGGCCTTTCAAAAAAAAAGCCTCAACCAACCAACCAAGCAACCTCACCTGTGCATCTGCCTCTTCATAGGGATCAACAAAAACGGTTGTTGTCTCAATTCTTATTTCCTCCTGGAAGCAGAAAAGAACAGTAATTCCATCTGCTGATTAAGTTGTGCCATCTTCCCCCTATTTTGGTTTCGAGAAGTGTCAGCAGAGTGACCAGCACTGCCGTGTGAGGCCACTGCCCCCAGTGCTTCACACGTACCTTGGGACGGTCTGTTTTTGGGTCACTTTCCACGTTCTCCATAGCAGTCAGAGTCTCAAAGCCACCAACCACCCTAAAAGAGGGAGGTCATGTTATCCAGCTGTCACAACGTACTCAAAATATTCCTACACCCTTACCTTTAATCTATCTGATTTATGCCCATTACTCCAGCAGATTTTTAAATCATCGTGTTTGGGGAGAGGGGAATCTCTCAACAACTGTGTTTGGAAGACCTAAGATCATGCCATTCAGTGTGGAAGATAAGAATTTTTTCCTCAAATATGAGGTTTGAATTAAATATTAAACAGAACATGGAAAAGTCAAACGGAGGCAAAGCAAAGCCCAAAACCTGGGAGCCACACAAACCAGCCAGATGAAAACCAAGTCTTTTCTTTTTGTTTTTAAATTGTATATGAGACCTAAGAGTGTTATCAGGAAGAGAATGGTAACTACAGCAGTACAGGAGAGCAGTGGCAGAGCTGTCTGCACTAACACCAGTAACACAGAAAGCACAGGATTCCTGCAGAAGAACATCATGGCTGTGGCCTCCTGTGGGCTCTGGGAAGGCAGCAGAGCATCAAGTCACAGCCACAGGGTAAGGCCAGGACACTCCTCAAAGCAGTTTTCACCTAGGAGGGCCTTAGGTCCCTGGGTTCTCACTTTTCAAGTCAACATATCCAAACCCTTGCTTGAGAATGTTTAAGGCTGAAGGCTTTCTGGACTGTTGCATGTTTATTTTCAAAAAAAGTGTGGAACAATGGGAACGTTCTAGAAAAGCATATTTAGAAAGGATAAATGGGGAAACCCAGATAATTATAATCCTGTCATCCTGTCATTTATCCCAGCAAAATAATGGAATAGCGGAGACAGGACATGATTAAGAAAGAAAGGAAATAAGTAACAGCAATCAACAAGGTTTTGTGGAAAACAGTGTCTGTCAAACAACCTTCTATCTTTGAGACAACAGATGTGGTTAACAGGGATAACAGTGTCCATGGAACAGACTTCTGGAAGGCGGCTGATATTTTGATTGAGGAACCAGAATGGTATAAAGTGAATACAGCACACATTAAATAAAAAATTGGCTGACAGGTGTCAAAATCTAATTTTAAACAGGAACCACTGAGTCAGTATGTTTTCAGAGGGGTCCTGCTGGGATCAGCTCTTGGTCCCTGGGTATTCAACACTTTTATCCACATCATCATCCACAATTAAATTTGAAAACAGCTATTCTTAGAAGAGCAGTAAATAAAGAGGAAGACAGGCTGTTGATGCCGAGTGATCCAAATCCATGAGCAAAGCAGGCTGTAGCTGGACAACATCTGTTTTAACAGAGCCAAGCCACATGGCCAGGAACCAAAAATACAGCCCATATTAACGGCTGTGGGACCATGGGAAGCAGCCGTAGCTCTCAAAAACACTGCTCCAGGAGCCAGGGGAGTTTGGGGCCAGGAGATCGGCAGCAAGGGCACGAACTGGCCACCGAGGAGTCCAGGGCTGCCCAGGGGACAGGGCAAGGCAAGAGCCAGCGATCCCCCAGCTTTCACAGGGGAACAACTGCTTCCAAGCCCGATTGCTACTGGGACAACAGCACCAGCACGAGCAGGCTGCCAAGGGACGGGCAGATGAAATGGGGGAAAATCAAAGTAAATGAAACTGGTGGGGAAAAAAGATACCAAACTGGTGGAATTTGTGGAGCATTTTATCACCTAACTCTGCTTTCATATCGAAGAAATAAGCAATGCCTCGACCAAACACACGTGGCATTCACAGTCACCTTTATACATTTTATACACTCATACCAGGGTATTTCCCTCTCAAAGACATCTGTCCAGTCCCAGCCTGGCAGAGTCTGCCCGGCCAGCACCAGGAGAGGCCTCTGACTCTCACCTGCCATGGTCTCACCTGATCCAATGGAGAAATACACCTTCTACAGCACTCCCCAGTGCCCTCACTGCCACCCCATGGGCTGGGACAGGCTGTAACCACAACCCAAAGGAGAGACCCCATCACAGAGAGGGAACCGAGACACAGAGGGAACTCAGCACCTGCCCCAGCACAGCTGTGCTCGCTCATGTGTCAGCGCTGCTCCAAACTTTATCCCCCAAGGGCCTGCTGATATTCTGTAATCAGGCTGTGACTTTTAGGTGCAATTAAAACCCATGTATGAGGGCTAGAACAGCCTCAGTCATTTGTGACTGGAGGGAGCAGACTGGGGGAGGCTGCACAGGGCTTGAAGACCCTGTATGAACTTTGGAAAGTTCATAACAAAAACTCAATTTTAAAATCTCTCTCCAGGCCAGTATCAGATTCACTTACAGTACTGGTGATTAACACCCAGCCCAAGATATATTCACTGTATTTTAACTGCCCCAAAGGAAACTTCTGATTTAATATCGGAGGATTTTCTAGCCAACAGCTCACTCATTATCTGCTTGTATGTTTTCATTTAATTAGGTTTCTGATAATTTGAAATGGCCAGATCAGCTGTGCACTGGCAATCTCAGCTGAGTAATCCTTTAGCCCATAGCTAGACCTCCCACAATATTAGCCCTAATGCATTTTACTGATGCTACCAGATCTTCGGTTGCTCTGCTAATTAAACTTTATTGGTAATATTTTGTCACTTGTTCATTTTGAAAGGCTGTGATGGACATGGCATTCACAGGTCATCAGTAAATGACCTAAATAGTCTATTTTGACATGATTGTAAAGGGCTAAGGGGGAAGAAGACAAAGTTTTTATGCCTGCAGAGCATGTCATTCTCTTTTCTTCTTCACTTCTCGTCTCTCAAATGGAAAATTGCTTCCTTTTTTCTCCCTTGCATTCTCCAACATTTTGCACAGAGTATCTCTGTGTATTACACTGTCAGCACAGTCAGCTCTCAATATATGTTTTTGTCCTTATAAAGACACTGCTGCAATACTGATAAAAAAATTAAAACTAATTTGAATACAAACCACCAGCTCAGAGGAGAGAGCTCTGACCAGAGGGACAGGAAATAATCCACGAGTCATTTTTGTTCAGGGAGCACTTGGGAGCTTTGTCAGGGTCAGGCCCGGCTGAGGCTGGTATCTCACCACTACAAATTAACATCCAAAAAGGATAAGATCTGATTGCAAACATCACCCATCCGGTAAAAACTGAACTGCACACTAACCTGGCAGTCAGAGCTGCATGCAAAAAAAATTGAATATTCCACACTGTAAAATTGGCTTTTGCAAGCTTTCCTCTGATCTAAGAGAGACAAGGTACATGCAGGCCCTTGAAACGTTACATGTTGTTATTGTCAAATCTCATGATGTTATTGCAGCACTAAAATCAGTTTGACGAGATATAATGTGTCAAAGCCCATGCACTGGCATCCCTCACAGCAACTGCTCCTCACAAAATGAGGAAACCAACACACCAGAGGTTTTTGGGATTCTTTACCTGCCCAACAACACCTATTTTGGGCCAAGAAAAAAGCCCATACAAATGATATGTAGAAAAGTCCACCAGATCAGTACATAAAAACAGTAAAAAAAGATCCTCTAAAGAGTGAGCCACTACTTAATATTATTATAATATCCGAGGAAACCTGTACATAATTTTCAGTGAAAGAAAATGCAGATTGCAGAAATTCAGACTAACATCCCTTTACACCCTTTACACGTGCTAAACGCGTGACACAGACAGTGACAGTTCACACTGTGTTGGCCGGTCTCATGCAGTGCCACTCGTGCCAAGTTGGGAGCCAGCAGGGAAGGGAAGGGAGAAGGGATAAACAAGTTTAACCTTTTCCACTGCTTCTGCCTCTATTCCTTTTATAAGGTGTCACACATGCTTTGTCCTGAATGAGGTTTAAGAAGGTGTTCAGGTGACATCCAACACTGAAAAGGGTGACACTTTCAAGACACCATTCACATTAGAACAACCAGTGAAACCAAGGATTTGGTGTGTGCTTCCAGTAGATGTTGAACAGAGAAATGATGATCTCAACTATATATTTAGCTCAGCATCCCTGAGACAGCCTGTATTTTTAGAGGAGCTTGATAAATGTTGCATTACATTTAAGCATGAACGACAAGGCAGGTACATTTAGGGTATTTTTTTTTTCTGTTAGCATAGGAACGAAAACAAAAATGTGCCCTTACTCGTGCAATTCTGTTTTCTTGAAAGCTGGGTAAGTTAGCCCTGGAAATCTTTGCATTTCACATTTAGATATGTTATTAAAATCTTACTTCCTGTTAAGGCTCCTTTATGTAAACTAGTAACCTTGCTTCACAACCACTGCCTGTGCCTTTGCATGATGCAGAAGTGAAATATCCAGAGCAGGCTCTATCCCTTTGCAATATGTCAATGAAGGTCTCATTGTACATGAGTTAGTGTTGCCCCCAAAGACAACTGCATCTCCCCTGCAGTCCCAGAGACATTCACACATGAACCTATTTCTCATTCTTTTGTTTGGAAGAATTATAGGAATTAAGCCTTATGCAATGCTGGGGATGGCAGTGGGCCAACACGATAGAGTTTCCTGGTCAGAAGATGATACAAGAACAATGTCTGGACTTTTTTTTTTAAAAAAGCTTTAAACTACAAATAGAAACCAGAAAGAAAAATTGCTCTTTTGTAAACACATTCTGCCCCGAAGGTTATTTTTATAAAAAGGAGAACATACATTTATATACACACACACAGAGAACAACACATACGTGCACAAACATGCACACTCAGGACAAAATGTCTCCTATGCATACACCCAATCTGCAGTGGAGTGAGCAATTCCAATGTGCAACGAGGATGCAGCCAAAACATCTCCATCTCTCTGCTAGATAAGGGCTTAATCTAGCAGGCGAGACACGGTAATAAAGGGTGCTGAAAAAATAAAACAACTTGGAAAAAAGCTTATTGAAACTAGACTCAACAGATGAACCTGGCACAAAAGGACTTCCCTGCCTTGGCACAGGTCCCTCTTCAGAGATCATACAACTGTTTTGGAAACGACAGCAGCCCTCATGCGGCTCCAACAGCCCAGTGCTCGTGTGCTGCAGGACACCACAGCCCTCACTTCCACAGGGAGGCCTGGCTCATCTTCCCACCTTGCTCTCTGCTCCTATCCCGGTGTCTGGGGAGCAGACTCTGCAGTGCAAAATTAGGTCACTCTCCCTACACAGAATCAGCTCTTCTGCTGTCACACAGTTTCTCCGATTTTCAGATGTGCTAAAGCACAAGAGCCACAAGAACGTGAGTTTTCCAGCTTAGGAGCGACTGGGATTCACCGATTCAAATCACACAGGGAATGTTGCAAGTGGAAACAGACACTGTTATTTAACAGTAGCTGGGTAGCTGAATAATGCCTGGTAGTTATGTAGCTAATTACTTTAGAGGACAAGAGTTACTTTCCTTGCCCCAGACTACAGAATTGCAGTAGAAAGCATTAAACAGGTTAAGGAATACTTAATACAGAGTGATACTGATCCAAGGGAAGAACTCTCTTCCACAAAAGCATCTGGCAAGGGGAGAAGGGAAAAAAAGGGAAGAATAAGCTGAGTGCATGTCAGCTACTGACTGATGCCTCCAATCTGACCAAGTCTGAGGTTTCCCAAACCACCTTGTTCATTATTTCTGGAAACCAGAGAATTGAAGAATGAGCAGCAGAAGCCTCGAGAGACAGTAAAAGTTATACACGTAAGCAGATATGTGCAGCCTCATACAAGGGAGAAAACTGTCCTTGACATACTCATCTCCTGTCTCAGTTGCCACTTTCTTTTCTCAGCTCTTGACAAACACAAGTGATGCTCTAATAAACACACAGAACTGCTGCACAGATAATTTCCAGCTTTGCCACTCTGACCACAACACTTTTCTCTCTGCTCCCTTTATTGCCCTTCATTTCATCACATCGCAAATCTGCAACATGCCCTCATTTTCAAGCCCACCATGCTCTGCTTGTCCTAAATCTCACCCATAATTCTGAAAGCATTTCTCTCCTTCTGTTGATCACTTTCCACTACTATTTTAAACCTGCACTTTTTAATGTGTGCCTTTAGCTTTGGAACAGGCTCCCGAAAAACATCGATGAAGCAATTTCGTTTCTTCCTGGGGTTTTCTTTTTCCGAAGGTGGCGGAAGGTAGGCTGAAATGGGTCACTGTCACAACTTCCCTGGATCTATACGCAATCTCTTTTCTACTTACGCAGCTCTCAGGGACAGAGATTATGTTTCTATTTCTGCTTATAAAGGGCAAATGTACCAGGTCTCTGATCCACAGGAGCTGTGAACCATTGCAACAGAAAACATCATAACAGCGTGGATTGCATCTCAATTTCCTAAAGCACACCAAGCAGGAACCTATCTGCTGTTCTGTAGTGTTCCTGTAGCTCCTGCAGGTCACAGCACAGCCGAGGCCCTGCTTGGAGCACGGGCAGGAGGGAGATCCCAGGCACAGCCCAGGGCAGCAGCAGGCAGGACCCTCCCCAGGCAGCAGCCCCCTGCAAATGCTTCTCATCCCCTCTGTGCAGAGCAAATGCATATCAGTTGGTTTACATTATCTCAGTTTCTAAATTAAACCTCTTACCAGCAAGCTAAAAGCCCACAAAAGCCACCAGTTGGTTTTTGTGTTAATTACATCATTCTCTAAGTCAGAAGAAATAGTAATTACTAGAAATGGTAATTACTAATTTAATCTAGGCAGCTCTGTTGGAGCAGGAAGTCCATGCAGCCTGCAACACACCTCCAAGGGAAGGCATTCTTCTCTCACTCTCTGTTTTTGCTCCCCAGCCATGCCAGATTATCTCCTTTCTTTTCAGTGCCTGCATCCTCATCACTGCCATGGTGGGCAGAACAACCATGACGAGCCCTCCCCTGTCCTCCAGCCACACATTGCTCCCAAGACTTGAGAATTCCAGTGCCTAAGGCAGACACTCGTCACCTCTTCACAGTCCCACTGCCCAGGTGTGGGCCTTCATAGATTCTCCATTGCAAAAAATTGTGTTTCAAACCAGTGGGGACACGAGTAAGATGCATTTCCAGAGAAGGATCTTTTCAATGTTGCATCCCACACACGACCAAAGAAACGAGGAAAGGAGTAGGGAATGGTTGTCCTTTCACTCTTTTTTGTTCTCCAAACTATGGAAAGCCTGCTGAAAAGTTCTATACAAATTACAAACAGGTCAAATTGTGCTCTCCAAGATAACTGTGTGACACTAACATGAACCAGAGTCACACAGGAGTAGCTGAGAGTACAGTTCAGATCAGAGTATTTAGGTTTTTATATTAACTGGAATAAGTAATCCTCAAATCTATATGAAAGTCACAACAGGCCAGTAAACATCCAGTTAACAATAGAATTAAACACTGATGGAAACAAAGAATCCTGATACCACGGGTTCATTCTGCTCTTAAACCTAGATATTATTCCTAGATATGCTTCCAAGATATTACTGTGGTATAATCAGCTGAGATACAGTCACCAAATCCTGGAACCACCCAGGATCTAAAATAGCAAACTGAAGTTGGAATTTTACTAGAGGTACAATCTCTGGCATCTCCTGGCTTTTCTGACTTTTAAAAACAATGCAGGTAAAAACAGCTGAAGGATTTTGATAACAAAATATAGATCTTAAGAGCTACACACATCAACCTTTTATTAATCAATTTGTAGGTAAAGTCAATTATTCAGTAATTCAATTTGTAGATTAATACAGACTGACTGGGATACATATATCCCAGCACCTTCATTTTTACCTTCTTTGAACTGATCTTCATTTACATGCAAGACAGATCAGAGTAAAATTTCCCTGCTCCGTGTTCATATGAAGATGCCACTCAGTTTTCATGCAGGAAGCCAAATATGATTCCAAACCAACACTTTTTATAAGGTTTTTCCATTGTATTTCAGCTAAAAATATAAGCAGCACCACTTCTTCACTCTGGCACCTAAGCTCAGATTTCTGTAGCAGCAAAGGCAATTCACAAATTAAGACAGTCTTTACTAAAACTGCAAAAATCTCTGCTGTATACACTCAACCAGATTTACCTGGAAGTAATTCCTCTCTGAAGGGCAACATACAGTGGGAAACATCATCTGAGCTATTCTGCTCACAAGGTACTTGAGACACTCAGCACAGTGTGAAGGCTTTGGGGAGCACACTCCCTGCACCACAGAAAGCTCAGCTTCTCTCCAAATTCCTTCCTGGTGGAGTCTGGTAAAACTGGAGCACACTGGGGAAACACAGCAAAGACACTGGGGGACTACCCAGGACCCTCCCTGAGCCAGGCTGCACCCAGAACTGAAGAACAGGCACATTTTCAGCTGAGCTGTCCTAACACAGGCATTATTTGATGAGGTGGCCAGCTCAGGTTAAGAGCATTACTGTAGGGGATTTGAAGGGGTTTTTGCAAGGTGGACTCAAAGTGTAGCTTAAGTGAAATAGTCCTAATATCTGGATAAGGTAAGTCCTCTAAGAATATACCGACCCTCAGCTTTTAGTGTTAGAATTTGCTTTATTATCTGCTTTCACTAAAGGACAAGGGAACTTTGAATTTTTCTAGGACAAACCTGAGAAAGAAAAAAATGCATTTCCAAGAGTGCAATTATTGAAGAAACAGTATTGGAACTAACAGCACCAAAATAAAGTGCCATTAAAATGAAGCAGTTTCTGCCTCAAGAACTTGCAGGCAGGGAAGATGGATTAAATATATCACTTTCACTGTACAGCACAATTGCATGACATTTAATCAAAGTAAACAGCACATGGTTTTATTTTCCATTGCCGACTTCCAAATGAATAAAACTATGAAAAGAATAAAACCCCAAATCTACAAGTTAAAAATGTTTGAGATTCTCAGGAACTACCAATGCAGCAGGCTAGTAACATTCCCCCCTCCTGCCATGCACGAGGGATGTCTGAGAACAGCTCTGCTTGACTTGGTAAATACCAAGCACCTGCAGCAGAGGAAGCAAAGAACAAACCATAACAAAGATTTTGTACCTTCTTCTGCAATAAATTCTTTAATCTTTATCATGTGAAGACTTCACTGGAAAAGACTTTCAAAAGAGACTTCTTTATAAGGAATGAAGTTCTCTCACTGTCTGGGCATTGGTAGCACCTTTATGTATGTGTGCATAAGCACGTATGAATGTACACACACACATGCACACAAATATACAGATTTTATACCAGTGATAATTGTCAGGAATAAAAGAAAAGAAGAATAAAATAAAAAAGAATAAGAAGGGTCAAAAGACCTCATCTATGCAGCAGCTCTACCCCATGATGAAGAGCAGTCCTGTCATGACTAATTTTTCAGTTGATGGCTCATAAGAGGATGAAAGCAGTATTGAAGAGCTAATCTCTTGTGTCCCAGCAATTAACATGCACAAATATTAACATGGTTCATTACATGACGATGATTACTTTGTTCATGACTCCAGGAGGGCCACCCACAGAAGGGAAGTGAGGCAACTACAGTGATGGAAGGAGGAAAAAAAGGCAGGGTCTGCTGACTGGCACTGGTGCAGTGCTGCCCACCTACTCATGACCAGGAGAACTGGATTGTGAGCTAGGATTTTGGTCCAGTTCAATTACAAGAGTCACTAGATTCTTCTCTTTATGCTTCAGACACACAGGGGAGAATGTCTGCTATGCTGCTGCCCAAAATATCCTTCACTTACCTTCCAAAAACTGTATGCTTCTTGTCCAGATACGCACAAGAGCGGAATGTGATGAAGCTAGAAAGAATAAAGACATAACAGTTACCACATGCTCCCACTGACCCTCAACAACAGCCAGTAATGCTTAAAAACACAAAGTGTCTGCAAAAGCTTTCGGAGAGAGGCCAAGCCCCTCTCCCTCTCTGGCTCCTCTCCGGAAGGCCTGTGGACCAAACATCCTTGAACTCCTCAGTTTTGCGAGTTCCATCCTGGATTTCTGGAGTTTTGACTTCTCACTTTTCACCTTACTAACATTCTTAAACAGTACTCCAAGAGTGGGGCCTTGCAGCAAGTCCAAAATGAATCTGAGCATCTGCCTCCTTGCCACGCAGGCCCTGGGAAGCTCACGCAGGGCAGGCAAACGTGTCCTGCTTGGGAAGAACACTTCTCGTGCACGATAGGCAGCTTGTGTCCAGCAAATAAAGTTACAGGACACAAGAGTCTCTGCCAGTGTAAACTTCTGTTTTCTGGATATTTACTTTTTGCATTTCTCTTCCCTTAAACTGGCCTGTTGGTGATCCATTTCTCCTCTGGACAGAGCACACTCGTGCCTCAGATCTCAGAAGAATACTTCAAAGTGTCAAAAGTAATTAACTGGGCTTTTAATTTTGGGGGCTGTCCTTTGAAACTTAAACATGGGAACTAAAACACTAATCCAAAGCAACCTTTACTACTAAAGCTTTTCTCTAAAGCTTGATGCTTCTTTGGAAGTCTTGGACTACAAATGTATGAGACGAAGGTTTGCACGCTGTGGTCTGCAGACCACAATGGCCTGTCTTGGCTGGACATGCAGTGCTGGCTCTCCTCCCTGTCTCCATCTGTTACACTACATAGGACACAGCTAAAAATACACAAGCATTCCAAAAGCACTTTTCCATATAAGCAACTGCCTCAGGAAGTTATATGATTGGAAATAGGAGCAGCTGTAATGTGCCAGACAGTCTGTTAAGATGTAGCTTGCCCTAGGAAAGCACTGGGATGCTGTGCAGAATGCAAACTCCACTTTATTCCTGGATATCCAACACTTAAAATCATCACACGGTCAGTTATGTAGCATTGTAATAAAAAACCCCTGAGAAGCAGCAAATACACAGGGAAAGCTTCTCAACTGTCACTGCAGCCAAAATAAAATTAAGGACAATGGAATTAACATAACTCAGGATGGTCCCAGAGAAGTCCTGAGCATTATTCAAGCATCATCTTGCAGAGGGGACCCAGCTCCCTCTGCCCTGCAGTGCCTGTCACCTATGGGGAGAGCTATTCACAGAGTTCCTAAGGCTAGAGCAGTTGCTAGATGTGTCTAAGTGCTGCCTAGGAACCTTTATAAATATGGGCAGCTGGACTCTCTTAAGGACTTACATATAAAGGATTTTGTATTTCATTTGCAAATTTTAGGAGAACACACAATCCCATTTACAGCAGCAGATGATGTGACTCAAAATGGCACAGCACTCATGGTCTCTGTAACTTCTGTTATTAGAATTCCCTTTTTAAACAAAAAAAAAGAGGAAAGAAGCCTCTACTCTCCCCTAATTTAGCACGTGAGAGCTGGCAGTAACATTCAAATCCAAAATAAGTTGTACAGCAACTCGATCCAGCAAACTGGCCCACACGTGCTTAGGCTTAAGCATGCGAGTAAGCCCAAGAATGTGAGGCCCTGAGACAAGCACTTGTGTTTAATTAAAGCAAAGCACACTGCTGCAGAGTTTACAAGCTACCACAGCACTCAGCATCACCAACACCAAGACCCCATCCCTCCCTCCCTCCCCAGTGTCAAGACACAGTACTGGACACATGCACACACTCTTACTCTTTCCTGGGGCTCCCAATAAAAGAACAACTTTTTTATATTGCAGGACTTACAGAGCAACCAATAAATAGTTGGCTCAAAGTGACACAGAACATTTTTAAAGGACTGCAGACAAACACCCATATTAATGTTACACATGAACAAGGCCATTACAACTTCAGTATCTTTAAATTGTCCCTCATTTTAGTCCTCATTCTGCTTTTATACATTGGAAAACAAGTTATTCTCAATCCCAGATTGTACACTCTACCATGTCTGGGTGTACACATTTCAGCAGAGCAGAACTGTTCTCATTTATTTAAAATCGGGTGACTAGAAAGAAGTAATATGCCCATAGAGTTTATGTTTCATTTAATTCCTTCAAAAAGTTCAATATGGGGGTAAATTTAAGCAGAGTGAAGAGGTGTGATGAATGATCTTATAGGGGTTACACTGGGGAGGGACACCGAGACAAACAAACAAGAACTTCAAATCATAACAACCAAAAAGACAAATTATTGCTGATATAATAAACCTAGAGGTTTTCTTGCCATGCTTCACTCTGCTCTTAGATTAGCTAAGAGCAGCTGCAGCCCTGATTGCAATATGCAGCACTCGACAGAATATTTCACTTGACTGAACTTTAAAGAGTAGCTCATAAAATGTCATTTTTCTTCTTAACAGGGTGAGACACAATGTCCAGAGGGAAACAGTAAAGCACAAAAAAGCAAGTGACTACTTACAACTGTGATTTGTTTGTGTTGGGTCCCGAATTTGCCATACTAAGAACACCACGTCCTGTGTGGGACAAATTGGGCTTGAATTCATCTTTGAAAGGTTTTCCCCAGTAAGATTCTCCTCCTTAAAAGAGAAAAAAAATGAAAAGAAGAATAATGTTTGCTTTCATTAGTTTCCCACTGTGTTTTATAGCAGGCACTGACGTTAAATTCAAGGTTCCCAGCACTTCCAGTCACTATGTGTTAATACATTGTTACCTCACCCCTATCGATAGGCCAGTGTTTGAGCACGACCTTGAAATCTGATGTTTGCAACTGGCAACACATTTCTGTGCCCTCACACTATCAGCTGCAACAGACCACACTTTATCAACAGCTTTAGGTATCCTGTGCTGAAGAACAGTCAAGGATTTCATTTTTTACTGCTGGTCCACCATAAATTTTCTCTTTTGAGACGTTAAATCTTTAAAATTGGCTTCATGACAAAACACAGAGCAAAGAGCTACCAGTTTAATTGCACTCTGGATATAGCACTGCTTCCAGAAATAAAATATCAGGGAGATGAAACACATTCATAGAATCAACTAAGAATAGGAGCGATAAGCTCAAATGCTTAATTCCAGACTAAACAATGAAGAATGACGATATACGGTGCTCCAAAGTAAAAGGCAAAAATTAGACATTTGGACTAGATACCTGCATGATGTGAACACTTAAATGCAGCGAAGGTTAAAGGATGATAAAATTGCACAAACCCCAGCCCCAGCCCTCCAAAACGGATTTCTTCCCTGTGACTGTGGACAGAGAGAGGGTCCGTGAGAGCTCTCCTCCTGGCTGTCATTTTTACATTATTTATGACAGATCTGACATTTTCATTTGCACTTTCCTCCAGGATCATTCTTAACAAGAAAAACGAAGGCTGAGATGAGTCATAGTTTTACAGTCAAATCCATAATCTTGTTTGACAAACCATGAAAAAATATTTCACCTTAGGACAGTATTAAAAATAAAACAAACAAAAGTATCCAAACAGGCAGCAAGACTTGTCCATCTGCAGAACTGGCTCAAGAGCCCTCCAGAGTGAGTGCATCACTGGAGAAGCAGGAGGTCAGGGAGGGTTCTGTGGTGCTCCACAGCCATGAGCACACATAGCACAGAAAGCAATTTGATGACATGGCTGCACACACAAGCAGCAAATAAAACCAAGGAACGAATCAGGCCCCTACTGAAAACCTTACCCAAAAAATCACAGGAGTGCATTAAATGAGGAAAGAGTTCCAGACAACACCGTGAAAACAAAGCACCGCATAGGGACAGCTGCAAGCGGAACTAAGTGAGAAATTCTGGAAGAAGCTGACCCACTTAAAAACCCAATTAATCATATTCAAAAGACCTATTAATAGAGTTAAGTGTTGCCTGCTCTGCAGTTTGACAAGAGGTGACAAAAGTGGACAAACCCTGTAGGGATTTTCTGTAATCAGGAGAACAGCAGTGGTTACTTCAGCAATCTCTGGCTATTGAATATTTTAAGATCAGCTAAATTACATCAGCTTGATCCCATATGCCAATCTTTTCCAGTAGTGGGTGACAAGGACATGGTACAGTTGCAGCCAGCTCTAGAGGAGTTTGTGCTGTCTGAAGTTTTCAGAGGACACAGAACATGAGCCCAGTCTGCTGAGATGGGACACAGCAGCAAGTGGCCAAAGCCGTGAGTCTGCTACACCCTTCGTGTGCTTCCAGCTGATGCTGGAATTACAGTCAAGCTGCTGAAAGAGAGTGGAATCAAGCCTGAAGCCTTCACTGGTCAGAAAAATAATTCAAAAGGAAAGAGAAAAATTGTGAATGACAGAGAGACTCTCTCTTTCTGGCACAACAAACAACCAGACCCAAGAGCTTGCAGACAGGAGCAATGAGCCATGATCTTTAGGTTTTGGAATATTTATTTTTGTATGATTTCATTTCGGATCGTGCACTGCAGGTCAGAATTAATCTCGTATGTATGAAAGCTAAGTTTGGCTCATTCCGGTTCTCTGGAAACAGGCGCTAATATTTTAGCAGATACAGCCCCTGCTCTGTCTGCCATACAGCTGTTTCCAAGGCTAATTCTGTCTGCCCGGGAGCTGCAGCAGGAACAGGGAATGGCCTGTGCAGCATTTGCCTAAAAGGCCAGACGTCCTGTGAAGGACATAACTGAAGTGTCTGTGGCAGCACAGACTGGCAAAGGGCGGTGGAGACGCTGCAAAGGCACTCAGGCAGCAGAGCAGGCACGGCTTGGGGGTTTTTGTTGTTGTTTTGGTTTGGGTTTTGTTTTTTTTAATAATTTAAAGGGAATACTTTTTTTTCTTTTTCAAGGAAAACCCCAAAGTATTCTCCTTAAATTAAAAATAGCCTGGATGTGCTTTTCATCAAACTCCTGCTAACCTCTGGAATTGTTCCAGGCTTCAAGTATCTGCTTGAAGCAGGACTAGACAGAACAAGTCAGAGGATGGCAAGTTACATCTATACATTTTTTTAATTACTGAAACCCAGCACGACTTTCTCTGTGAAAATTAAGTACAGACCCCTCATCAGTCTAGGGCCATGGCAGTGCAGTGCCTAATGCTCAGCTGGAACAGGGATTTTACATTCTTACATTTTACTCTCTGCATTAGAGTTCAATGTAAACTTGGGAAAACCACTCACAGGCTCCAAACCTACTAATAATTAAGAGGTGTTTGTAAGCACCTAGCAGATTTTACTGTGTTTAGTCTCAACACAGCTGGGAGGTGTGGCTGTACATTTTCTGAAAGCAGAGTGGATGCAGACAGAGGAGGTGGGAGCACGGCAGTGTCTGGCTCCAGTCTTTTCACATTACACTCCCTGTTTGTGCCATAAAGAGAGGAGGCTCCTCCTTATACTCCCCAAATCTTCCTCAGAGTGCACACAGATCTCTGCTGGCTATATTTGGAGTCACGATGATGCAAACCCCTCACCCCAGTGCTGATGTACCAGCCTACAAGCAAAGCCCACGGAAAACAAGAATTGACTCCGGGTGTTGGATTCACGGCTGGCAGCACTGCCTGTCACTTCACCTCCCTCTCAGCTTATCTTCCGTCCAAATGGAGCTGTGTGCCTACTGGACTTGCAAATGTTTCTGAGATCCTATTACAAAAAGTGCTGTAAAAAAATCCTGTGGGCTTCTGTGCTAAAAATCAGTTCACATGGCAGCAGCCACGGCCCCAACATGTACTGCCACTGGCTGGACTGGTGTTGGGAACAATTACAGCCTGCACGTGGGGATCTCCTGCTCGCACAAAGCTTGCGAAAGGAAACGTCCTTGGGATCGGCCACAGAAACACACTGGCACTCAACAGCATTTAACCTGCACAGAGTCAAAGCCTTCAGGAGCCAGAAAGAGGTTTTGTACAATTCTGTAAAATAAAAATCACGTGTCTACTCAGATACACATGATTCAAAGCCGAAGGAAGCTGGGAGACAATTCCACACATTCTCCATTAAAAAAAATTCTCTTAGAGATGTGTTTAACTCGTTCTCACACAGAGATGAAATGAAACAGACCACACAACTCTTAGAAAAGAACATTAATAATTTCTGTGGCTATCCAGAGTGGCAAGATATATTTAGCTTGTACTGAATGGTTAGTTATTCAGTCTTGTATCTGCACTCTGTACCGATAGTAAACAGGTGAACAGATCTAAACTGACATCTGAAGCAATCACACATTAGCAACTATAGAGAAAAAAGCCACATTTTCAGATTATCTTCTGAACTAAACCAGATTACTCTTGGGTAGTCTTTGTTCCTACTAAGAGCATTTAAAAATTTTTTTGAGGTACGATCACAGAATTTGTACAACTTTCTTGCAAAGAGCTGAGAGATGCATCTAAAGCTTCAGAAATGTAGCATTCCAAAAGCCACGTGTGGGCTGGGAATCATCATTCATGACAGTTGTGATTTTAAATAAATCCTTCCTTTTTCTAGCTTAAAAATTGCTAAGCAGTGGTAAGGAAGTGGGAGGGTTCTGATTCACAAAAATGATGGCTTACTTTCTGTAATTTTCTTCTTGTCATTTGGAACAACGAGGTACATAATAACATCTGACACTTCTGTAGAGCTTTCCAAGTGAGATTCTGGAATCATTTTGCAAATATGAAAGCCTTAGCTCGGGCGGTAAGTGCTTCTCTCCTCTCAGATAAGAGGACACGGTACTCAACCTCACAAACCCGAGAGTGGATTTGCAGAGGGGCTGTGGATTAAAAGGAGTATATTCTAGATAAAAAGGTCTTGCTCTTGTCCTTTTGCTGAGCTTCAATCATGCAAGAAAAGGGACTCTAAAACTGGTACAGTTTAGGAACTTGCAATCTTAGGAAATCACACTGCATTGATCAAGTTTGTCCAGAGTCCTTTGCTATTGACATTTCAGAGGAGCTCTTCTTGCTGCCAACCAAAATGCAATTCCCATCTACCAGAGGTATTTCATCCTGGACTTTTACAGCTATAATGGGCCTCCTTTGTGCCCTCCTGGATTCATAAATCACAGGCTGATTCATGAGACCTTCCAACAGGTTGCAAGAAGAGAGTAGCTGAAAAATGCCTGTGCTGCTTTGAAAATGTGACGCTTTGCATACAAGTTTTCCCTTTTTCACACAAAAGGGTTAGGATATTAAAACCTATTTTTTCTACATGCAAATTTTCTTCTATTATTTGGAACACTGAAAATACAGAGCAGCTGCTCCACTTGCACGACCATGAGTTAGAATTACTCACAATGTTCAACCACTTACTTGTTATGAACAGCAGGAAAAGAGATACATCACCAATCTAAAATTCATTTTCAAATAATTAATCATTACAAAGAATGACCATGACTCAGCTTATTGCTCCGAATACTGCCTCTATGGGTGGTTATTTTGTTAGAAAAGAAATAAGCTGCTGCACTGCAATAAAATTTCTCCCAGTAGCCTTATGAAACATTAAGTTGAAGGCTGTAGGAAAATTAGTCTGGGCCTCAAAACCAGTGTCAGCCTTGCAGGGCTGTGTATCTGACTGCTCTGGCAGTGCAGGTCTGACAGCTATGCTCAGGTAAAACTATTCCCCACTCTTTTCCCAGGGTGGTATCTCAACTCCCAGGTGCCATAATGCTAATTTCCACCCTTCCCCATTCCAAGGTTAACTGCTGAATACCAGCAATTAGTTGTCCTTCACGTGTCTGCTGGGTCACATTTACTTTTATGACAGTCCAAAAGCGACTCAAAAAGGACATATTGGGGAGCTGAATAACAAACACCAAAATAAGGCTCAGTGCTGCTTACAGAGAGAACAGTTCAGCTAGAGAAGCCACGGGAGAGGATGGTCAGTGACAACCAGCTTGGCATTTACCTCTGTGAACTGCTTCCAAAACACAAGCACACTTAACCCAGGTGAGCCAAGAGCACAGCTGCAGTCTGTGCACGTGTGACAAGTAACCTGATGTCATGTTGTACTAATTGTGCCCAAATCCACCCAGAAGATGAACAGTCCTGGGCTGAGTGAGCAATGGAGTGGGTGATCATCTCAGCATCTGGGGGCTGCAACCACAAACCTGACACCCTGACACATGGGATGAATGTCGGATGACAGAAACCAAATGGTGGGAAGACATTCAAACAAGTCTGTTCTAGCTCCTGAACTAATGAACAGGAATAATTAAATAAATAGAAGAAAAATATATACAGGCTTAATGCGTCTTCCATGTATCAGTTCGGATAAGGCTTTTTTTTTTCAAAAAACAAACAAAAAGGCCAAATATCTTAGCTAGAAACCATCAGTTAAAGCAGAAGGTTCTGTGTGGATGAGGAAACAAAGTATGTTCTTTTTGTTCTGAAGTCTTCCTACAAAAGGCTCCAATAGAAACAGTTTATAATATTGACATTTAAAGGGTAACCTCCAAATAGTCCTCTCTATTGCCAATTGAAATATCTGGGAAGAAAGCCCTGTTCTGTTCTCATATGCCTCTCTGATATTACAGAAGTCAAGTTATTTACTTCTAAAGCCCATTTAATCTTACAGACTTTTTTAGCTTTCAAAGGTGCATCTTTTTTTTTCCCCCGTTCTAAGAAGCAGTGAGTCAAAGAAATACCGAAATGCCTTTCAGCAGAAGAAATAAAAAAAGGGGAATTTATCCTGCAAATAACAAACAGGCCACAGGCAAAAAAGGTACAAAGTACTGAATCCCAGTGCTTCACTCCAAAGCTTTCCTAAAGTGAATGCCTGCGATCACATTAATAATGCATAAACCAATGGAGCAACATTTTTACAGCATGGGAACTCAAGAGAGCATCAGTCCACCTGCCCTGCCCGAGCAGTGCTGCTGAGCTGAACCCTCCTCTGGCTGCCCTGCTGCCAAGAGAACATCAAGCCTCAGGTCTGGCCACCTTCTTACAGCTTGAGACACACAAGTGGCATTTCTGCCTCACAGTCAAGTGCCCTGGATCTATCTGGTAGTCAGGAACAAATCCTGACAGACTACTTGCACTCTGTGAACTGTCTAAGCAGCTTCACTGAAGTATTAAACACAAAGGCATGACAGTTCAAGAGCAATCCAGCAGCCCACCAGGCTCTCCATTTAGATTTTCTTGTGATATTATCACATTCAACAAGCGATGAGGTAAAGACATATAAAATTCAACTGTCTTCAAAAAATAAAAACCATTCAGGTACAAAGAAGACATTTGCACCGTTTGGACTCTACAATAATCGCAGCCAGTCTCTAAAGATTTGTAAGACTCATGTCTATTTGAGTGCACCTTGCTCATTTTATTAGAACTTTAATAGTCCTGACAGATGTTTGCGAGACATCTTGCCTGTGATATATTCGTATTTAATTAAGAATGACAAGGAGGAAAACAAGATGGAAAATACTAGAGGTCATTAGACTCCCTTTTTAAAGTGAAAGAGTACACATAGGAGGATTTTCATCCTATGTGCTTATTAGCATTTCACTTTCTACTGGCAAAGCCAGTGGAGCTGAGTCTTGCCCTTCAGTGCAGCAGTGATGCCAGTCCTCTGCCTCTGTTAACTCTGCTGTCTTACAGCACTTCTGCTACTTGCACAAACAGAAACAGGAGTGACACCAGCAAGTTAATTTTCATTCCACAGCAGGATCTGAACTCCACCCTGCAAGGGTGAGAGGTGTCTGAGTCAACCCATTAAATCTCTCCCGTCTCCTGACACCTCTTTAATTTATCATTTCAAAAGATGTTCCTAATTACGTCTTTCGGGATTTGAACCAAAACTTCCCCTATAAAAAAATCAAATCGCATTTGACAGTCCAAGCATAGATGGTAGCAATTCTTGTTAATGGGTTTTTGCCATCGAAACACTGAACCTTCAACCAGTCTCAAATCCTGCAACTGTTGATTATCACGTACACTACAAGAAAAGCTGTTGGGCAACTCACACTAACATTATTTACAAAGTAAATAGAGCTAAAGTATTGAAGCAGGTGAGGAGCTGGGTATGCTGGTGACAGCCTCCAGTGGGCAGACAGAAGGTACAAGTGGAAAATGAGCAAATGTACAGCGGTGACCAGAGGTATTGCATGACACATCTCCTGTGGTGGGCTCTGACACCCTTCAGCTGCTCTGCCTCCTGACCATTCCTGATCCGACTGTTACCAGATCTCCAGCTAAGGGAGAAAGAACAGGCGGGAGAATTTTGTAACAGTGATCCCTAAAAGTTAGAAAAAGAGCAGCTTGGGCTTTACAAGGCAACTAGCTGGGAGAACAGATGGTGTCTGGCCAATCACCAATTCCAAGGCAGGTCTCGAGTGTTTCATTAACGCTGAATTTGAAAGCAACTTTGCATGAATGTGTTTCTTCCTTTGTTCTTTGCCCTGGAAGACCAGCTGTAAAATCATTATAATTTTCATTTATTTATTTTCTGAAGGAAAAAGGAAGCAAAACCCGCAAGAATTCTGCATGGAAGAGTGCCCAAGCTTTAGACTGAGAATGCATCGGATGAAATTTTAAACATAGTCAACATGGTCATAAAAATACATCAATGAAACCTGTTTTAAAGTAAACACAATGTACCACATATCATCACTTAGGGAATTTTAATTTAAAATTGTCTGGAAGTAAATCTAACAACCCAGCCCATGAAGTGAGAACAGTGCACTTGATTCAAACTCAACCTTACCTGTTCCTGTTCCAGTCGGATCACCTCCTTGGATCTGCAGAATTAAAATTAAATCAATGTTACATATATGTCTGTGTGAAAGACATTAAATACAAACCATAAAAGCCAATTCTGCTCAGCTTTCTGCCTTCTATCCTGTGTCATGTTGACAAGTCAGCAACAAGGAAACCATTACTACTTACGTGGAGCTGCTTTGATCAGCTGGTTGTCATCCCCGACATCGCTTAGCCATAAGCAGGATGGCAGTTTTATAAAAATAATAGGTCTTTTATGAGTAAATAGGGAAAATAACCAGTCTCAAATGGGTTAACCAGATCATCCTTTTTATTGTATGTGCTGAATCAGAACCTGCTTTTTAACTGATGATGCACTGCTTTTGGAACTGAAAAGGCTTTTACATTTTGCTACCAACCCTCCACATGATGGGAAGGCAAGAAAAGAGGGAATATGGAGTATTTTTTGTATCTGAATCTGTATGCCACTCACTATCTTCAGTAGGAAAAATCCTCATGTGAAACCAATCTTTCAGGAACAAAATTAATTACGTGTATTAATCGCTGTACATGCAGGACCTACAGAAATAATATTCAATATTCTAATGCCAGTGGAGGGAGCGTGACACGACCAGTTTCAAAGTAATAGCACACCAGCACAATTTTAGTTGTGAGTTTAACTATGAACTGAGATACACAGGGCTGTCAAAAGAAAAAAAGCTTTTTGTAGGATGACAGGATGGAATGTAACATCCAGTGATGTTCTCTGTGAGATGTGCTCTGTCTTCAGGATCAGGTTGTTAATTCTTCTGAAAGGAAGTTACAGGGCAGCTACAATATCCTAAGCTGCCTGGACTGTAACTCTGTAAATAAATATCTTTGACTACCAAAGACACATTCTGGAACACAAGGTGCTCTTTAACTCCTTCACAAGAAAGCCTGGGCACCCAGTGCTGGAGCGCACTAGGAAAGGATAATCTGATAAGATCCAAGTACCACAACCTGAAACAGAAATTCAGATGCTTGCTTAAGTTTCATCTGAATGGGATTTCAACAGGCCACAGCATTACTTATCCAAATGAGCATTTCCCTCTCTCTCCTTCTGTTCATTAACCACCCACCCACACACTGGGGAAGATAACAAGAGCCAAGGCAATGGCTCTTCAAGGCTTTGCCTGGAACACCAGCAAACGCAGTGCTGAATGCAGTGATGTTCCGAGTGGCATTAGTCAGAGACAATTCCAGTAAGTACACAGAGCAGAGGTTATGACAACCCTGATTGTGATGGTATATTTAATATACATCTAGTGCAAGTTGTCATACATGGAAGAACCTAAACCTGAGGTAAGTTAAATCTATGTGATATTTGGAGCACATCACATATTGTGCATTACACAGGAGCTTTTTAACACTCACCACAAAATTCCGAATTGATCGGTGAAAAATGGTTCCATCGTAATAGTTCTTCTTGCACAGTTTGATAAAGTTTTCACACGTTCGGGGTGTCTGAAAGACAATGGGAAGTTTTAATTAAGCACAACCTTTAAACAATCATTACAGTGGTTACAAGAACCACTTTTCATTTGTGCCTTACAAAGAAACAAACACGCAGGACTCAAGGAGGACGGAGGCTCTGTCTACAGAAAAAAGCCTGTAATGTATGTTCTTTCAAGGTACACTGGAGAGACACACACCGTGTTAAATAAATTAAACCCAGACCTTCCAATCAGCACAGAGAAGTGTTGAACATTAGCTCAGATAACGGGAGTTCCCAGTTGACATCATGATGGTGAACACAGGTAAGCTTAGAGACTTGCAAGTAACTTAGTTCCAGCAGTGCATCACAATCCTGTTCCAAACGGGTGTTTCTAGCACTGAGAAATGTTAATTGACCAGAGTGAGAAAGAACCTGACTCCACTATTTCAAAGTGAGCACATTGAAGCTAACTGGGGAGAGAAGCATTTGGTCCTCTTCACCACTTGGAAGTAACAATGGGACTGACCCAAGTCACTGGAACACAGGAAAAATAAAAAAAACCAAATCATTTTCAAAACTCTAAATAAAAAAAAAAAGATGCTAAATATATTGCCAACTTCTAATTCACTTTTACAGTGCAAATTAAAGTTATTTAGTGAATTTATGAGCCATGACATTCAAACAGTACCTCCTGAAAAACTTTACTGTCCACCTAATCATCCTTCCACTGTAATTGCATGGATTTTCTTCCCTGCAATACTAAAATACCTTCAGACATACAAACACAAGTCCAGAAACAGCCTGTTTTCTATACTTGGACATGTTTTCCAGCCCCACTGTGGATTATGTGCATAAATCTATTCCAGTTTTACAAAAGAATACATCTAACTGAGTTCTTACAGGCCTTAAAAATATCCTTATTGTTGTATGTGCTGGCAAGCAAAGCCCCAGCATGAGCTGCAGTGGCTGTAAGTGAACACACACAAGACCTGTCTTTGTGAAAGGCACTGATTCACTGTGCACTGCTGTGACATCACTCTTGGTCTGGGAGCTGCTGAGAGACAGAGACTGAGCCATGCAACCTCAAGTGACTTAAAAGCAAAAAAACCAAGGCCAGCCTGATTATGATAATTTAAGGATGAAATAATCTCTGTCTCTTGAAAAGCCAGTCCATACAAGTATTCATCTGGAACCCGACAGAACCTCAGTTTTCTGTATTTTCTCTTCCGAAACACAATCATTCTCGTCCCTCTTTATTTACACTGAAATGTCTCTTCATTTTCCAAACAAACTTTACCCGTCATTATAAATTCTCTATATTGATTTCTTCTTAATTGCTCTACTCAGATGACAGTTGTCAGCTGGGCCATAAGTGAAAAAACGAGCAAATTCTAAACTTACACCAGCCATTACTTCAGATTTCCCACAGAACTGATTACTGAGTTAAATGGTAATGGTACCATAATGGCTTTATGGTAGAATGTCACCAAGACGTGTATTTTGGTGGCATCCTGAGGGCAACTCATAATTAACTATATTCCATTAAAATTGTATCAAGCAACAGAAGGTTTTCCTACAGTGTCAATGTTTATAGCCAATGTGAAATTTTTTCCTTTGAATTCAACATATATGCTTTAAAATAATCTTTGTACTTGGCCTTTCCAGTAAAATTCAGCTCCTGGAGAATCATTTGTGCAGCACACGCTTCCTTTATAAGACAATATCATAACAGCCTTGATCCTAGTGTTTTGCTATTAGTTATTACTCGTGAAAAATGTCAGTAGGGATAAAAATAAGTTTAAAAAAATTTCTTTATGAATCAGAAATGGAATCAGCTGCTTTTAGCCTAAGGCACTTTATCTCATGAGAGCTAAGCACTCTTTGGAGAGAGAGACATAGTTAATAAGTTCTCGAGGGGGAATACAGCAACCTATAATTAATTTTTTACAAAAAATGAAACCAGGCAAAAGACTGAGTCCCCTAGGAATAGACACCAAACCATTTTAAATTTGCACAAAGTTGATAACCCAATACAGATTTCCTATTTATTTTCAAAACACGATTTGTAAAATATACATCAAAAAACCTGGCTCTAGTAATGTATTTTTTATGCAGGACCTGTGCTGACCCTTCTCTCTAAATGGATTTCTGGCTATTATACCCTTTCCCAGAAATAAGCTTTTCAAATGCAACTTCAGAAATATTTAGTATACATGCAATAATCATTCCACTGCAAGGTTTTCTTTAAATAATTGCCACCAAATTGGTTCCCATGGTCACCTCATGCATCACAGAGATACATTTGGCAGGTAAACAGTTCCTTAGCAACATTACCACTACCTTTTATAGTGCTTTTTAGTAGACACAAATAAGAAGGTTTGCATTCAATCAGTAATAAAGCCCAGTTTCAGTCATGCAGTAGGTCTAGAATATCTGGCTCAGATTATCTGATTTATTCAAAGCAGTTAATGTTCTTGCCAAATCTCACACTGCCAAGCACATTTCAGGGATTTTTTAAAGCAGCATCCTGTCCAAAGCAGGAGAAAAAGGCTTGAGGTTTATGGGGAAGGTGCAGATCCTCAGTAATGAAGTTTTGTTCTGCACTGACCATACAAACAAGGCCAGTCTTTGAAGCCTTTGTTCCAGCTACAAAGACTGATGACAAATACACATAAACAAACCTGACTTTGTTATTTGATGTAAGATCTTGTGGCAGATGTCGGACTCCCAGTCTCTGAACGCAAAGCTGTCTCCTCCTTCAGAAACTTCCTGCACACCACTTGCCTCACACCAGTTCTGAAGGAGGGGGGGATGGTCGAGGCACCTGGAGATGCAGGAGGTAACGCCAGTTCCTTGCTGTCTCACAACTGACTGTGTGCTCCAGGGTCTCTGTTTAGTTCTGGCTGGTTTTGTCTTAAACTGCCTCAACAGCAACAGCTAACTTGTCCCTCTTTATCCCTTTTACATTACGCAGGAAATGACTTAAATGATTTTATTCTGCTGACTGTGACTTAGACCTAGATGTAAGGAAGTTGAGGGAAAAATGCCACCTTGTTAACCTGATCTGAAATCCACCAACAGAAAACATCGTTTTAAACCTACTGCAGTATCTTCTCAGAATGATGCAGTGACAGTCCTAAAAATGAAAAATTTAAAATTGTGAAAGGTTTCTGACCGAAGAGTGTGGCAGGACAGCCCTAAGAAATCCTCCTTTTCTTAAGTCAAGTTGGGCCCATGTAAGTGAATGCAGTGTCTCTATGATATCCTTCAGCTTAAAGACACTTCTCTTTCCAAATGACAAATAGTAAGAAAAAAAATCTTATTTATACCAAAAATGAGTCACCTGCTCCAACTGTGCTCCCTATTTATTTTGCAGATGCCAGATAACTGTCTTTCAACTGCTGAAAATTCACATCCAAGACAAGCAGTAAAATTTTAATACATGCTTTGAGACAGGAATCCAGAAGAGTACTTATCCCAGAAGATGCCACGAATGCTTTGCTTGGCTCACAGATATATATATATTTTTAATGGGGCCACAGCCCAATGGTTTTCTAAGTAGGTTTAAGCCTCCATTTAGCTAACACACTTAGTAGGTAACTCTGCAAGGAAACAGCAGCACTCTACCAGTTACTACGCCCAGACAAATTTCAGAGTTAAAGAGATTGCTACAAAGAATGACCCTGCAGAAACAGCAGTGACAGGAGACTGTGAAATCAGAACACTGGGAGAACACTGAAGAAAGGAATAGACAATTTAGAAAACCAAAGCAAAACAGAAAAAAAACCCCTGACTGCTTACTACATACTTCTAGGATAAATGCAGATTTTATCCGAGCCAATTTTGGTTTCCATCTTGCCAGCAAGGGTGGCTCCAAGCCAGGTAAAATTCATCTCTCCTGCTGCATCCCGAGACCTGTAGGGTGGGACCAAACAAGCCAGGTCCCTATCTGATTTCCCATTCTGCAGCTGTCCTTTCTCATTAGTTACAATGGGTCATTACATTTGTAAAAGTTACCTTAACTCAGAATCTGTACTGGGCAGAGAAGAGCCAAACAGGAGGAGATGAAAAACCTGCAGCACTCCTGTTGCCAAGGTGCGGGAGATGGGAAAAGAGGGGAGAGCTCCTGAGTTGTTGCCATGACTGCAAGGAAAAAGGCTTTACTATGTGAAGAGCTAATCATTTCAAAATGCTCCATCCCTTGAGGATGTGCATGAACCTTGAAGGGAAATTTCACACTAAGCATTCAGAAGCTGTCATTTGCACATCTGTATAATTTTCTTGTGCTAATTCCACTTCCCTTTTATTTCTTTTTTTCTCTCTAAATTGGATGAACTGTAGTAGTGGCACTAAACTACAGAGCCTTGCTATATGCTCATTAACCCTATGTTTCAAAGCAGGAAATAATGAAAAGCTCATTCCTCTCAAATTAAAATTGCATTCTACAGCCTTTATCTTATCACACAAATGCCAGAATCCTGCTACTAAGAGGCATGAACTACTGATGGAAATTTCTAAAGCTTCAAACGAAGCCTTCCATTTCCTTAACACAGATCTCCTTCAAAATGCAAGGTGGATTTCGTTTTGCTTTAATCCATTTACGTACTTTCACATGGAGCATTTTCAATCTTGTAATTGTTCATTCAGCAACTCTTCTACTGCGTGAGCCCACAAAGAGGTGATTCGGTAAGGTTTGAACTCAGCTTCCCCCCTACCTTTCAATCCGTAGTACTCAGCCTACCCATCACACAGAAAAGAACTCAGCAATAAAAGCTTGGCTTTATTTGGGGCTTAGTCAGAGCTAACTGTAATGGTACAATTTCAGGAATCACCATCTATCAGGTGCAAGTGCCTGTTCCCTCCCTCCAAGCCATGGAAAAAAACTGGACGTATAAATGTTTCAGTATCCAATACTGTTCTGGAAGGCCAGTTAAACCACCCCGTTTCACTTTGCCCCAATGAACTATGAGCACATTCCATTTGCTTCACAGCAAGAGGGACAAGAAAACCCAAAACTCCACAAAGCCCACCACAAGAGCATAGGAAGAATTCCACTGTGGGAAGCCCATGACATTTCCTGCGGGAGAATCGTTTACTCCAGACCTAAACACCACTCCCTGCCAGCTCCACTTTCCTGCTAACAGTTCCCCAGAGTGTGAGAGGGACTGAGCCAGTGACAGGTGATGGTGGCAAACAACAGCTGCCTACGGTGGCTCAGTTCAAGAAAGCCACAGTTCATGTAAGGGACACAATCCTCAGTCTGGGTATACCACGAGCAAACGTGTTCGGGCAACTTGTGATCCGTGATCAGAAGAGCACAGTTCCAGAGAGCGAGCACTGGGAGACATGAAAGCATTGGGGCACGGTGGGGTAAAACACTCAGCCAGACTCCTACTGATAATAAAAAAGAATCAGAACAAGCTAACTATGCCTTGGGAAACAGATTGCTGACATGATAGCAAATATTTGCCTATTCTTCTACCTCAAAGCCTCCAAGTTCGCTTAGAACAAAGAGCAGAATTAATGCATTCTCATTACGCAGAAACCCACTGTAATTTAATCAGCTATTTAGCAAAGACTTCAGCAGATAGCTAAATTTCACTTTAAAAAGGCATTTCTTCCACAATACTGACGTTCATGATGCTACTGAAAACTTTTTCAAAGTCTAAGCAAGACGCTCAGCTTAGACAAGATGCCAGTAAAAAGATGACACACTTCAGTTTTACTTCTCACATTTCTGCAAACACAGGGACAATCAATCAGTTTAGCTGAGCACAACTCAAATTAAACAAGGCATCTAATTCACTCATCTGATTTGTCAATGTTAACTACTAGTTCTCCAGAGGCAGAGTCAGCCACAGTTACTACTTTTCCTCTAACTCGTATTTACTGCAATGGTAGAAAAGAAAACAATCCTCTCCCCACCCCACTGCCCCCTCTAAATTTGCCGTCACACGAGGGTTAAGGAGCTTGTCAGAGAGCACAGCGCAGGGCTGGGTGCTGATGAAGATGGACTGGCAAGCAGGACAGCACAAGTAGGTACAGTTTAAATGAGGATGCAACTTTAATTGCTCGAGCAACCTCCAGCAGCTTAAAACTTGGAGTAACGCAGGTCCCACGGCGGCTCCCTGGCATTTCATCAATCTGCAACTGCCTGCACATAAATTCCACCTTTTCAGAAGATGCAACCTGTAACAATTTCCACACGAGACAGAGAAGCTCTGGTAGCTGTCAACCTCCCAAGGTCACCGCGGTCTCATCAGAGCAGCCAAGGTACAAACAAGAAACACGTCAGAGAAAGATGAAGAGCAGCAGCTGTGTAACTCCAAACCATCCACCTCATGCTCGGGTTTGGGATCGCTAAGTGGCAGACGCAGCTGGTAGGGGATGTCTGCACCTCGTGTCTGCACCTCATGTCTGCAAATGTCAAAAATCAAGGGGCACGATACAATAACAATCAATTCCCTCCCCAGATCCAGCTTGCCAGGGCAGCTGGGAAGGCAGAAAGGGTCCCAATGTGCAAAATGCCTTTCCACCAATTGCTCAGTGCCAAAGGCTGCCAGAAAAACACAGACAGCCCGGGGCAGCAGGGACAGGTTCACGGGGAGGTGGCTCAGCATATAAAGCTGTGGGAATAAGGAGGAAGGGGGGACATTCAAAAGGATGATGTTTGTCTTCCCAAGTAAACACTACGGTGATGGAGCCCAGCTTTCCTGGGGATGGCTGAACACCTGCCTGCCCTTGGGAAGTGGTGAATTAATTCCTTATTTTGCTCTGCTTGTGTATGCAGCTTTTGCTTTACTTGTTAAACTGCATTTACCTCAGCCTGCAAGTTTTCCCCTTTTCTGATCCTCTCCCCCATCCCACCAGTTGGGGAGTGAGTGAGTGGCTGTGTGGGGCTTAGCTGCTGACTGGAGTCAAACCAGGACAGGGTGTGATGCCCCCAAAGTTAAAACTATTAAAATATCAGCTTCCAATCACTTAGAACAACCTACAAGTGACCTGTTCATCAAGATGGCTGTGCAGAGCCATCCTACTCTCAGCCCCAAAGAGCAATAGATCTGTCTGCTATTGTACCACTTTAAGGAAAAAAACACACCAAGAAGTAACAACATCCTCTCTAACAAACATTTTTATCCAGCTCTTCTTCTACTGGAAGAGCACAGCTTTGTTTGTTCTTAGCTTCTGTTGACAAGAACTCTCAAAGTTGAGAGTTGTGGCTCTCCCTGTAATTGCCTATTTGATGAAAAAATATGAAATAAGCCATTACAACCATGCCAAGACCGCTGTATTTCATCCCTCCAATCCTATCACCGAGTGAGCAGATACTGGTAAAACATCAGCCAGTTATTTCCCAGACAGTGCCAACATCATGTTGACAGAAAGCAAGTAGAATGGAGGTTTAAATCAGAAAGAAAATGAGAGATTAGGGAAGACTGGAGAACCTCATCATGCCGACAGGTCAAAGGATTTTTTCAGCAACTCACTTCTTTGCCACTGGAAATGGATAAGAAGTTTACAGGATTCTGATCTTCAGAACAGTCCCTCACACAAAAGGAGAGATGATTTCAAAGAACGGGGGCTGGATTACACATTTATAGATCACAGGCATATTTAACAGGTCAGAGGGCCTAAAAAGATTAAAACATCAATGTTTGTAGAGTAACGGCTTCTTCGAAAAGCTATGCCAAGACGTCATCATTAAGCAGAGTTTGCCAGGCCCTAAAACCTCAAAAAGCATTTGTGGAGTGTCAGATGGAGCTTTGAAATCCATCTCACATTCTTCTTTGTTTTGCCATCTTGCCCGTAAACCTTAAAGTATTAAACCTGAGGGAGACAAGTGAATTTATAAAACCTGCCATGGCAGCTACAGATAAGTATTTGATTACAGCTCTTGGCATGTGCTGAACCACCAGATCATCACCCCAGTGACCACTTGTATGCAGAGGACTCACGCAGTAGAGAAGGGAGAGAGAACATCACACCACGTGCTCATCATTTTGACAGGATCTTCTGGAGCATTACATTTACATATTTATTTATATGTAGATATATATTTTTAAAAATGGCTGCTCCACCACCTACAAGGTACAACTCCATCACTATAGTGACTAATACAGCAGAATACACATGGATAATATGCAGCTGTTCCCAGCAGCACCCTGATTAAAGCAGCTAAAAGAACTTGAGGAGACTACAAAAATCGCAGTAAATAAAACACAAGAAATTATATTCATTGCCTTTCATCAGTTATTTCTTCAGAATTTATGTGTTTGACATGCATAAGATCAGAACTGAAAGAATAACACTTGTTGGATGCCGTTACATCTTCTGTACTTGCCAGAATTACTTCTGGCAAGTAGAATTTTTGTAAATTTTTATCCAATTAGTATATACAACAAATGTTGCCTATGCGCAGCTGAGCTCAGCTTCCTGGAAAACGTCCCTACAAATGGCCACCTGATTAGCCCCCGTCAGGAGGAACACACTGTATCTGAATAGGAGGACTGGGAGAAAAACAAATGACCAAAAAAACCCAGTAGGCACGCTGCAATGATCCCAAGAGAGAACAGCACCGCACCTTTGCTCATCCGAGGCACAAATTCAAAAGGGTGGGAAAAAATCCAGCTTATCTTCCAAAGTCTTTTTATTGCCTTTTTTCAGGTCAGTGATTTAAACCACACATCATCCTTCTGGAACCTAAGTGAAGTTTTCTGGTGCTCTGAACAAGTGATTTCAAACACTGAAAATATCTGGATTCTAGTCCTATTTCATGCTCTTTCTGAATCCTGTCACAAAGTAACTGATGACTTCAATCACACTGCAACACTGATTTCCTGCCCTGGATCAATACAAACCATTTCTTGATTAGGTTTTTGGTGCTAGGAAGAATTTCATCACTATCAATCTTATTGACTGGCACCTTAAAGTACTAGTATATGAAGAACGCTATACTTATTTTTAAACAAAGGTTTCCACATGTACGTATAGACTGAGCTACAAACAATCCATACTGCCAAAGAGCTCACAAAAAATGGGAAAGAAAGGAGACAACAGAGCTGTGAAGGGGCAGGGAGTGAGCACCCAAGGAGAGTATTGAAGGCAACAGACACTGGGCAGATTTCAGAAGCAGTGCAGAGTGCTGACAGCACAACTGCAAGAATATTTTGCTTAAATACAGACAAGAGGCATGAAAATCCAATTGAGGACTCCAGAACACATACCATTTAAGATAGCAAGTATGTCACTTGCTGCTCTCTATTTTAGTGAGGAGACTTCCCCTCAAAGTATGTATTGAAATCTAAACCATAAGACTATTTTAAAAGGTAATTTAAATGTTGCAAGTCCTACCTCCGGACATAGGTATTTATCTGTCATATCTATACAGCAACTTCATCCTCAAGCTTCCTTCAGCATTTCACAATCATATACTTGCAGTACTGTGAAAATGTGATCACCGCCAGGGTGGCTTCCATAACAACCAGAGCACAGGATATCCCTGAGCAATTAAAAAAAAAACCTGGGCACTTTAATTTGAGTGAGCATGATGGTACAGTCCTGTTCCCCCTGACTGCATTCAAGGACCTTACCCACATTCCACACTTTGACAGGAAAACCAAATTCTGTATATAAACCAGCTCCAATTAGCTCCCAGGACTGGTCCAGCCTGTGCACTGGATAAGGCAGAAAAGTTGATAAAAACTTGGCATGTGATTAATTACATTAATAATTAATTAATTAATTGTTGCCATGCATATTCACAAGCAGGGTGAACTGGAAGTGTTTAACAATGTTTAGATTTTGGCCCTTCCCCATTTTCTACGTCGGTCTTTGCAGCCTCAGTAGGTTCATTGTAGCTGATTTGAGTATATGTCTGTGACCTCTGTATGGGCTGTATGTTTGTAAGATGTTTGCCCCACCTGCACTGAGCTAACCTCAGTGTGATTCAGGAAAACCAAAGTTAGAAGCACAACCTCCTTATTTAGTAAAAGGAGAAAAACAAGTGCCTCCCGGAAAGAACTGATTTCACAGACCTAGGATGATGACCTAAGGTGGATGTTGTAAAAACCTCCCTAAAGGAGCACGTTTTTTTCCTATTTATTCTAAATATATATCTTTTTCCCCTCTGCAGTGCCAAAGGTCTGCTTAATTCACACACATTTAATCGACACGAAGGAACAGATGGCTGGAGGCCAGGGTTTGAGCATGTCTGGTTGTGTAAAACAGTGCACACTTCCAGGGCGTACATGAAGAAACTTTGTGTGTGAAAGGTAGATAAATAGGAATTCATCTGGAAAAAAAAGGAAACACAATGGACATCATACAGGAAGTTTGTAACGAGCAATTGAGCCTGGGTCCCCGGGACTGAGTGACACTGGTCACACGTGTGGCCAAAAAGCCCACGCTGATAAGAATAGCTGCAGCCAGCCTGCTTTAGCCAGGAGCCAGTTTGAGAACATATGGCAAAACAAATGATTCAATGCAATCTGCTCGTTCTGCCGCTTCCCCTAAATATTGCTGTACTAACATCCTCTGCTTTTTGCCTTATTACAGTGTTACTATTTAAGACCGTGGAAAACACCTGTAGGGATGACAGAGACCTACAGAATTACTAACACTATACGCTGCTGTGGAGATTCTCATGCTGTTTACACAGATCAGTTTGAGATGTTTACACATAATCTTGCTTCTTACTCGTGTAAGAGAAGGGAGGAGAAGGGAAAGCCAGAAGGCTTATGCTGTTTGCTCCTTTGTCTTTCTTGCACACAACAATGGATGCATTCTCCCAGTACATCTGGATTTTACACCAGGCACCCCAGCTCCTACCCAGCACTACTGCCCTTAAACTTTGTGAGGCTCACAAGAAACAGAAGTTTTACCATTTAAACCCCTATTCACATCCTTCAACTTTTTAAAATATCAACTTTCAGGCCTATAATATCCTGAGACAAAAATCTCAGTAAACAATCGAAGGTTTGAAAACTTTTTTCCTTTTATAGAAGTGACTGTCCAAATAAATAAGCAAACACACTACCCAAGCAGTGACGTCTGAGACATCGCTGTCGCCACAACTCATTCATCTATCAGAAGTCTCGCCATGTTTATTATTTTAAGAGCCACTGATTTCCCCCAGAATCAGACTGTATAGACTATAAAAAAACTCCAGCCTGTTGTTTTTAAAAATGAACTTCTCTTAATGGCAAAGGGAAGGTGTTTGAAAACTTGAACTTTAAGAACTGGGACAACAGGAAGTAAAAACATACTCTAAGGTTTTCATTTAGGTTCGTTCTATAAAGCTCAGGCCTTAGAAACAAATTTAACCATTTCTGGGGATCTTAACTACATGGATGCAGACTGACAGACTGCTCTTGGTTTCAGTGAGGTTCTGTCAATAAGATGCTGTGTAACCTTGGATTATTCCCTCCTCACTGTCTCACTGTGCTCTGCCTTCTCTCTATTCCTTCCTTGTCATTGCTTGGGTCATTAATCCTGACCCTTTGAAGCTCTAAACATATTGTAGACATATTGTAGGTAGTCCACTAAAACGATGGGACTACTTACAGAGAACATTTACACATACAGTGTAAATATATATAGTTAATTAATTTTTTTAATATAATATATATATAATTTTTATATATAGTATTATAGATAAAATGAAACAGAGGTTTAACAACACAGTTTTGTGTATGTATGAAAATACACCAAAAGAACTAAAAGCTAGTTATCTATCTCTATCTACTGCAACTACACATTATTCCTTTCTTTGGACATTTCCACTGCCAGCTCCAGTTCTCATTGTTATCTACAGAGATGCATCTTAGGGGGCACAGTACCATATCACAGTGCAGCTCCAAGTTCAGGTCTCCTTTATTAGTGTGAAGTCGCACATATCCCTTCTTCTTCACATACTGGTATCTCACAACATCTTCTTCAATAGCAGCTACATCAAAGCAAAAGACAGTAATTAGCTCTCTGTAAGCTTACTCATTGATCTTTAGAAATCATCAGTAAACAATTCATAGATTCCACTGTCTGACCTCCTCTCCCGGGTCTTGAGGGATCCTACTCTGCAATTCATCTATGATATCCTTGCATTAATCTCTGTGCAAAACACTTTCCATTATAGCAAACCACCAACTCTTTGAGAACCGAGCAAATAATCTATAATTTAAATCCCAGAAGCATTCAGTATTACAAACTGTAATTTTCAAGCAACGTCTACCAACCACAAATGTTACTTTGAAATCAAATTGCTTCTTGTCAATCCTGGAAGCCAAGCAGGTAGTCATCAGTCAACCACAAACTGCTGGCATACAGACACCTACCCAGTTCTGAAAACAACTGAAGCTGTTACTGGAGACATTACTGGTAAGATAAACCAAAGGATCAATCTACGGTGTTTCCATTCCCATTTTGTCAAAATGTCCAGTTAGGCAGATGTTTTCTATGCTCAGTCACCTGAAAATCACTGTGACTTACCAAGTAAAGGAACCAAATTTAGTAACCGCAGTTTTAGCAATGCGTTCAATCTTTGCCTAAGTGTGTGACATCCAAATTTTAGTGCCCAATTTTCTCAACTGGAAATACTAATGCCTCAGTAATTTAATCAATATCTAAACTAAGTAAATCTTATACATTTGTGTTCAGGCTGGAGAATAAAAGGAAAACTTATTGTATTAAAAAGCATTTTTGTGTAACCTTGAAAAGCAGTAAACTAAAAGTTACCACCACAAAATTTGCTGTTGTTTTAACCAATAGCAGGGTAGGCCAAAAAGGTGGGCAAGATTTTGTATGGTATTTGAGGAGAGATTATATTTCATTCCTAACTTAGAAAAGGGGATATGCCACTTTGTCGTCCCTGGGCATAGAAAATGTCTCATTAATTTCAGTTCAAAAGAAGTGACTGTCGTTCAAAGCCAAAGCTAGATCATAACTGCTCCATTGCTTTCAGAATAAGCTCACTGGAAAGTAAGGATATATCTGGTCAGGGAACACATTTCCATGGCATCAGTACTGACCAATTACCAATGCATTCCTTCAGCCCTCATAAATGTACGTGTGCTAAGGAGCCCACTTTAAAACTGGGAAGTAAATAAACAGCTTGTAGGTAGGAAGGTAGGTCTGGTACCTGCTTCGTGGGTAGTTTCAGGCACCATTGCAGTGGAGGTGAAGGAAGCACTTACAGCTCCAGTGGAATAGTGAGCCTGTTTGCAGAGGAAAAAGCAAGAGAAAAAGACATTAGATCTTAGAATTTATCTACCAAAGACACTCTACAAGCATTAGAAACAATGTCATCCTTCTGAAGGCAGACTTTCTGCTCTAGCTCCTACTGAAAGAAACAAATACCCAGTGCAGTGATAATTCTCCATCTGTTGCCCACATTTGCTCTGATGAAACTGTAGTTAAGGCTGCTCATGCACTGAGCCAAAGGGGCTTAATGCTTCCACTACAGTTTAATACATCACTATGCAAAGATTCTATTATCCGAATTTATTTGTACGTCCACGGGTGGAGAGAGGCGAGGAGTACTTCTGCCAAGACATTTATGTAAGTCTCCAGCACTGCCGAGTGAGTGGAAGGAAAATCCAGTGAACCACAGAGATACCGTGGGGGGGAGCAAAGCAGCCCCCTCCCACAGCTGGCCCTGCTGCGTGCAGACGTCCCCTGGCTCCCAAGGTCTATTTTGAGCTCTGTAATTCTGCAGAAGGGAGATGTTAACGTCACACGTGGATTTTGGAGTAAATTACAAAGATCTAATAAACCCAGAGACATGTTTAGCAGTTCCAGGAAATGCCTGTAAATAGTCCAGGCCAGGTCAATGCTCATTCCATAAGGTTTCAGTGCACCCTAAGCAAGTTTACAGCTATGCCCACCCACGCCATAAGCTGCCAATCCGACTGCCCAACATGTGTAGAGCTCATCCTTGTCTCTGCCCTCTTTTTTCTTCTCCTTACTTTTTTTTTTATTTATTGTAACACTACAATGCCCCAAAAAAGGGGGCATTTGTGATCCTACTCCTTGGTCACATACATTCCCTGATCTGTCCCTAAGCCCTGTCATTAAAAGCTGTATGATGCACTGCTATTAGTTTTCACGTAAGGGTAATCAAAGCAAGTAGGCACACACATCCCAGAATTATTAAAGGACAGAAGAACACTCTCTCTTGCCCATTTCAAACAGCCTTTGATGTAGGAAACCTAGATGCAGATGAATTGTTTCTCTTGACAACCATGAACATGCACCTGGAAGAACATCCTTTAAAATATTCCAATAAACCCCTGCATTCCAGTGGAAAAAAAAAAAAGGAGGAGCAGCTGTGGATGATTTATGTATTTGCCCACACTAGAAATAATTCACTTGCACTACCCTTAAGGTGCGCTCTCTCTGCCAATAAATGCAGGAAGCAACGATAAACAAACTCAGAGTGAGAGATTACAACCTGGGAAAAAGGTTCTGCCAACACATACATAACCACATCACAAGGATTCCTCCTTCTTACTGTGCTCCACTTCTCAAATGTTTAGGTTCATTTGCAATGATTTAACCAATAGAAACTCACTGACACACACTATGCATGTCTAAGGAATCCTGATATGATTCTCATATTTCCATCTATGACAAATTTCTGTGTGAGAGAAAACAGAAGGAGCAGTGTTTGTTTATACTGCAATACGGCCTCTAAGAAGAAAAACAACTATTACCATTCTTGAAGAAGTAAATCAGTACCAAACTACAAATTAAGTGAACTTACTGCATTTAGCTTATCCACTTTCTTCTTTTCAGGAGCCTTCATAGTAGCTGCTAAAATATCATCGCCTTTGAATTCCTTGTAAAGCTCCAGTAAAGTCTCTCGGGTCTCTGTATTTGTATTTTTCAAATAGTAAGACGGATCTAATTTTGCTTTTTCTTCATCTAGATAAGACAAAGTTAAATCACTCAGAATTAAAAGAAACATTGTATTTTGTTCTCCTTCAGTTTATTACATATCTAATTACACAAAAATTTTCCAGATATTAATTCTACTTTTTTTTAAAATAAAAAGGTCTAGCAACTATATTTATTCCTACAGACACAGTGACAAATAGCAATGCATAACACTAATGACAGTGGAACCCAAAATACAGCACAATAAATGCCAATATGATGTACAAGGAAAAAAAAAATCAAACCAATTATCATGAAAATTTATTTGAAACCACTAGAAATTATCTAAGTCCATTCAAGTCTTGTAAAATTTTTATAGAACAATAAAGACAAAATACAGTTGGATACAATATAAACTTCTGTCCTTCATCTCCTCACTGAATGGCCGGGCCTGTGATGCAAAAATCCCTTATTCTCACCAGGTAAAGAGAAAGAGATGCTTGCTGGCACAACAGTGGATTAAAAAAACCCAAAAACCAGATATGAGCATAATAAGCTACCCACTGAGAGATGTCCTTCCAGAAAACAGAGTCAATTCCATAACATCATCTTCGGATTTTGCATATTTGGGTTGGTGTTTTCTCAGCCTACCTTCAATTCATCCTTACCTGGATCAACTACTTTTATGTTGTTCTTAACATGAAAGAAGTTTGAGACGTTGAACTTATCCAGGTTTGTTGGATCCTGAAAATAAGAATAATTTAAAAAACTAATATCAGAGACCTTGGTAGGCACCTATTCCAAAGGGCAGACGCCACCATAATAAATAAACAGGGGAGACAGAATAACTTTCATACCCCCCAAACCACAGAAAGATGAAAAAAATATAAAGCAATCAACCTCAACCAACATCAGCAATGAGCCTGTTCACAGCAGACTCCTTAGGGATCTGGAATTCAGCTCCAAACATAATATTACACATATATCACCCACAGAAGTTACTAGCAGAACTCAGCTGAGCCTACCCTATCCTAGTGAGAAGCAAGAACAATGCAATCCCCTGGTCCTTTCCTTTGTTCTGGGCTTTGGTCTAAGATTTATGCAAATGCACATCAGCTATCTCCTGCTATTTATAACCCTGGGCCTGATTTGCACATGCTCTGTGAACTTTTGCAATGCATTTCAAAATACAAATAAAACCTCAGAGCAAGTCTCTGCAGTAAGAACTGTTTTGACAGTTGGTTTTTTTTCACTAGTGCTTACAGAACTATGTATAAAAATCATGGAAAAAAAAATGCTATTATGAAAATTCAATTTAGTGACCACTGGAGGAAAACAGCAGAAACACACAGTCCATTAACTGTGATTCTTTAGCTATCTCTAGGCAACTTTCTGCAGAACTTTGACCTTTTGTTAGAGAGAGTGAGACAAGGAATGCCTACTGGTGATCTAGGTTGCTTTATACTATTATTAAACAGTCTTTAATCCTCTCCTTACAATGACTTCAAGGTTTTCTCCTCAAGCTCCTCTGCAGCACAGAAAGGTCAAAACATCAGCCCAGGACACCCAGTCACTTATGGAAAGTTTGTCTTACAGAAAACAATTCAAACTTTCAAATACCAAAGTAACAAAATAATATGCAATAGTTTCTAGTTCGGGATAAAATAATGCAACGTATTAAGCAAAGAACGATGTCCTGGCATGAACAGTATTATATATATTATCCTAAAAAATTGAACAAAGCTTCTCAGACCACCACAGTTGATAAGAAGTTTGACAATTTCATCTCTGCCAGAAGTAATGCTTAATACAAGCTGAGCTGCTAGCTCCATAATTTATAAAATGATCTAATTATGCCTTTCATTCATCCCTGAAACGGTATGCTTCCACCAGAGAGTACATTTTTAGTTTTATTGCTGGTAGTAAAACCAAAACACATTTATGAAATCAAGCTGTGTGATTCTGCACTTTAATGTGACCTCCTGGCTTTCTGATGTCCCCTTTCCTAACCACCAGATAACAATTTTCTATTGTTTCCTGTCCCACTATACCCCTCCAATAGATCTTCATTGAGACAAAAAAACTGCCCAAAAAATTATATCTTTAAAATCTTGCTTTAGAAACAGATAGTCTTTAAATAAAACTACTAAGAAATAGGAAATTTGGAAATTTTTTTTAGCTATTTTTCTTTCCTCTGACACCAGCACTCAGGTGTATTTCTTATTTATTACTTTACATACATATTTACATAGGTGTGAATAGAGATGATTTTGAGCCTTGCCTTCTGACAGTCAACAAGATGCATGGAGAAAGTCTGGAGAAAGAACCCAGTGTGTTTTCACAAGACATTTTCACTCCCAAACACTCTGCAGCAATCATGAGCTGCAGCTTTCCAAGACAGCAATCATTGCCCTGCACATAAATGTACTACCTCAGAAAGTGAAGGGAGGAAGAACTGGTTACCCTTTCAGGAAAGGGAAAAAATATCTGTGTATTAATATTAATAGAGATAAATGGATTTATTGCAACCCATGTCTGCAGTTCATGGCAAAGCTGAAGGGCAAGACTGACTCCTGAAACCAATTTTTCATGGACGGGAAGAAAGGCAGCAGTAAAAATGAAACAGAAAACACCTTCATGATGTTCTTCTAAATAAAGCTTCTTCATTTATTGATTTATTGATGGTTTAAAAATAAATAAAGGACATCACAACTGCCAGTGTCTTACAAAACCCAGGGGCTTGTGCTCAGGGTACCACAAATCGGATTAGCTCACACTGTTTCACAGGCACAGTTCACTCAAACATCTACGTGGCTTAACCGGCCTAATCACAGGCATGGAGCAACCCCAGCAAAATGTTTACATCTCCTTCCTTGAGAGGGGTTTCTCAGGGCTCTCCAAATCACCACCAGTCCCTGCTTTGGGTGCATCCATTATCGTGTGAGGGGCAGCAGAGGTCACAGGGCAGCTCCTTCTCCTTGCAGACCGGCTGTCCATCTGCCCCCGGGGAGATCTGAACTCCAAACCCCAGAACTGTGACCCAGGTCCTCTGTACAAAGTCCTTCCATCACGTCCACGTGGGCCATCTGTTCCCATGGAAACCTTGACAAAGGTTTGGTTTACGGTGTTGTCCCTTGTATTCCTGGTTCTGCAAAGCAGGAGTCTCACCACACACCCAGAAGGGGGACAACCCACACTCCTACCCCAAAAGAGATTTCCCTCTGTCAGTGGAAGAGCCCCTCAGAAATGGTTCCTCAAATTGAAATTTGAGTATCATCTTGTACAGGACACCTAGGACATGTGTATTCCTCCCTCTAAAGTACAGCATCTTGAAAGAGAAGTTCGATTAGAATTAGTTTGATTAGAATTAGTGTGAATTATAATTAGCATACTGTGAAAGAACTGCAGTGACTTTTAAGTCAAACACAAGACACCAGTTGCTTCTACCTGACCCCAAGAACACAAACACATCTGACCAGTCCAGCCTGTGCTGCAGAAGACACAAACCATTTCCTAACTGGTGGTACCGAGTCCTACAACACAAGATACACATTTTTTAAAGGTAAGACTATGAAAATTTTGTAAGTTTGCACAGTCTTTAGACATATCACTTCAGGAAGAAAACTGTCTAAACACTAATAATCAGCCTGCCAAGCTCCTCTCGTTGCATCCATGACAGTTACTGGGCACAAAATCAGAGCAGTCCGAACAAGATGCCACGGGGACGGGCAGACAGACATACTCACATTGTCAAAGCCTCAAGCTCTAAGGAATTAATTGCCTCTCCTGGTCAGAGAAAGGCTGGACTCATGGGGATGTTCCCAATCCTGCTAAGATTAAGGCCTGGGGCCCAAAGACCTGAAGAAATAAGTTCTGTGTAAGTGCACAGAAACCAGAAAGGAAGATGAACCATGGCCTACTTTTGTTTGTCTTAGCATGTTTATAAATACTTATTCAAAACACCGTGGTTGGCAGTCTCAGGGTTTTTCTTATTAAGGTTACGAACCATAAACTTTAGTTTAGCAAATTACTAGCACAGATAGAGACTTCAAAGGGTTGCTAACTACCATCGCTATTGAAAATCTCACATTTAATGTTTTCCTGAAAGCTGAGCTCTGAAAATAGTTAATCTCAAGTTTTACTCCACTTGTTTTCTTCCAGTAATTTTCTGGTTTTACCTACTTATGGAAACAGCTTGAACTCTGTTAATCTCAAGCACCACATACAAGCCCCCCAAAAAGCAGGTTAAAACCAGCAGGTTTAGACGGTGTGATTTCTTTGAGTCCTGATTTCTCTCTTACCATTTGGCTGGCCATGCTGCATCCCTAATTATCCTCAGGACTGTCACCCTCATGTGCCGACCATGTCCCACTTCTTCACCCGCTACTCTGCACATCCATTGGCGCAGGATCCTCCCTCACCCACAACCGTGAGGAAATCTGCTCTGACCTTCTGTCACACAAAGAGCAAATGAGGAATAGCTGAGGAGTGAAATATCAATTAACAGTGTGCAGCTCGGCTACCTCCAGCTCTGCTCATTATCTGTGCTTCCTGCCACAAATGTCAGTGGTGTTTAACAGCTTGTCGGGAGCCATGTCTTGTCCACAGCTGATTAGGTTATATAGAAACAATAAAACTGACATAAGGAAGCACATAACAGTATGAGGCTTTTTTTCCCCTATAACAGCAGCAAATCTGTTAGCATTTACCCGGACTTGGTGTTTTCTTCTCTTCCCCCCTCCATTTCTGCAGTACAGAGAAGATGCATTTTCAGCCTGCATCTACCAGGGAAGGCTCTCTGCAGGCTGCCACCAGAGCACTGTGCCTGTTACCCCTGGCACAGCAGGGCAGGAGCTTTATGGCAATTCCTTCAGCAAGGAGGAACCCCCGATGCGTGCCTCTGCCTCACCTGCAGCACTGCCACTGAGCACAGCCACACTCGTCATTAAATCCCCTGCCAGCACACAGCTCAGCAATAGCTTCGGAGAGTTTCCAGAGCAGGAATAATTTCTGCTGTATCCTCACAAACTTAAGTTTGTCTCTTGTTTGTGAACAGACCCACAGTGAAGGATGACAAATTGACAGGGTGCTAAAGGGGAAATTGTTCTTCACTCCTCTGAACACTTCCTACCAAATGGGATGTGAAAGCTGGGTATTTCAGCATTCTTTCTTTGCTCTCCTCAGGACCTCTCACACTTGCTGGGATGGGAGGTCCACCAATGGGTCCAGCAAAGCACTGCCTGACCCTGTTCATCTCTCCACATTTAGCTGAGGCAGACACTTGCTTCAGCCTGCCTGGTCTTATATGGGGGAATTCAGATGACAGGTATTTATGTGCTCGCCATTACGTTCCACACCATTACACAAAGAATAATTTGTATGATATAGGATTGAAACACAATGCAATTTACATTCACACTAATTAACAATAATTTCTACCAGACTGTTGACCAGATTTTGTCATAAAGATTTGACAGTAGATATTGAGATCTAGCACTCAATCCTCCAAAAATTTACTTGGAAGATAATTTCAAATTGGGTTAAACATTTAAACTGAATACTAGCTGAAAACCTGTAAAACATAGGACTGGAAGAATCACCTAGTTCTGAACTGAGGTCTAATGCAATATTATTTCAAAAGCTGTGCTCAATCCTACCTTGAAACCAATTGCAAAGTGAAATGATGAACAGCAATGCACCAGAATGGCAGGCAGAAGAGGGAGGTAAGAACACTGCAAACAAGTGTTAACAGTATCAGCTTTTCCATTACAGACACCCTGTCCCCACAGATCTCCAAGTGCTTTACATCCTGCCTTACCCATTAAGTGTAACTAATTAATCTTACAGTACTCAAGTTGTCTGTCAGCTGGGAACACATTCCTGACATTTTCAAGGGATGCTGAGTTAGGCTGAGCTGATCATCTTTCAAGGTAAAGAATATAAGTGGGTTTAAAGTTATGAGTAACACAGACAACATACAACAGCACATTCCATTTAAAAGAGACATGAACCAGTACAGTTGGGAGAAAAATTATCTGAAATAATGACAAACTGTAAGGAGAGAGAAACCTGGAAAAATGTAAGACCTGCACCGCAGAAGATGGAAAACTTGAGTTTGTAGCAAGATCACAAAGCTAAGAAAAGGAAATTTAAACTTTAGTGTAAAGAGCTACAGTCTAAAAAACCCAGTCATACTGGGAGTGCTGTATCTGGGAAGGGTATCACACGGAATAATGTCATGTGCATTTCTGTCATCATCAGCGAGATACTAAACTAGAATCCATGCCTTCTTCCGCCTGAATAACTCCATTCCAGTACTGGTAATGTATCTTGCACACCAGGATATGGTATTACTCTTTACCTCCTGCCCTGACTGGCTGGATAATATGGCCATATGCTGATGAAAAACTACTGTGCTCCACCCCAGGACATTTGCATTTCAGTGGGGGAAAAAGCAATTTCTGTATATGGACTGCGTGTAGGGAGCACTGCGGATTCCTTTACAAAGAGAAGCACATCATAAACCTAAGACGGTATTATTAACAACCAAAGTTGTGATTCTGCTTTTCTTAGCTTCAAATTTTAAAAAAAAGTCGTCCTTTTTAACAAGTAAATAGCACACAAATAACTGCTACTAAATTCAAAGCGACCAGATGAGGTGGTGCTTAGCAGAAAAGATAACAGGGTGGATTATGACTCGTGTTTGAATAATGTTTAGCACCAAGAACAGAAAAAGCATATTACGCAATTCTGCCTCCTCTGAAAAGAGCAAATCTTTTTTGTTTTGTTTTTAATTATATCTATTAGGAGAGAGAAGCCAAGTTTGAGGTCAATTGCTATTCTGGTAAAATTCAAGCAGATGTAGGATTGTCCTTTATGTATCAATAAGGAAAAATGTGATCATATAAATAATCTGTAAATATACATCATTCATATTTTCCACTTATCATGTTGTATTTCACTACCAAACACAGGTAACCCCATCTGTTTCCTAGGACATTCAGAGTCAGCCTCTGGAAATGCTATTTTCTATTGCTAAACAGAGCTATTACAGACAGCCCTATTTGGCTGTTATTTGCAAAGTAAAGAATGCTTTTTATAGCAACTTCCTTTATATCTACTTTTTTGCCAAACAGCAGGGTCAGTGATACCAACTCACTCTCAATTCCAGCTCTCTTGGATACCACAGCACTCAATTTACATGGGGGAATGAGAAAACAACAAAGCGATAAATTTCAACACAGAACTGAAAGGATTTTAAGAGGAGGAGGAACTGGGGTAGAGCTCTGAAACACAACAGATTGCAGTCATGAACTCTGGCTAAGAAACAGAGCCACAGGTGGTGGAGCTTGGCAGTGTGAAGCCTGAAGCCACCACGCTGCCTGCAGTGTTGTCAACAAGAGAGCTGGTAGAGGAGACATCGGTCTGTCTTTCAATAATTTATACGAAGAAAACACTGTGAGAAAATAACAACACATTTCTCTACCACATCTACTTAAGCAATTCTAATACCCAGGCTAGTCATGCCACTTCAGGTTGAATCCTGGCCTCAACAAAGCAAGTCAGGGTAGGGCAGCATTTGAATAGGAGAAATCGAGTTAGATGTGCAAGTCTGCAGTGGGTGTTGTGCAGTGCAGTAAATGGCTCTTACTTCTCCTTCAACAGCCTGAAGCCATTTTAGACGGTTTGTTAAAAATAACTCTGAAAAAAATATTTAAAAACTGATCTGGTAAAAGGTCAAACTTTATCTGGTCAACAGCATTCAGATGGTTCTTGCAGTCCAATCCCACGATGGGGGTGTCTTTGCTACTTCTAAACTCATTTAAGAAGAGTGCAGCACGAGACTGTACACTGCAGAAGTTAACACCAACCCTTAATGAGCTGTTGACTAAAGAGGACCAAATCTACTCCCACATCATGAACACCACCCTAAATGGAGGTGGGAGTGGTGCAGGCAATGTGTGACCGTGACCTTGGACTGCACAGCTATCAGCATCTACTTAGTTTCATATCAGACATATTCCTCCAAGCAAGACAGAAACCTAGCATGTCAAGAATGAAGATGGAAAAATATTGATAAAAACTCACATAGGGAACAACTAAGTTTTTAGAGGTTGCACTGGGAGATTTAGGGGCCTAGAGCATCTGTGAAAAATCAAAGCTAGGCAAGTACCAGGAATACACTCTTTATACATACATTCAATTCCAACCCTACAAAACATACCAAAATATTTTTTCAGCAACTGCACATTTCAATTCTTTGTTCAAAATAACTCGGTTTTCCATATGGGTGCACGGACACATTTTTAGACACTCGTCTTTTTTACTTTTCCAAATCCATTAGCAACCATGCAGTTACACAGAAATAACATTCTGTTGGGAGCTTTCAATCTGAAAAAAAAGCTGTATTTTTTGCATCCATTGGAATAAAAACATTTTACTTTGTTGCATTAGCCTGAACAGCAACAAGCCCAAAGGAATAGAGGAAAAATATTTAAAAACATGCTGTTAAGCACTGGGAGTAGGGAAGAAGGGCCACACTTTATTTAAATTTAGACATAAATGAAAAATATTTTTCTATTTGAATTAGACTGTATTAGTCTTGGCTAGTGGCAATTAAGTGTTCATGAGATGCATACTAAGTCATGATTTCGATAATGATCCTGGAATCTTTCTTCTCCTGTTTTGAAATCATGCAAGCTTAAGAGCACCTACTTTTAAACAAAAGTTTTAGATCTTTTGATACGAAACTTCATCTGTAAATAACCATCTTTTACACTGTAAAATTTACAATTCTCTTTTAATTTAGGTTTTAATTTTCTTAAAATCAGCAAAGAACCAACATTGACATCTATTAAGAAGCAAAACATTCCAAACAAGTAATTAGAGAAAATTCTCTGGTTTGCTGCTTGTTTTGCTCTACATTTAAAGAAAGATTCTATGGAAAACACTTTTCTGAAGCTTTGACTCTTTTATACACCTTTGAAAGAGTAAGATGGACAATCCACTTCAGTCTTAATGTAACACATCAAGTTCCTAAAAGTTTAAACACTTTACATTCTAAACATTGTTTCTTTTGATACCACAGGCCATGTGAGGCAACTTACTACTCTTCCAGACTGTGTAATAAGTTTTCTTTGTGGCTCATCTGGATAACAAAGAAAATACGGGGAAGTTTCTCTGTTCAGTTACTCCAGTTTCCTGCTAGAACAGTGCACACAGCAGGATTTCACCCTCTGCAAAATAAAAAGCTGCATGGTGTAAGGTGTAACAGAGAGAAAAGTTTACCTGCAGTGTGACGATGTCCTGCCGAGTGAAGGGCTCATCTGTCAGGAGATCCTTGTAGCTCTTTGGTTTTATGTTCAGCTGCTCGACTGCCTAAGAGCCAGGCAGAAGACACAGATAGCACAAAATCAGATTCTCGTGTGTAAATGTTACAAGTAAATACGGGATATCAATAAAATCTTAAAGTACAAATCATAAAGAAAACAAGACTGGATATGGATTCATTAATCGAAGGATTTATTTGCCACTGAAAAAGAAATAAACCTTGCTTTTACAGTGAGGATTACGCAAAGAAGTCACGATTAAAATTCCACTTGGGTTCACATAAATGTTCACAAAACATGAATAAAAATGCAGTTTAAGTGTCCATTAAGGCATTCTTTCTCCTATTCCCCCAGCTCCAGCTAAAATGCTCTTTTTTATACACTGATATGAATAGAAATGAGGCAATTTGTGGTTTTGTGATGACACTGTATCAGAAAGAAGACAACAGAAAATCTGTCTATTAATTCAACTAAGGAGCATATAACAGCTACTCATTTTGAAATACGAGATTCAACGCATGCAGATTAACTTAAGAAAAGGTTTTAGAAATATTATTTAATTCATATTCTAAAGTTGTTCCTATTTTGAAGGCTAAAGTTGGACGACAATTTGTGAAGTCGGTTCATCTCCCTGTCCTTTAATTTCCCTGTCTGTAAAACAAGAATAAAATCTACCTGTCCTAAAACATTTTGTGGTCTTGACTGAAATGCATCAAGCATAAAATATTAATAATGAAATGCAACAGAGAACCTACCTCATAGGCAAACACATTTCCAGTAGTCTTGATGGCCACAATATGGGAGTTATTGGTAAATACAGTAAACAGCACTGGACAGTGATACTTGCCTGATAGAGGGGAAAAAAGTTTAAATTTCACATGAAGACCTGTAACTGCTTTGAAATAGCTAATTTCTCTGTTCTCTGTGGATGATATTTACATTCATTTTTAATATAAAGTGTAACTTCAGTGTGTATTCAACGGCGTTTTAAGGTTTTGAATCTCCAGCGACAGAAAAAGTGCTAGAAAAAGTAACAGTTAAGAGAACTATAAAACAAGCAAGGAAAACACAGTTCTGAAATCTATTGCCTTCAATCCCCCAACACAGAACTTTGTCCAACTTGCTTGATATTTATGAAATACCACAATACAATTGTTACTGTTGTAATCAAAGATCTATTGATAACATGAGCCTGTACTTTGTAACATGTCCAGTGCTCTGTGTCACTCTTATTCCCAGGAATAAAAGTTTAGCTTAGAGCCCACAGAAAAGTTCACAACAGCTGCTGTGCTTTAAGCAGAGGGGAGCATTTTGTATTCAAATGTGGCAAGCAGAATGCCATTAAATCTGAACACGTTACTCAATAAGGAACCCAGCTTCTGCTCTAATCAAGCTGTGAATTTTCCCAGGAGGGTCAGCATAAATATTAAGCAAGTCAACAGCAAGCAAACTGATGGGAGGCAATGTAGGAGGAAAAAGAAAAATGTCTGGATAATCTCAGCAGAAAGCAATTAGAACAAGGTTATTAATACTTGATCAGTTTGCTAGACCTGGGGGTTTGGGTGAGATTGTTGAAATAAGTTGGGCCTATTTGGTTCTTTTTTTTTCCTAATTATCATTTGAAAATCAAAACCAGCAGGGAGGCCAGAACAGGCTGCTCACAGCACCTGTGAGGACAGGGGAGGCAAACACCTACAGAGACTGTGCTCACTGTGCCATCAGAGGCAGCTCTGCCTCCCTGCACGAGGCAAAGCTGAGGACACTTTTGTTAATGCCACCAGGGCTGAAGGAAAGCCATTGCCACAAGGGACTGAAACTCAAGAAGTTTAGAAAGGGATCTTTGGAAGTGGCATCAGGGTATGGTCCAACCGATGGATGCAGAAACACTCTGGTAAAAGGTGAGGCCTTGTTCCAGCTTCATAAAAAAGAGCAAAGTCACCATATTCTCAGTTCTAGCACGAGCAAAACTGCTGAGGGCACACACACGTTGATCTGGATGGAAGGTACTCAGATCATAAGTGATCACTAAATGTGAGAAACTGCAACGCCCAAAGACCTTTTACATCATATTTCTGTGTGAACAGAGAGGGTCCTACATATGGAGCACCCATTCCACATCTCACGATTTAGAGAAAAGTTTGCTGATAGACAGAAATGCAACATTTGATTTTTGTCTTTCGTTGCATTTTCCCTTGACTGGTCAATGACACAGAATGCACCTTTTAAGGAAAAGGCTTCTAGGAGTGTATGGCCATTGTCATTCCACCCCAGCACGATGAACTGGGCTTCTTTAGGGAAAGCACAATGTCATGGTATCTTTCAAAAGCCTTGGCCACACTGACTATTGATCAATTTTTAACACCCTGCTCTTGAGACAGACGGGACGCAAGGTGCAGAAGAAATCCATCAGCTACAGAAAAGAGCCTGTAATCCACAGATTTTGGTAAGATAAGGAGACAGACGCTCCAGAATTTTATTCCCACCTAATCTTTGCCGTTCTCATTTCAAAGAAATCGTTATCTGCTTTGCAGAAGACGAATTCATCTCCACTCTTCTCTTTTGTTCCTACCATCCTCTCTTAGGAGGCAGATTTTATATCTTGCAGAAATAAAACTCGAGGCGGCTGTCTTGTGTGCTTCTATTCATAAAATCCCACGTGTTCATTTAAGTCTAATCCCTTTTATAAACAAAAAGCTGTTCAAAACCAAGTGAACAGCAAATATTGCCACAGGCAAGTTAGAAACAAGATAACATTACAGAAATTTCACTTTTTCTGATTCTTTCCTTAAAGTAAACAGTACCTTAGTGCAGTAGCAGCTATAGTAAAGTGAAATTGCTGAATAATTTACAGCTCCCCAGTGCAAAGAAAAACAGAAATGGAACTTTGAAGGTAAACATATCACTCACAAGAAGCAATTACTCTACTCAAAAAATAAAAACCACGATAGAGAACACAAACTACTTAAGTTCACCATGACTAAGACAAACCAGAATTTATTAAAGCACTCATTAAGGAAAAAAACCCAACAAAACACCACCACAGAAAATTACTGCACTTACCTTCACTGTTTTTAGCAAAATTCAGCTTTATAAGTGATTTGGCATCTAGTTTCTAAAGAAAATAAAGCATTAAAAAGATTAATCACAACAGAATGTAACCATGGAAATAAAAGGAAGCTGTAGCATCACTGTTAGGACTTTAATAGTACATAATTTATTAATAATATATTGCAAGTTGTCTGAATCATCAGAACCCTGGGAATTCAAGGCACAGACAGCCCACAAAAACAAGGCTCGGGGAGCCTGAGAACTGGGATACATTTGTTTACAGGGCTGTATTTGACACAGTGCAGTGCTAACCATGGGGAATCAGCTCGAGGAGTTGCACAACTGTTAGCACAGACCGAAAAAGGGAGTTTGCAGGAAAAGCTAAGAGGCAAAGATCATCGCTGCTGATCAGAAAGGGCAATTCAGCAGGGACCTCTGATGAAAGTCATAAAGCCAGCAAACCATTTTGGCAATCAAGCTCGATGCCTTTTCTGAAATAACTATAATTTTCCTTTTACTCAGGAAATGTGCAGCAGAGCCCACATGATAGCCAGCGATAATAAAGAGAAACAAGAGGCACAGGTTCTCTGGAGAGGCACTTGGGGTCACAAAGGGAGTCCCAGGAGGGATTTTCAGCCACTTAATCCCCAGGTAACAATTCCACTGAACAGGGAGCCAAGATGACAGCCAAGGTTGGGATAATGTTCTCCAGCTCTAGAGAGGATGCTGCAAACTAAGCTACTCCTGCTCTCCCATGCCTCATCAGAAGGGTGTCTATAGCATTTTCCTGCTGCCCTGTCTCTGGAAGGGTTTTCTGACACGGGAAGAGAAGAGCTGCCAGGCTGGCAAACATTTCTGGACAATCAGGCTGCTCCTGTCCCGCAGCCTTCCCTAAGACATGGAAGCTGCAAACACACCCAAAATAACAGTGAGCCTTCAGTAACATGACAGGCCCACGTAGGCCAGTCATTCCATGGGGTCAGTGTGTGATTTGGGTACATCACTGGCAGGACAGGGCATGTCACAGCCTGGGGGACCCCACCAGCACAGCCCACTGGGATGGTCAGGTAGTGCTCGACTGGGGCACTAAGCTGGAGATGAAAGTCCAGCCCAACAAGCTGCAGGGCTGAGTCAGGACCTGAGACTTAGAAAAAAAACAAACCCTTTGATTGTATCAGCTGTTAGAGACAGTTTCACTGCCAAATGGATCCTTAAAAGCACACATAGCACAGGCCTTTTAAAAGAAACAATCGGTTCTCTTCTCAAAACACGCACCTGAAGAGATTAGGGAGGTTTTTATAACCCAGACAGCTCTTCGTAAACAGCTCCGAGTGGAGATCTGCCAGCCCCAGTGCCGACACTGCTACTTCAATCATTATGGCAAAGAGCAATGAAGAAATCGTGTGAAACTAAGTTAGTGGGCTTTCTGTGCCTAATCAAAATTCATATTCTTGGTTTGCAGAGTACGTGTTATGACAGCTGGACTCATTCGTTTATAGGAAGGCGCTTCTCAAATTGGTCTCAACCAACTGGCAGGCTCATTTGCTGCCAGAAAGGTAACCATCTCTCTAATTGATTAGCAGCAAGAGCAATGAGAGCTAGTAGGAATAAGATGGGAAGGGAAAAAAAGAGGCCAGGTTCGGTTATATTTAGTTATGTGATGGAAGACCAGTACTGCTGCTTTTTCTTAAGTGGATTCTCCAAAAAAACACCCCAAACACTCCAATATTTGCCCACTGCTGGGGTACAAAGAAGGACAGCAAAGGCAATGGCAGCTTCTGAAATGACTAAGTGAATGCAGAGCTTTATTTATTTATCTATCTTCTTACAAGAACAAATTTATCAAAGAAGGAGCAGGGGAACTGCAGAGTTGCCAAAATGAACATCTGATCCTGGACAGATCTGTTCAACCTAAACAACTATTAACACAAAGCAGCATCCATCTGTGCACATGTTGTGCAACAGCCCAAAAATCATGTTTCAGAAAAAGCTTCTTTAGAAATACAACCACTGGAAACACTGATAATTTCAAGGAAGGTCTATAAATTATCCTCCTGGCAGACCTGAGCTAAGCCCAAAACCGATGAGCATCTTTAAAGAAAAATGGAAACAGTTCCTTAAGAAACAGTTTAGCATGATTAAAGATTCAGATTTACACCTTGACAGAAATTTAGTAGAAAAGAAAGACTAAACTGCTGTGCAGACTTTAAAGGTAGCAAAAGCTGCAGTGCGCTGTTTCATCTGTCACTGCACGATGTAATGTTAGAAGTGCTGCCAAGTCCTCGGACTCCCACTCTGCACCCAGGGAAACAGTCTGGTATTTCAGGTCACAGCTTTCCATAATATGGAAAAAGGTTATTTTTCAGCATCAGTTACTCATGGTGCATCAGCTGCTCGTGCTGGATCTGCTCCCCACAGAGACCAGCACTTACAAAGTCTTATGTCAGCAGTAAATAAAAAACAATGATTGTCATACAGGAGTTGAAATACTGCCTGGAGTGAGAACTCTGTAGTGAAGTGCTGCATGAATATTACAAACTTTTATTGCCACAGACTGGCCTTCTATCAGGCCAGTCTCTTGAAGAAGTGACCTTGGCACGTCAACTCCTGCCCTTTGGAGCAGCTCTGTGCTTTGGCTTGCGTGGCAAGGCAAGAGGGGGAATTAGAGTTTCGTCAAAGGAAATCTTTGGAGCCTCAGAACAGCAAAACCAGGTGATGATCTGCTACAAAGGATCGCTCAGTGCCCAAGAGCAGGCTACAGGATCTGGCAACTGCACACAGAGCAGCCACAAAGGAGGGAGTCCACACACCAGGACTTCCAGGAGGTCCAGTTTTGAAACACCTACACATTACCCAGGAAAGTGTAAAAGGACACGACATAGGCCACCTGTGTAATATCATTTTTTCCCTCTCAAGTTCTTCATTTCACACAAAAACAGGATTATCGTGCATGTGGGTGAATCTCCTTTTATTTATTCCCCACCAAAAGCCAAAGCTTTCCAAGCACCATCACACAGTTTGTTGCCATGGAAATGACCGTTATGCCACAAACGGGCGCCAATCTTCACGGGAACAGACAGCAGGAGTGAATGAATCCTAAAATGAGTTAAAGTACTTGTTTTCATGTATTTTTTATTATTAATAAGGCTTAAGAGAGAACAAATGTTGCATAGATAGCTCAAGTTCAAAACTATTTTCAACCTGAGTTTCCCTGACACACACCCACCATCCAGTTTCAGCCACGCTCCAGTTAAGAAAGCAAGAGGAAAAAAAGTGTTTATTAAAAACACTCGATCTAATTAAATTCTAAATTCCTAATGAAAATGAAAAGGCCACAAGCATCTGCCACTTCCCTTAAGCAGAAATAAGAGCCGCATATTCCCTTCTAAAAATATTTTATGCAGAAATACTGGAAAGCAGACGCATTTCATGGCACGTAGTGCCAGCTGCTCCACAGCAAGGGAGGGCTAAAAAAAAAACAAACGCAAAACCGTGCGAGCTCTTTTCTCAGCTGACTCCTCTCTCGCAGGCACACTTCCACAAAGGCAGCCAAGGCTACTTTTGGCCATGACCTACTTTCCTGCGGCAGCGAGAAGCCCCAGCACCCCGCACGCTCTCATCTGTCAGCTGACAGCACTGGCTCCTGTGGGATCCCAAAGGGCAGCATCCTTTATTGATACCCAGGCAGAGGTGATGACGCCACGGAGGTTAGTGGGGCACTGTGGCAGCTCGTGGACGGAACACGCCGATTGTTTCGAATTAAATCATTCTCTGTCATCGCTGGGTGTCTCATGCAGATATGACCTACAATCCCCGCGCATCAATTAGTTACACTCGCTGCATCTCTTTGGTCTGTGGCTGCACGTTCTTCTTGTTAATGAGGCTCTGACCCCGTTGGATATGCACCAGCCTGAAAAGCAATCAAAAAGGGCTCCGCCGATTCTCTACCCACACATGGGCAGAGTTGGTGACGTGCAGCAAGAGCCGCGCTTAGTAAAGACAGACTTTCCCATCCTGCCAACAGTGAGTAAGTGTTCAAACGTTCAGCACTTGGGGATTGGACTCCCTGAATGGACACACTGCACGGCCTCTGTCAGGAACACACAAAAATCCAGGGAAGCTCGTATTGGGGTTGTGTGGCAGGTTTCTGTAGTGGGGGGCTACAAGGGGAGCTTCTGTGAGAAGCTGCTGGAAGCTTCCGCTGTGTCCAGCCGGCTCCAGGATGGACATGCTGCCGGACAAGGCTGGGACAATCAGAAATGGTGGTAAGGCCTCTGGGATAACATATCTAAGAAGAAAATCTCTCCTGGTCCTTATCTCAACCCATGAACCCCCGGTGACATTTTCTCTCCCCTGTCCAGTTGTGGAGGGCCAGTGAGAGAGGGGCTTTGACAGTGCCAAAGTGCCAAAGTCCAGCCAGGGCCAACACATTACATGGGGAAAAATTAACGTGTCGCATCTGAACTGCTTGATAACACGAGGTCAAAAAACATTCAGAGCTGGCATGGCCATTTGATGGTTTTTCATCCCACCAAAACAAGAAACAGAGAGTTACCTCAAGCAGAAGAGAAAGCCAGAACAAACACTAATATCGAAAGGCAGTGTTGCCTACCAAGTACCGAGCTTAACTTAACAACAGCAAATGAATTTTGTATTACACGCTTTGGTTCCTTTAAAGATGAGACCTGTTACACATAACTTTGCATACGACTTCCCATTTTAAGAAGCCCTCTTACAATTTTCCTTGCTATAAAATCTTCACAAAAAATGGGGACATGAATTCAATGAATAGTACTGGAATAATTCCATGTATAATGTTACTTATTTCAGATCTTGTAAACGGGTTTAATGATGATAAAGGGCATTGGAAATCCTCAAGTCTACACATTAGGGTTTACAATTGGAAACAGCAGCACTGTTTTAACAAGATAAGCCAACTATATGTAGTTTAACACTCCATGAAAAATTTGGGCTCAGCAGCCAAAAGGCCAGAACAGTCTCACATTTCAAGGTATCATTTCTATGTTCAATTCAACAACAAAAATGCTCCATATTTATCACAGCTGCCTACCTAATGCTAAAAAGATACCCTCAACTCACATTCTTGGAGGAAGCTGCTGTTTAGCTGCAGTTTTCATGTACTGCTGAGCTAGAATGGAAATGGACACAGAAGATCCTTCATTACACACTTCCAGACCACTGTATTTACATATTTAAAAGTTAATTAAACTGACACCATATGGTCACCAAAGCCTTGTCCAGAGAACCATAAAGATATGCTTGATAACACACATGGCTCACAGATACCAGCAATAATGCTGCTCTATCAAAGAGCACATTAACAGAAATTACCATGAGAAAAAGATGTGTAGCTGCATTGCAAGATCAAACCTGCAGTCTTAATGCAGTCAGAAGTCTACCAATCCAGAGACCCACAGCCAAATACAGCACAGTTCAAAGAAAAAGCTTTGCAGAAGCACCAAAAATCTAGTCTCCAATTTTAGTGAAAAACAGGCAAGTAAAGATCTGTGGGAAACCTCATGCTGCATCTCATTTAAGGCTAGAACGCTTCACAGCTGCTAGTTTTTCAAGTGTCACAGTCACAAAATCCCATCCAATGTGCACACTTACACCAAAACACAGAAAAGGAAAAGAAGAGGCCATCTGTTCAGTCTGTAAAACCTAGATGTAAATACTTTTTTGCTGTAAGGGACATAATGCATTAGAAATGATGGTAGACACATTTATCTGCCTGTGTCCAGAGGTGGGTTACTGGATCAAATGCTGCCCACCACCACCACGGTCAGCAAGGTGTGAAGGAGGAACAGCAGCTTGGCCAGTGACTCATGACACTGGAGGGTTTTAAATGTCTTTTTTTGATAAAGCACTTGAACAGTAAGTAGAGGCAAATCTCATCTTCTTCGCTCTCGCTGTTTCCCAAAGATACAGGGAATTGAAAAATAAATCCCCTTTTTAGGACAGATAAAGGCTAACTCTTATTCTGGGTACACTGCTGTAAAGCACACAAACAACTCTGGTAAAGAAAGAACCAGCTATCCATGTCTGTCAGCAACAAAGGAGAGGGGGAAATTTTCACAAAACCCAACAAAAAAGGAGTTATCTGCCAGGATACGACTCAGTGGGATTTTCATCCCCTTGATCGCCCCTGTGTTTTATGGCCATTTCCAGTTATGACACGTGACTTCCCGGTCATTCCTCAGGGCAGGAATCGTGTCCTCATATGTTTCTATCCAGGGGCCTTGAAAATTTATGGTCACTAGTCAAATATTAACTCATTTAGACTGTTGAGTAAAAGCTAATAATTTCTGAGGCCAATGAGGTAAGACGACATGGCTCAGTTGCCGCATATTGAAGAGTTCATCTCGTTCAAAGTGGATTCTGGGCATTTGAGCAGCAGCCTGTGTCTGCTGCCCCAGACAAAAATGCACCTGGAGAGAGATGCTTAACGATGACAGCTGTAACCACCCGTGTCTGAAAAGCTGCTGCTGCCCACAGAAACACAGGCAGCAACATTCAACTGGAAACAACAAAGAAACGAGAAAAGGAAGAACTACTGCTCATCCTGGCTAACTTATAAATAAATACCTGCTTCTGAAATGACCCAGCCTACCAAAAGAAAATGCAACAAATTACCATTTTCTCAAAGCACCCTTCCTCTCTCAGCACATACACTGAAATGGTTCTTGGTTTTACACTATCACGTGTAATACATCAAAGTATTATCAAAGTATTTCAGGAAGAGATTAGAAAATATTCCCACCACTGTAGCAGGCATTCACACAGCATTTACTGTGTATGATTAAGATTAACTCTGTTCAAAGAAGATATATTAAAATTTAACAGATGTGAAGGAGAACTGTGACCATGTAGGGTATGGAGAACTTAAAGGCATGAAGAACATCTGAGAGGAAAATACAAGTCTCAACAACAAAATGTCAAGAAAGCATTAAATTCCTCCATGCCAAATACACAGCTGTAAACACTAACAGAGAGAAGCGCAATTCTGGCACAAATACAAACAAGACTAAGCTGGTCGAACCCCAAATTTACAGAAGATCCATATCAGATGAAAAACCATCAGCAGAAGCTCTCAGCAGCCATAGCAGGCAGAAAGCAAACACTGGTTCAAGACAGAGCATGTAGTTTGCAAAGCAGACTGAGAGAGCCAAAGACCTCAGACAGTCTTCCAGTTTTCCTGATCATTTCACTCCCCTTTCTGCAACACATGAAAACCAAGCTGGATTTGTCTGAATCATTTTTCAACAACAAAGCTTCCCTTGGCTTTATTTCTGTAAGCTTTGTTCTCTGCTCTGTAATAAGCTATTACTCACCCAGAACAAAACTGTATTTGCACCCCACACTGAAACTTTTCTTACAAATAAACAAGAAAAAAATCTCACTTCAAATATATAGGAAAAATATGGTAAGTTTAACAAAAGGGGAAAAAAGGGGGAAATTGACATTTAAACTTATGCAATATCTGAAGACTTGAGTTGCATCAGACAAATTAAGAAATAGACTTTGAATTTCAAAGCTGAAGATGTGCCGACTTCTTCTGACATGTATGTGAAAGGAGTTCTCTAGAGAAAAATTAAAATTCTCATTTATACATCACTCATATTACATCCAAATGAGACCTGAAGTTACTGATCCACCTAAATGATCACTCATTTCCAAAGCCCCAAGGAGAACACACAGCAGACTACTTGGATTTCAGGTGCTGTGATGCTGCTCTGATGTTGAGGAAAAAAACAATGTGAGAGGGATATGACTCACTCCTGAATTCTACGTAATGAAAATTATCTCAACTGGTCAACCTGTTTAGCTCTTAATGAGACAATCCCAGCACTGTAGATATGGAAAACTGATGAGGACAGAGCCTGCCTGTGGAAGCCTGCACAGCATTTTCCTGCCAGTATTTTGTACCTAGACAAAAGATGAAAATGCTCAAAGTGAGCACATTCTCTTTGGGAACAGTAAGTGAAGAAAACTTTTCAAGACAAAGAGATGAAAAAGCACAAGGAAAATCTGACTCCTGCTGCAACGTGCCATTTTTAGATGATCATCAGAACGCTAAGGTAACATTACCACCAGGTCACAGAAAGGTCTCAACAAACACTCTGCAAATGCATCCCACTGAACATTATCTACAGCTATTGCATTTTCCTGACCATGGACACTGCTACACTGGCCTGAAAGGGGGCACCTTCAAACCACAGGCTTTTGTCTGATGACATCCATTATTTGCTGCTCATTATCTAGAACCACACCTGGAACAACACAATTAAAGCAGCAATCTGCAGTAAATTACCTGGCAGACCATAGGAACTCAGTTAAAAGCCATTGTCACTGTTGATTTAGCCAGTAAGGGCCACATGAAATTTGAACTTGTCCTCTTCCCAGTTCAGGCCCGAGATTTGTTCCACTTGACTCAGGGCTGGATGAGTTTTGTCTGTGACTGTGATCTCGACACCTCTGACTCAGTGATGTGTGAAGCTCATCCAACCCACTTTCAGGAATCCATTCCTGAAACACAGAGACCCTGCACTGATTATGTGACAGAGGTGGAAAGCAATTTGTAGTGAACCATAAAGTCCTGGCTGGAACTTAAACTGTACTTTAACACCTGTTCCTACAGTACTTGGTATTTCCCACGTTGCTCACACACTGCAGCTTCTTTGTTCAGAATATTGCAAAAGCAGAAAAAAACACCTAAGCCCTCTTCTTTCTCATTATGTTCACTCCCTGAGTGAAGAAACAATTATCAATGTTTTCTATTTCTATCTCTCTGCTTTCAAAACACAAACATGGCAAAAACGCTTTTATGTTTAAGGAAGTTTCACCTTTGCTCCAATTTCTGCATCCTTTTCAGACAGGATTTCCCTTATTTAGATAGCCAAAGACTTTTTTAGTGCATTAAAAAAAAAAAAAAAGTGTTGCAAGGTTGTTTGTTCCTTTTTAAAGTGGGATTAACAAATTAACAGTAAAAGAAGTAATCTTCTTCATATCCTCTTCATGAAACCAGGTCACCAAGCTTCATTGGAAAACCAGCAACTGATTTTTGTGGGATCTGTGAGACTCACTGAAACCTAGTTGACCAAATCGAAAAGAAATCATGATTTCAACAATAAAATGAAGTAACAATAGCCACCAGCATTTGGAAGATAAATATATTCAAGGAATGTATTTGAGAATGATTTTCCAAGTTTTGAAATAACAGATTTAGTTGCAATTTTTTCTTTTGAGGGTGAGAAGTTATAGGTTTTGAAAGTGCCTGTAATTATTACGGCAAGCATCAATTTTACCAACCTTACTTCAAACAAATGATTGAAAAAAGAGCACTGTTTACATTCCTAGTGAGCAGTGCTGGAGGGAGGAGGTGTCCACTGGAGGCTGTCATTGCTGCAGGGCATTGCAGGTACAAGCTCTCTGGTGCTTCCAAAGCCTGGATCAGACAGGCTTACTGCAGGAGCCAGGCACCTCTACTGCCAGAATTATTTGATCATGTTAGTCATAATTTCACCCCAAGTCAGCTTTATTTGGTAAATACAGGATTAAAGAGTGTGGGAGAAAAATAGCAAATATTTATATCGTACACAGAGCAAAGCTTGGTGTCCAGCTCTCTCTTTTTAAAAGGCAGTGGTCTCACTGGGAAAAGTCAGGGATTTTTAGCCTTCTGACTCCAAAGTTGGTTCTCATTTTCCATGTCAGTGGCTCTGCCTTCTATTACTTCTTCATATGCACCAGACTCCTCTTTATGGTTATCTTCAGAGGCAGCCCAAGAAAAAGGCTTTTCTAACCTATAAAAAACCCTCAGAATTTATAAAAAGTTTCCTCCTTAACCTAGGGAGAAGCTTGTGATACTTCAGAAAACGCCCTCTCTGGCCTGCAGGTCTGGATCCTAACCTTGCACGAGATGGGGCACAACACAAATTCTGTTCTGCCTCATTCAGACCAGAAATGTGACTTTCAGTCTCATAAATCCACCACACAGCATCTTCAGGTCTCCTAACCTGACTCTTAGGCCAGGCTAAATTAACTGGACTGAATCGAATTAACTGGCTTTCCAGTGTCCAAAAGAATTAAATTCCCACAGAAAAGGGGGAACAAGAGACAAAGACAGTAGCTCCTTCTGAGACAAAGGAACAGAGATATTTGCCCAAGGTTACAGAGCCTTGATAGGGGCTGAGAGTACAGCCACAACAATCCGGCCTGCCCACACACAGTCACAATGTCACTGAACCAGAGTGGAAAAAATAGGTATTGACATCAGACACATGACAATGCACAGGAGGAAAAATAGCTCAGCCCACATAGAACATATCCACTCAACACAGAAGAACAATTTCCTTGAAATTCCTGTCAAAAGGCACGCTGATCTATCATCTGTTCACATTTGAGATTCCAAAGCAATCAGACATGCTCTGGCCAATCTCACTCCTTCAAGCAGGTATCCTGATCCCAGCTGGCTGCCTCGTGTGGGCACACTGGTCAGGCTGTCAGAACGTCACTACATGAAACGTCCTGGCAAGCCTGCAACTCTCTGCAAGCCCAAGAAGCCAAAGTGCTGTTGTCAGGAAAAAGGAATGAGCTAACTATCACTTTCCTCTTTATTTTATGCAATTTTAGCATAAGGATAAGCCAGGGCAGTGTCCTGACAAAGCTGACAAAAAAAGTAAGTGAGCCAATGCCAACTGACAGACTGTACTTCAGCTGCAAGAAATGCACTGCTTCTTCCAAAATTATTGGTGTAGCAGTAAACCAAGCATTTTTTACCTCAAAGCATTCTTAAAAAGGGGTGTGGGGGAGATAAATCTAAAGTCACTTTCTAGAATAGCTCATGGTAAATTCTAGACAAAGGTCAACGGTGATTTGCACTGCAGCATTTCTTTAAAAACAAAGGCTAGTCCAGTAGTTCAGGATTCAGGAGAATCAGAGAAGTCCCTTGTAGACCAGTTCACAAACATCCAATTAATAAAAGACTAGCCCAGTCCTACCCCCTGGAGCACAGCAAAGATAAATATATTAATGACTGCAAGGCTCTCCAGTTCTCCACTGAGGGGTCCACTTCAGAAATAAGACAGCGAGACAGAACCAGTGAGTGCCAAGAGTGCACCATTAACACCCCATTTCCAAGCAGTCTATTGACTTCTCTAAAGCATCTGTCCACAACTAGAGAAGTACAAGCCACAAAGGGTTTCATTACTATTTTTTACTTCAAGACAAATAAATGGAATAATTCTCCAGAGCCTCATCACCAACCTGTGCAAAGTAACTCCATAAGTTACTGCGCACAACACGGCACTGCAGCTAACCTGGCTCCATTCCTTTCTCAATAAACCCCGAGTCCTGAGTTTCTCTAAGTCACCAATTCATTACAAAAGATACTTTCTGGTTTCCATGAGCAAGCAGCACAGGGAACAGAGGGTGCCCACACAGTGACAGATTCAACAGAGGACAGAACAGTCCAGGGATGCACAAGCTCAATTCACTGCCTTCCTCTGCCACCTACCCTGCCTTATCCCAGCACTCCTATCCCATTCCTGCCCAATGCCATCCTCCCCTTCCAAAAACCTGAGCTACCCCTCTGGGAAACAAAGTCTAAATTACAATCCTTCTTTCAACTCCACTCTTCAACTTAGAGCTCCACAGGGCTGGATTCAGCAGGGCTGTGTGCTCTTCTGGAGAACAAGTGTCTCCTTTTTCTTCCAATTGATCTGGAACACCTTGGTCCTGGAGAGGGGAGAGCTGTACAGCACCAGTCCACCACAGAACAAAAAGAGGGAAGAAAGGGCTCCCCAGACAGTGATACAGAGGAAAAGGGAGGGATGCACATTGAGGAGAGCTGGAAGTGCACTGCAGATCAGCTACAGAGGCACAAGTCTGGTAAACTAACAGGTCTCAAGGCCTGACTTCATTTAAGCATTTATGGTTCACCTAGAAGATTCTGCACAGTCTCCCTCCCTCTCCATTACTCAACACAATCAGGCACGTTACACTTCTTGCTCAGAATTTACTCGAAGCAATTTTAAACCACATCATGGTTCACAGTCTGCAATAAGCTGCTCTGAGTGAAAAAAATTGATCTGGTAACACCCCAAAACTCCCAACCAATGCAGAGAGCAACAAGGTGGTGAGAGGCTGGTGAAAACAAATGAAATAGCTGTCATTTCATTCCTTCTCAACAACACACTGGCCTCTTCACGCGTGAAGAAAGACCTTCAATCACCTCGCCATTGCACAAACACACCTGCAGGAAGATATGAAGTCTCAGACAGGCTGTTCATGTTTAGAGTTTGGAATGTTGCATCTGTATTTAGCTTTTCCTCGTAGCTATCTGACGGGAAAATCTTTAATCAAACACAAGATGTTTCAGAAGGAATCTCACGGCCCAGAGCCACCGGCAATCCTGGGCAGTGGCTGCCACCCAGTGCCTGGAAAAGCAACTGCACACACCGAAGGAAAAGACAAATCTCAGCTGCTCAAGCAACAGTTTCTGCTTAAAATTTTCTTCTTTGCCCTCAGAAACAAGGCACTTTAACACATCAGAAAAAAAAAATCATTCCAACAGGGAAATCATTCCTGTACTTCACGTTTATTGAGTGTTTTACAACTTCATGCTACTACAGAAAGTAATCCCCTCATAATTATCATTTATGCAGGAAAAGGGGGGAGAAACCCACAAAAGTTTCTCTCACAGTGAACCACCGTGACAGAAGCTTTCTGAAATATACTGCCAGGATAACTCAAAAGATTTTGTAGTGTAAGCTTTCCATTCATAATATCATCTATTAATCTCCTTAATCTGCATGATGCCAAATATCCTTTGGGTTAGGAAACATTGCCTCAAGTCTAATCCCAGGTGGAGAGGTGCCAGCCCCTTGCCCTGTAGAGACCAGAATTCTGCTTACACGAGGCAGCAGCAGAGTCTTTTCCATCAATGACCAGTTAGGCTTTCTGGGCAGCACCAGCCTAACAACAGTCTGTACTTCCACCTGTACAGATGTTCATTATGCCACAGCTGGAAGGCAGGTAAGACACCCTGGGAGTTCATATAAATGAACTGCTCACCTCTGCCCTATTTACAATCCAATTACAAAAAATAAAGAGATGTAATGCCCTCCTTTCTTCCACACATCTTCAAAACTGCACTCCCATTCAACTTCTTCTGCTTTCACTAAGGCATTCTTGTTTCTCCAACACGTTAAATAAAAAACTGAGCACAAAGAAAGCAAAGACATGATATGAATACACCCAGCATTACTCACTTCTCCCGTGATTGGATTGGTTCCATATTTCTTTATCCAAGGAACAATGCTCCTGGGAAGAGAAGGGAGAAAGTAATTCGTGACAGGTACCATCAGACACCTCTGCTGATGGCTGTGATTGTTTCTGCTAACTTGCTAAGACCAAATGGTGATTACACAGCTGTAACCAGTCCAACAACAGAAAAATGAAGCTAAGGAGGGACAGGAACTTACAGGATGTCAAAGACTGTCCCATCTGGTGTGCAAACCGGGTATTCAAATGGCTGCAGAGACAAGCTAGAGAAAAGAGAACACACCCCTGTTAGCAAAATCAGCTGGAAATCACGATGTAACTGGCAGTCACATTCAGCATCCCCTGGTAGGGCTGCCTCCACAATCCTGGCAGCTGTTAGCTCATAGCTATGGGAGGCAACTTCCTGAACTGCCCAAGTTACAAGGATTTCTAACTTACTTCTACCAACTCTCTTCCTTCACTCCTGCACTTCAAGCAGTAAACTATAAACAGAAAAAAAAAAAACAGAAATATTCTCCAAGCTACCACCTTAATCACTATCTCAGCAAGATGAGAGACTGAGCAAGCACATTCTGAGCAGGGACAAGCAGATTCGAGCCCTGATCACACAGATTTGGAAGGCCGGGATGAACACAGTAATTGTTCTGCATTATTTCATCACTTGTCTGTTCTTTCAGCCATCACCTCCCACCTCTGCAGACACTGATTATGGCTCATGCAGACTCTGTTTCAGTTCTTATTCAACTCTTTCTTGCCACACTACTGCCACAGCAGGCACAAGTCAATGAAAGTAACCCTCAGAAGAACACGGCTTTAGTTCAGTGTCAACAGCCTGATAAACAGATGTGTCATTTTATAATGAAAATGTAAATTTGTTGTCTTACCTGCAGTGATCAAATGATAAACGTCTAAAATTGGTTCGTGGAAGGTCTGTTTATGGAAAAAGAAAACCCACACAACAGAATTTTAATAAATACACGGTATTCTAGGCAACAAAGAAACATTTGAAAGTTACATTTTACTACATAAACCATGGCAATTTACTGATGACAAGGATAAATACACTAAAGCTTGCAAAACTGCAACTAAGATTTCTGAACTGAAATTACACTGCCGGAAAAAGGTCACGACAGAGCTCTGACAGAGCGACAGCGCTGAATTTAAAAGTGATAATAATTAACGCTCAGGCTCTGCCCCTCCAGCGGGCACAGACCCGGCGGAGGGCGGGGACGCTCATCTGGCCACAAACACGGCACTTCCGAGCAGGACCGCGAGCTCGGGCCGCAGCCCGGGGCTCGGAGCTCAGCACCCGCTGTCCCGGGGGTCTGAGGGAGGGGCCCGTGCCCCCGTACCTGCTTTCTTGCCGCCGTAGAACTGCGTGTACTCGGCGCACGTGATGTACCTGCGAGACAGGGGGGTCACTGAGGCACCGCACACACGCGGCCCCGCACAGCCCGCTCCCCCCGCGCCC
>VZTA01013136.1:105806-140634 GCA_013398855.1 Mohoua ochrocephala
AGAGCAGCCCCCCAGGGCTTCCGCTTCACCAAAATATGTGTTCTTGCATGGAATTTAAAATCGTTATATTCCTGGCCTGTTGGGCAGTGACAGAACCTCCCAAGAAAAAATGGGTAGAAAAACCTACTTGGTGTCTTAATATGGATACAGCTCTTCACAGAAAGTATTTCAGTGTCTCTTCAAGGACTTAACGGCAAAGAATTTACTATCCCTTAGCTAATTACCTTTAAATCCCATTAAAAAGCCTTCATTACAAGACTGGTATGAACAGCACAGGGCTGTACAGAGGATGGTCAGAGTCCAGATACTTTGTCTTTAGCAGGAGGACACAGCCAGTTGTCCTGGAGCTTTCACTTATCAAACACCCCCGAATCCATTCATGCTTTGTTCTGTCCTTGTTAAACCATCGACCTGGCAGCTGTCTACCCCGAGCCACGGGAGTGAAATCCATGGAAGTGGATAGCCAGACTCTCACTGACTGCAGCAGGCTTTGGCCCAGACTCCCCTTCTCCCCAGAAGATGGTGTTCAGCTCCTGTTTTAATCCCATCACTTGGTCCTTGGCTGCATCCATGAGCACAAGGTGAGCACAGCCTGCTCTGCCTGCTTGCAAGGGGTGAGACTAAAGGACTTCTGGAAGTCCCTTCCAACCCAACTATTCCATGATTCTGTGTTGTTATGGTTCTCCTCCGAGGAACAGAATAGTTGTTCCCATGAGTGTAGTCTAATTGGCAAGAGCATATGAATTATTTACATTACAACTGGTTCTCACTATCAGACGCTCTGGCCACAGCAGCACAGCTACTCCTTGTCCTGGCTGAGGGCGAAGGATATTGTTTGTTAGATGGTTAGGGGAGAAACTGCCCTTTTACAAGGGTTTAAATACACTTACTCATTTCAATTCTCTTACTCAAAACCGTTTCAAAGCAAGGCTTAAACTGAGGCACACCCAAACAGCAGGGCCTGCAAAGAACCAACACCTTCACTTGCTCCTTTCCCAGCACCAAGCGCACTCTGGGAAAAGAAAACAACTCGATTTGTTTTCAGTGGAATTCCAAAAGCACTGCACGAGGAACGTGGCCAGAACTGCATGAAGCTCCTTCCCTGCTGCAGTGCAGGCCACTCTCGGCAGTGGTGAGGGGAGCCTGTGTGGCTCTGGCTGAGATGATGAGAGTGATGAGAGCTCCCACGCAGCTCCCGCTCCCTCGGCCGAGATGGGGCTCCAGGGCAGACGCTGTGGCTGTCCCCAGACGTCACCAGCACTCGCCTGATCAGGCTTTCAGAGGAAAGATCATCCAGACAGAATTCTTTATTTCTAGACACGTTAACGTGATTCAGCCTGTGTTGACATTTCTGGAGATGCCTGTGCCCTTTGTAATAATTCAAGACCATGTTTTTGCTTTTTGCTTTTTTTTAAACCAATGCAATGTTCTTTTATTTCGTACTTACAAAAAGAGCCACCCCATTGTATCCCTCCCCCTCCCCCCCAAAATGCCTTTTACAAACATTGAAAAATTAAAAACCTGATGATGACATGTTAATTTGGTAGAATTACTTTGAAACATAGCCTTTGTAATTAAACTCCTACAAGATGACTTTGTAGTGATAGCCTGATTATTGGCCAAATAAAATTCCATATTACAAGTTAGCAAATTCTAGTACAAAAATAGTCCATGTGTTAGAACAGCCTCTTATTATTATTATATTCACAGGAAAGAGTCTATTGGCTGCATAATACCTTAATATTTATGAAATTTCTTTTTACGTGGCTCATTCATCTAATTTAATATAGTGTTGAGCCTCAATAAATCCTCAGGCAAAAAAACCCTACACAGGGTTAAATATGCTGTTCAGTGTACTCTGAAGTACTGTGCTTTTCACAGGACATCCAAGAAACCGCACAAACAGTTCTCAGCTAGTTTTAATATTAAATGAGATCCAGATCCAAAAGGATCCCCCTGAAGTACATATCCATGACTTTCCATAGAAACAGAGGCCACAGCTTCAATGGTCAAGTTTCACTCGGGAAACTGTCTGGCTCCTCCTCTCATCATTTTCAGGAATCCGCTGGGACCTCTGCGGCACAGCCCTTCTTCAGGAGTGTCCCTGCTGACCGGGCTCTCGCTCCTCTCCTGCCTCTGGTTAATGCTGTTCAGCAGTTTCTCTCGGACCAGGCCCCACAGGGAAAATCTGGGGACATGTTACTTGTCTCTCAAGATGTCTAGCTGCTCTTGATACTCTGTGAAAAGCCTCTGGAAGCGGAGGTTCTGTCCAATAACAGGAAGAAGCTCTTTCAATAGTTCTCTCTTTTGTAAACCCTGCACAGAAAACACAAAAGCATCCTCAGAATCTATTACTTGTTATCATTAACATGTTCCACAGAGCTCTCTGAGATTCATGCCCTGTTTCCTGCCTAGAGAGAGCTGTGTATTTTACGTTCTCACTCTGCTTCCACGAATCCCAGAATAAAAACTGTCTGTACATTTACACACTCCTGAAGCTGGAGCAGCCTCTGCAGTTCCAGACTCCAGGCTGTGTTCTGAGAGGGAAGAGGTGTCTTTGGCACGTCCCTGTTTCAAAGCTGCTGTCTGAACAACGTGGAGAGCTGAACATGCAACTCTCCTTCATCTGTGGGATACTCAGGACAGCACCAGAGCTGACAATGGGTCAACAAGCATTTGCCTGTGGCTTCACATGGAGTAAAAATCTCAGTGCCTGGGAAAAAGCCTGCTTATGTGATCAGAGCAGAGTATGGAAAGGGTAATACCCTGTAATTTTTATGGGAAACTCTTCCTTGTTCTTCATTAAACCGTTATCAGGACTTACCATAACTGTTGATTCCCACTGACTTCCAGCTGAGTAATGGACTGGACCCAGTAAATCCTTGCATAATTCTCGCAAACGATATTCAAACCCTGGAGATAATCAGAAATAAAACCACATTCGTAAGCATTTCGCTACATATAACCACTCCACAATGCAGCAGACAACGTTCAGGAAAGAATTACCAGTATCTCGAATAAAATAAAGCCCAAAACATTGATTTCTGTAAAGTTATATTACTACTCTTACAGCAAATCTTTGGAAATACAAGATGATTTTCAGAGCTCTGACGGGTCTTATTTAAGGTTCTCAAAACCAAAACCACTACTAAAGATATCTACAATAGGGAGAAAAACTGAAGTCTGAAGTAATTACTCCAGCTTGTTTTGAGAGCTGTCCTGATCTCAACCTCTCTCCCCCTGCCCTCCCCCGCCCCAACATATCAGCTGTTGAGAAACCAAAACACATTTAATAAAACCACACAGTTTCCAGGCCGCCTTTATTCACCCAAAAATCAGAGGGGGGAATTCCCTTGCAAGAAGCAAAGTCTATGCAAGAGTAACTTGTCAATCAACATTTAATAGATCGAGTATTTGAATGGATTAGAATTCAGTGGACATTGAAATAATCGTAAGAATAAAGGGTCAATAATAGAATGTGCAATTTTCAAAGTTCAGCAGCTCTAGAAAACTAGTGAAGCAGCAATACACATCTGGCAAAGCACAGTTTTTGTGACATCCATCCATCCATGGCAGCAACATTTGGAGGTGCCAGAGGAACCCAGTGCATGCAGCAGAGGTTCTCAATCAGTGAAGGCTTTTAAAAGTACAACCATCTCTTTAACATATGACCCAAGATGAATATTTTAATTTCAGCTGGGGAAGGACAGAGAGAGCCACATGCAGTTCAACAAGCTCTCTTGTTAAATAAGGTAAGGGTCAAAAGGCAAGAATTAATGAGTTTGATTTTAATTCTGCCAACACCTATTAGGTGGCCTAACACGAACCATTTCATTTCCCTCTGTGCAGAATGATTATGCAAGGTGAGGAGTAAGGCTGAATTAATACAATGGGAAATACTAAATTATGAATGCAGACAGGCAGAGATACAACAGAGATCTTTAGAATCCAAAAAGTATAAAGTCAGTTGGTTAACCTCATTTAACATAATAGCATAGAGATAAAGTGTATTCAAATATAAAATAGACACAAGGAACCTTTCCTTGTGTGTTTCTTTCCTCACAGAATTTAACACGTAGAATTCACCAGTACAGGCAGTTGAGATTTTAGAATGTAAAAGAATAAGGTGCAAGCAACACAAGCAAATTCTCTGCAGTTTTATGGGCTCTGGTACAAAGTGTCAGAGATTGAGCAACCCCTCCATCTCACATCAGGCAGCAAGTGTCAGCTGGCTGAGGAACATCAGGTATTTTACAAGGTGCTGCTGGTTTCCCTGAAACATCTGTAGCTGCTGCTAGACACCACCCAGGATGTGCCTGACAGACCACTGGGCTTTTTTACAACGCAATTGCCAGTACTGGAGGCTGCAGATGGCACTGCTTCCCCAGACCACGGTCTGTCCCCAGTCACTGTGTCAAAACAGGATTCCTGAGGACTGAGCACTGCAGAAGCAAATCCAGTTTGTTTTGGTTTTAAGCAAACCCCGGAGTCCAGAAGCCGAGTGCTAAAAGGAGGATGTTAAGGGCAATCATACAAAGGCAATCATACACATACACATGACATGAACAGAGTGTTTCTTAAAAGCCCATCAGAGCTGCAGAGAAGCACCACAGCCTGGCAGGTCTCACCTTCATTAACTAGGTACCGTGCATAGATAAGGAGCCAGTGGTGATATTCGTGACTGGATTGTAACATAAGTGCTGCTGCTATCTGGTTCTCCAGGTATGCAAGTGTTGTTTCTTGTTGCACTAAATGAGGCATGGAGAACAACCTTGCAGCTTGCCTTCCTGAACTGCAAAACCAAAAAGATTAACATGCCATAAAATCAGATACAAGTGTAAGGAATATATCTTTTTGTAGCACTAGCTATACTGCACTGATCTTTCAGAGGCACACAAGATATAAAGTTAAAGCATTTAAAGGATTTCTTGCATATAAACGCATTGTCATAAGAAAGCTAATTTGAAAAAAGGAACCAGTTATTAGAATTTTTTTTCAAAAAGGGAATTTTTCATTCTGTTATTGTCTCTTTCTCTCAAAAAGAGAGTGTTGTTTGTTTGGATTTCAAATGCTTTTCACAATTAATTCCCCTGCCCCTTAGGAGAACAGCAATAAAATCATACAACTCTACACAGTTTCTCTCCAGAAAAAAATTAAACTTGGATGTGAAGGGCAGAAATAGCAAAGAAATCTGCCTGGGAAATCTAATTCAAATCCAAGTGAGGATGGGCTGTTAAACTACCTACAGGAATCTGCTCTGGCTCACACAATTCCTTGGTGATATTTTCACATGTTAAAAATACTCACTAGATGACTAATATCTCAACTTTCTCAAAGACTTCATTAAATAGATTCTTTGAGGCCAACTGAACTGCTCAAAAATTGCAGGCCTACTCCAGAAAGCTGGCAAACTAAAAATTAAAATGCAAAATGTAAAAAATTCGGTTGAGGTAATAAAAGCATTACATTCACAAAGTTGTCCAATACCTCACCCGTCCAATAAAGAGGAGCCTTAAAATGATTACATTGAGAGCATGCTTTCCTGCCCCCCAGACAACCTCCTAACAACATTAAGATACAGACTATAAACACGCAAAGGTTTAAAAAACCACTGTATGAACGGCTGATTATTTCAGAGCTGTTGGCATTTCAAGAACCAACTCAGTGCTTCAGGCATGTGAACAAATGACAGGACAAAAGCCAGACAAACGTGCTGACGACACGAAGGCAGCGAGCGCGTACTTTGATGTCCGTCCCTGTATTACAGCCAGGGGCCCAGAACACAGCATGGCTTCTTGGGATGGCAAACTAGTCCTGAAGTCTGCACATTGTGCTAGAGAGTCCTGTTTGTCAGAAACAAGATTCCTGGAAAAAAGCAAACAACCAAAAAGAAGTCTGAGGAGTGCAAACGGCAACATCAGCGGATCCAGTTCTGTTCTGCCTCAAAGCGTGATTTGTGTTTTCACAGATAACCAAAACAAATATCACTGAAGTGCTCAGGAATTCCAGGGACCCTGATTATTCCCACTACACATCCAAATTCTGCTTGTGCCGTGTCCCTCCCACCCCCAAAGTTCAAAATATTGATGGTATAATATAATTTACCATTAGTTTGGAAAGAAATGAACTTTCTACTTGTCATTTTACAATCTAAGAAGAAGCCATGACCGAGAATGATGCCTCGAGTGAACACAGGTAATGACTTTCTCATTAAGAACTTGATTTTACCTTATGTCAGGTCTCCCCCCACCACCAGACACACACATTGACAATCTTTTCCATAATTACAGCTATCCCTTCATATGGAGGGAGCTGACATTACAGCTGCCATTCCCACACCTAATTAAGGATATCATCTTCACTGGCTTGAGATGCCAGGAGAAAGAGTGGCTCAAACCAATGCTAAGTTTAGACTTCAGACAGCACAGGGGTAAAATGGTACAAATATTTAAAATACCTTTCGCTGCTTTATCATGTTTAAACCTGTATGATGACTAAAGGCATTGCTCTTTTATATATTTGCCAAGCTGTGGTACAAACTAAGAAATGGCAGCAAATTCAGAATTATGGCTGAGAGCCTGTCCTCTGCCCCTTACTCCCTTCATATAAAGAACAATTAAGGTGTTTTTCCTTTTCCAGAGGATTCGCTTCAAGTAGTTGAATAACAGCAATTATGCTAAGGAGGAGTTAAAACAATAAGCCCTTTCATCAAGCAGGCTCATTACACTAATTACAACAATTATATTAGGACTACAACATGGTTTTTTTCCTCTTAGGAAGACAACAAAGAACCTGTTTTGGAAAGACACTGTAAATAATTTAACCACGGAATTTTTTTATAGGAACTTATGCCTTTCCATGGGGAAAGCCTATCTGATCCCCAACAAGGATCACACAGACTCTTGTGGAGCCTTTCTTGTGTTTAGTGATGACTCTTCCACGACTCTGAGGTAGAATGTTTTCTTCCCAGTAAATCAGAACACAAGTCAGTTCCTCCGAGTTGCAGAAGCAGGAAACAGTACATGACTTACCATGTAGAAAGAGAAGGATTAAAGCAGTATGCCTTCCCATCAGACATGCTCATGACAGGAATTCCATGCTGAGTCAGCAGGATCTGAGAGACAGTTGCATCACTTCCTACAAGTCAAATCAGACCAAAGTGTTTCTTTTGGAGCCTTGCCTAAGACTCGTAACCGTCAAAAATTGTATCCATCATTAATTATCAGTTACAGCAACCAACAGAAAGAGGTTCAATGTTGTTCTCCAGCACTGATAGGAAGGTCAAGACACAAGCTAATGATGGCAAGCACCAGGCTCAGTGCAGTAGCATTAACATCAATTTGCAAAATACATTATCAATCTCGATGCTGCAATTTATCCAGAACATAGGCTTAATGAGGAACATTCTCCTTACCTAGGGAAAATCTTCAGCAATTCTGCTATGTCTTTTGTAACCCAAGAAGCCTTTAGCTTTCTTTTTCCCATTAAAATTATAAACCCCAGCATATTTAGAAAAGTGTGCTCTCCAAGAGCACAGTATAAGTGGGATAGGAGTCTCATTTCCCAGCATATTCCAAGCCCTGGGTTTGTACATGTAACTTCTAATGATGGCATTTGCAAACTGCTAATACAACTGCTTCTCTAGCTAGTCTGGATCAGTACTGTACTAAACCAGAAGCTAATGTACTCTGAGACACTGCTTTTTTGATGATTTGTGTTGTGCCAGATACTGCAGTGATCGAAACTGAAGATTTTAAAGGAATGAATCAGAAGATAATCGGTTGTTGTTCATCATTGAGACAATAAACATGCAAATTACACAGAGAAATTGCTGCAATAGCAGATTTACATTAAATATTTATTTTGTGATCTTCACAACACTGAATTTCTACATTCAGAAGCAAGGCAGACTATAAGCTACAGAATCTCACACAAGTTTGCTACTCACTGATACTGTCATCACTGTTATTTCAAGAACTTCCCTTTATTACACAATAATGAAGGGAAATTATTTGTTTAGGCTTTTCAGGTTTCATAAAATTTCAACATATTCATAAATGGCACTAAATAGTACAGGTGGGCTCAAAGGTTGGTAATTAAATTTTTTATTTACCTGAAAATATTGTTTGCAAAGACTCATCTCTAACAATGGCTGTCTGCTTGTGAACATCCCTGAAAAAGACAAAAGGACAAAAGTCTGCAGTCAACAAACAACTGAAAACTCCAAAATCTTTTAACCAATGCACTTCTTCACTATACATGACAAAGTGGAGAGTTGGGGAGTTTGTTTGGTTGGTTTTTGTTTTGACATTTTCTTCATTGCTTTGACAAAATTATTTTGGCAAAATCAAACCTTTTATGGTAAGATAGAAGTTAATAGCAGAGAACAATTTTTATGGCTCTTTATCAGGAAACCTCGTTACAGCAAAGCAAACACTGAGGATCCAAATAACTCCTTTAGGAGCTCTGACTTGCCTGAGACATTAGATTGCATTCAACAACTGTAAACTAGAGTTACCACTGTTTTTATCTTGGCATCTTGAAAATGGCTGGAGCAGTTTAACTCTGAAACTCGTGTACTTTATTGGTTAAGTGTGATGGAAGATGGAAGTACCCCTACTTCTCTTTCCCCTCCCCCACACTCCATTCCACATGCATCACAAACACTTCAACTAGTGACTTTATGTCATTCTGGAATGAAGTTCAATATTATGGACTGCCCTAGAACAGAAAAGAAACAGGATTCTACTGAAACAGAAACAGTCCTGCCCAGTTAACTCTACATATTCTATTCAAAAGTGGACTTGTGCTCAGACCTGATGTGGTTTAAGCTGCAGTCTCAAAGCAGTGCAGTGACACAACTGAAGGTACCTATGAACATGGCCTGGGGCAGCTGCTGCAGCCAAACACGGCCCTTACCAAACAGAGAGCGTAGCAGCAGTGGTGAGAGCCATGATGCAAGAACCTGTGCAATGCAGGGTGGAAATGGGTGTATTCAGTATTATAGGAGGAAGGAGGCGACGACCACAAGCTGAAAATACTGACAGTGTTCGTTTCTCACAGGCCACAGTTACAATCTCACTGGAAAAAAAAACAAACAAAGAAGAAACATTTGCATGTTGTCAAATGCAAGTAGCATAAAAAGCAGGCTGAATTCTTAAGCTATCATACAACTTGGGTAAATTCCCCCAAAAGTAACTATTGCAGCTTTAAGAAAAAATTTTTGATACCAAGAGGAAAAATTATAAACTAAACAGAGCAAGGGGCATAGCTGGAAATATCAGCAAAGCTTTTGCTTATACACAGGCTCTCCTTCAAGCCTATACTTGTATTTAGCTTTAAAATCTGCTGCTTCTTTTTCAGACCTGGACAGGGCTCAGGCTTCAGAAATACACTTTCAGTTTAAACTCTGAAGTGGGAACTAGGCAAAATTGAGAAAAATTAAGAGAAAAAATAGCAAAAGACTCAGGAAAATACTTTGACATGACAAAACATGCCATTTCAAATTTTTCATTCTTTAGTAGTTAGCACTTGAAAACCTGTCACTTATGATTTAGTCAACTTTAATGAAGAAATTTAAAGGAGAAATGTAAAAATACAGGAAAATAGTTCTAACTGGCTTATGAGAATTTGTGATGTTTTAAGACTGCAGAGTTAACGCTTGAAGCAAAACCTGAGACTAAGAGTGGTGCACACTTTTATCCATAAACATTTATTATGAAAGTTAACTGTAAACTGTACTTTTGTACATCTAAAAATCTCTTCTGGCCTTCAGGACCCCCTTCCTCCAAAAGATGCTCTCTTACCAGCTTCCTGCTGCAGCGAGGATTCGACTGGTGAGGACTGTCTCCCATTCCTTTCCTTCTCGATTACACTTTAACCTGCTCAACTTTGAACCCCCCACTGTGGTCATTTCATTCTCCACTTCAAGGTACATTGATGGATCTGAACTTATCTGAAACACAAAAAATAAAATAATTTTTGGAAGAGGAAAAAAACTACTCAACAAAGCAGCAGCTACTATTAGATCCAAAACAACGCTGTCTTTAAGAACAGATTGAAGTATGGCATTCTCTGTTTAATGTGGCTTCAAAATATACCATGGCACTTCAAAAGAGCAGACCTCTGAAAATCGGCCTTGGCTAAAACACAAATAATTTCTTTGTATTTGAAGCACAAACACAAGGAAAGGTTGTGCTAGTCTGTCTCTGCTTCCTAATTACGGGCACCAGATCAAGTCTGTATGTGCCCAGTCTCCCCACAGTCTTGCAACTGGAACCAGACTACCACAGCCTAAACACACATAAAAACTACTTCATAAATACCTAAAGCATTACTATTTGCCAGCCTTTCCAGATGCAGAGCACCTCCAGAGAGCTCTCAGAAAAACCTTGGTTTCATTCTTCAGTGGTGCACTCCCAACACCACTGCAGTGACAGTGCAGCAGCTACTCCCACCAGAGCCTCTTATCTCCACCACACACTCGGGCTAGCCAGGAGGAGGGACTCATGAACCAGAGGTACTCACTCCTCTTTGAAGTTTAGCTGGGTCAGAAGTGTCCTATTTTTAGCTGATTTGCCATTATCTTTACTCATACAGACATATTCTTAGAAGCTAAAATGTTACCATCTTGCTTACTTCAACAAATACACGCATTCAAACGTTAACTTATCAAAGGATGTGAATAACCTTAGAATATATAAAAGAAAGCAGGATTTTTTTTTGTTTGTTTTTAAAGTATTAGGTTTTTTTTGTTATAGTCCACTTACTTGCAAAGTAAACGATTTCTGTGGGATTGGGGTTGGCAGTTTAAGTGCTAATGCTGGTGCAGAGATGCAAGCAGCATCCTTCTCAGAGGCCAGTGTAGCTGGGGCCTGGAAAAAAATTGCAGAAATAGTTAAATTTTTCTACTAAAAAAAGTTAAAACCAAATATATTCTACCAAATAGATTGATTTGAAAGAGAATTTTCTTAAAATTCCATATAATGCCAATTGCAAATAGTAGTCTTGTTCCAATTAGTTGTACGAATACAAGTTTTTTAATATAGCTTCTAAGAATTAAAGAAAAAACAAAACAAACTTGAAGTGGTCCCTTTTTTTTTTTTTTTTTGAAAACAACCCTATTTTCAGCTGCAACTAATTCATGAAAATTCTGGTATATTACATGGAAAATCTATGCTCTAGATACTGAAAACACAGGTATCTATATGCCCTAAAATGATGGAAACTCTAATGCAACTACTTCAGGGTTCTGAGGAAATTCATAACCATTTAAGTCATCATATCCAAGTCACTTTCTTGTCCTTGGACCACTCTCCATCATACACCACCAAAACCTGATGGCATTTCATTGTATTCTATACAGTCATTTGGCACGCTAGCATTACTCAGCATGCTGGGGCCTTTAGTAGGTAGCTACACATCTATATAAAAGATAAACACATTTGCCACACCACGTGCACCTGCTTTTTCTATGCTTAAATTCTAAAACCAGTAAGTTTGAAGGCACGGAAGAGGGATGGCTAAAAATTCTGAGGGACTGATACTACTTGTGTTTCCCTGAGTCGATGGAACAAGTCAACATGGCACTGACTTAATTAAATGGACTTTGAAAGCCACAACCAATCTTATTTATTTCACCTGAACAGTTAAAGTTACTGGTACAAGTCTGGAGTCTTTCCGGGGCCTTCCTTTTTTCTTCTTTTCTACTGTTTCTCCCTCAAGTTCCAGTTTCCGTTTGGGTACACTGAGTGGTTTAACAGCTGGAATCTTCTCTTCACTGTCACTGCTGCTCTCCAGAATGTCCTTGGGCTTATTGTCTTTAATTAAATTCTGATCCTTCAGTCTGTAAAAAAAAAGTCTGTAAAAAAAAAGCTGATTCCAAAAGTTGCCATGTATCCTACACATTGCCTTCTTGCAGGTAAGATGACATTTCTTAGCCCTCTTTGAGTGTATTTCAAAATGCACAAAGGCAGGAGGAGGAAGCTGAAGAGGTATGGCAAACCCTTTCCAAAAGCACAATGTGCAGTATACACGTAAATCAATCAGACATAGTCTCCCCTTTAAAAAAAAATTAATCAAACCAGCAGTTAGCCATGGGATGAAGCTGGAAATAGCAACTTTATTTTAGCATTCAGTTCCAATTACAATCAGATCTCTTTCCCTGAGCTGATACAAATAATTCAGCACTCTAAGATGCAAGAGCAGTTCATCTTTTCCCCTTCAGTGGACATTAGACTTTCTGCTTATTCATGTAGAACTTTCGTCACTCTGTTGCCTATGCCCAGGAGTTGTTCTGTCCAGCTCTGACTACTGCAAAATGTGTATCTGCAAACCATACAAACGACTTCACTGCTCCAGCTTCCATTTCAGGAAACATAACCATGGAATCACAGAATGGTTCGGGTTGCAAGAGACCTTAAAGACCATCTTGTTCCAACCCCGTGCCATGGGCAGGGATTCATTCCACTAGGCCAGGTTGCTCCAAGTCCCATCCCTCCTGGCCTTGAACACTTCCAGGGATGAGGCATCAACATCTTCTCTGGGCAACCTGTTCCAGTGTCTACCACCCTCACAATAAGGGATTTTTTACTAATATCTCATCTAAACCTGCCCTCTTTCAGTTTGAAGCCATTCCCCCTTGTCCTATCACTACATGCCCCTGCGAAAAGTCCCTCTGCAGTTCTTTTGTAGCCCCTTCAGGCACTGGAAGGCTGCAGTAAGGTCCCCCTGCAGCCTTCTCTTCCCCAGGCTGTAGTGCCCCAGCTCTCAGCCTGTCTGCACAGCAGAGGTGCTCCAGCCCTCTCACCATCTTTGTGGCCCCCTCTGGACTTGCTCCAGCAGGTCCATGTCCCTGCATAACTTAATATAATATAAGGAATACAAAGTACAGCCCCTGTGAACTCTCTTGTTAACCATTATACCCCAAAACAGGTCATTTAATCATACTCTTCCCCTTCCCTCCAATAGCTGGTTATTAACTCACACCATTTGGCCACTTATTCCTTAACTACTCGGCTTCAGAGACATACCTTGCACAATCCAAACCCTTTTCCTCTGGCATCTGAATTATGCCAAACAATACACTTTTATCCATATTTCACAGACACATCAGAAGCAATTATGAGAGTAATTTAATACATCTTGCTTCTGCATCACATGGTTAAGCTCTTTGACATAAAAATACTGATGTATAAAAAGATGTTTTATTGATAGTAGCTGGGGAACTACATACTTCTTTCTCAAGACTGCTATTTTTTTTATCATTTGTTTTGGTGAAACAGGAATACTTATGCCATAACACTGTGTCACAAAACAAAATGCTTTCTTTTTTTTTTTTTTAAATCATGTGGATCCAGAGCCAAAACCCTTTAAAATCAGAGAATCTTCTCTATATGCCTTCAAGGCATAAAACTGAAATACAACGGCAGCTATGATGATGAGAGGTTGTCTGCTGACATGTATGGTAATTTATCTTGAAGTAAATCTCTCTTGTACAGAGATGCAGGCTGGCTATTTTTGGCTGGTTTTGTCTTCTAAGGAGCCCAACTGCACTCAGCCACACAGGCGTGTGCACCCACAGCCTCTTACAACAACAGCTTTAACTCGGAATATCTTGAAGAATCTGCTTGAAACCAAAATGCTAAGGACAAATGTACAAAGGGATAACACCAGCACAGAATTTACCTATTTGTAGCTGTCCCCTTCCTTGCAATAAAGAAACCCAAGACAACTTCTAGAGTGTCAGCACTGTGACATCTACACCACAGAGAATTCGTGTTTCAAATCTGCACCATTATCTTCCTCCCTCCCCAGCCTAGGTCTTACCTGTCCACAACAGTCTGATTTGTGTTTGTTACAACAGCAGTCCCTGAGGTGGCTTTGGATCGTTCTGTGAATCTGGAATCAAACGCTTTCATAGGTTCAATCTTGGATGGAGTTGTCAACACAGCGGAAGACGATGCAGAAGGAGCAGCTGAGGCAGAGGTAGCATTTACACTGTCAAGAAAAGAGACAGCAAAAAAGGATTGAAAGAAATTTAGTACTGGTAACCTGCATTGCTCGTAACAACTACTGGCTAGGAACCATGTTGAAATCCTTTCACTCAAGTACATCGTCAGTTATGATATTCTTTTTCCACTCTTTCATGCATCAGTGTTTTGCAAGCTTTGCCTACTCTCAAAAGCTGTCTGTGATACACCTCAGAGCTTCATGTGGCCACACATCTGGATTAAAAGACCCTAATTCATTTATAATGTATTTTAAATTCAGGAAGGAAATGATACTTTCAGCTGGTACTTACATACCCAGAGGGAAACGATTACTTTTAAAAATAATCACAGGGGTTCCTGCTTTTACCCCTTGTTCAGGTTACCAAATATTTCCATTACAATATTATATTTTACTGTTTATCAATCAAACAATTTGGGATGAAACAATTTGTGCCAGGTTTAGATTTTGTTGTTGAAAAATCCAAACTGATTATTAGGCCTTTCCAAGCATAACTCTAGGGCAAAGGAATGTGTTTTCCCCACACTAAAGCATTCCAGGGATCTGTTATTTCAATAGCTGTTTACTTTAGAGATTTTTCAATTCATTCGGAGAATGAATTCAGAGAATGAATGGCTCTAAAATAACTGATGCTTGTACTAAAATGCTGCTAGAAGTACAATTTACAAAGAAAAGGATACTTAATAGCTTCATCTGTCAATCATGTCTCATAGTCCACCCGCTCATTTTTTAATCTGTGGCCAATTTCAACTGAATTTGATGGCGAAGTAGAGGTTTCAATGGCACTGTGCTGTTACAAATGCTATAAAAACACACTGAGAAGAAGTCAGGTCAGTGCTACCACTGAGTGAAAAGCAAGTAAAATTCAGTTGCTCTGTAATTAATTTGAAAGACACACTGGCCAATCAGCAATGTGCACTGACAGGTCCATGTCACTGTGCTCTGATGGGGTTGTTACACAGGAAAGAAGGATCGCCATGTTTGAAGAGAGGACACGGGTCAGAATTCATTGTAAAACAGGTTTCATTACTTCCACTACTGGAAAAACCTTCTATTGTTTACTAATAGCAACCCACCAACCTATCAGCAAGTCATTTTGTTAAAGCATTAGCAATCAGCTGTGTACTTGCACTGAAGTTCACTACCAGAACTATGCATATGGATTTATTCATTCCTGATTTACCACCGTTTAAAGTAACCGAATACTAATGAAATCTCAATGTTTTCAGGAAGGTTAGATTCTTGGGGTTTTGCAGTAAGGAAACCACTTGAATAATTTCTTCATTACAAAACTATAAATAAGAATTAAAAACGAAACAGACTCATGTAAGTGAAAAACAAAACAGTAAATACTGACCCATCTTTATTGGCTGCATCATCTGTTGGTTTTATACTGGCTGCTGTTGGCTCTACAGAAGGCTTTGAAGTATTAAGGGAATTTGCTGCGTTAGAATCTAGTGACATGAGCTGCTGGTTACTTTGAGAAGACATCATTGAGCCAGACAGAGTTCCAGATATTGGGATGCTATTGAAAAATGCTGTAGAAAAATCCCTAAACAAAAAGACAAACAACAAATACATTTCTCAAAACCACTTTAAAAGTAATTGAAAAATAGTAATTTTAGCTAAAATATGTATTCCATTCTTCCTTTTTCCACATGCGGATACTCATGTACAACCTAAATAAATCCCCAGTACCTGTCCAGAGTAATTTCTCATCTCCAAAGGATATTAAAGCCAGTACTAATATAGATATGAATCAACAATACATTAGAGCATTGTTCATCTATAACAGTAAATAATGAGAATTAGCCTGATCTATTAGAAGTGAGATCTTATGGCCAAAGAGCACAGGTTGACACTCTATTTCATAAGAATACACACTTATTTCCAATAAGTGCTTTACGATGCCCTAAGGCAAAATGTCAAGTCTGGAACAGGAAAAGAAACAAAAAAAAAAAGATAAGAAGGTAAAGAAGGATTTTAAAGAATACTTTCAAACATACCCAGTGTCCAGTTGAGCTATGCAGAGAGGTGTGATCCTTCTCCGACCATCTGCTGTTCGTGTTTCAACTTGTTTTTTTAAGAGATTCTGTTGGGAAATATATTTTATCATAATTTCTGATAAACGGAAAATGCTATTTTAATTTTTTTTCAAACTGATAAGAACAGGTATATTAGAAGAAGTGCTTCAATTAAAAATCTGTTAGCAAAGCCTTTTTCCCATAAACACACACATTTCCAATTTTCGATCTATCCATCTGTAGAAAAGGCATTTGTGGAAAATGTAATCTGCTCTCCACTTTAGAATCAAGTCTAAAACATTATGCATATCAAATCTTTAATTAGAAGTTGTGTTCTCTGTTTAGGAGAGAATTAAAAAATGCTCTCAACTTCTGCCATTGAGAAACTGAAGCAAAGTTCTACAGCTTCTCTGTCATTAGTTACTCTTGGTTTCCTTCCTGCACACCAAGAATTTTGCGCCCATCACAGAAACATCCACGAGTCTGTCTCCACATAGCCTTACTTCTGCTTAAAAGCACTTAACTTTTCAACAAGTCCCAGTAAATGACCCACCAAGTTGGTCAGCTGGGCCATACACAGGCTGATAGGTGCCATTCAATATAAACAAGGGCACAGAAATTGGTTCTTTCCTAACGGTTTGATATTGATTGGCTCAGTACTCGACAGTGCCCAAGAGCACCTACCTTTCTGATGTCCTCCAGACTCTCCCCATTAACCATGCTTGCCACTTTGGGAGCTGTGGCATTCCCAGAGCTTTCCCGAATTGATGAGTTCTTCTGATCCACCTGCTGCTGCTGTCTCTGTTGGTACTTGAGCATCTCTGGATTCTCGATAATGGTGGTGGACAGCTGAGCTTCGGTCATGATAGCCAGGCTTTTGCCATAGGTGGACTGGTGAATGTTGCTCTGTGGGTGTCAAAGATGTGAGTGACTACCAGTGCTACCATGACATCACTGATTATAATACAATGGAATCACACAAATCTAATGGCATCCATAAAACGCAGCTGCCCTCTGTTATCATTTATACACCAGATTTTTTTTCTTTGTGTTTTCAACTAACATTAAATCAATATGTAAAATAAATGAAATTCAAAGCTCTAGTTGCTAATAGCAATGAGGAAAAACAGCCAAGAGCAATCAGTTTTAAAAGACTCGCACATATGCAAGTGAAAGAGTAATTTTATAGTGTTTTGAAGCACCCACTTCTTGTTTCCTTGGCCAAATAATTACTTCAGATGTACAGTGATGTGTAAGCAAGTGGATGTTTTCCAAATTCTTTCTTTCCAGAACAGAAACTAATACCAGAAATTAATTTCTTGACTACTCTTTTTTAATGATTTGTAAAGCAGACAAGAGCACATTTTCTGTAATATGGAAATCAGTTACTACATACTTCTATAAATAGGCCAATATTTTAATTGAATCAATGCATCCCTGAAATATGACCCCAGGTTCTCTGAGTGCTTACTGTACCTTTTCCTCCTCGCTGAGTGGATCCCCAAGTTCATCCTGGGAAAAGTCCAAAAATGCCACTGATCCATCCATGGAACACACCAGGATACCAAGTCCATTAAGGGTCCTGAAGGAAATAAAGGTCCAACTTTGGTTTTAATCCCTTTCATTCACGCCACGTAGCAATACGATGGATTGTTCAATAAAAATCTCAGCTTAAGGTTTATTATCACAGCAATAACTGCTGGAACCAAAGCAGTGGGACAGTGAGGAGACAGGATGACAGGCAGCAGAGTCCCTGTGCCAATGCTCCTCTGCAGACTGCACAAGGACGGTGGCATTGGGACAATACACCTGCCCATGGCATCAGTAGCACCACGAAAACTTTCCTGAAGGGGTAAACCAGAATAGTGTTTGCAATGAAGAGTGAGAGACAATTATAAATTATTTCCTTCAATAGGTGAACAAAATTTTTGTACTAATGGAAGTGGGTAAAGAAAGAGGCCCTCAGCTGACAAGCAGTCGAAAAATCTTGGTACCAGGCAAGAACATAGGTTTGATTTTGTTATTGTTCATTATTTGGGTTTTTAAGCAAACTACACATGTGATTATTTGTGGGGTATGTAGTAACCCTCTTCTGGAGGTCCCAAAAGGTTTTCTTAGCAAAGACAGAGAGGAGAAACTATACATTCTAGTCTTAATAGAATTATAATCTTGCATATACAACCTATTATTGCACATTTGAAAAAATACTTGATGAATTTTGACTGCTATCCCAGACACTTCCAAGCACAGAGCTCACAGAGACAGTAACACAGTGGCTTACAGATTAATTGTTACACAGAAGGGAAGAGGAAAGGAAAGCTGGCAGAACTCCAAAGTCCTAACCAAGTTATTAAAAATCTATCACACGTAGCACGGCTATAGGCACTATTTTTGTGGTGGCCGGTGCCCTGATAGCATCACACCCAGAGAAATCAGCCTCAGCACCATGAAACAAGGTACACCAACAGCACTCCAAGTTAGGAAACAGTGAAATCATGTTGAGAGTTTTCTGCTTGCTTAGCAGAGAAAATTACTGAGCTCCTATTGACCTCTGGATCCAAGCAATTGTTCCATGAAAACATAATCATTCGCAGATATTATGTTGATGGATCCAAGTCTAAAATTCTAAACCAGAAATTATACAGATATAACAATATAATAGTATCAGGTTTCTCTGAATTTACTCAGTCTGTTTTCAGAATGGAGCACGTTTCTGGGAACACTCCATATTACTGACATTTTAGCCATCCATTTCAATTTGTAAACAGGATATAAAGTATCAAGCTGCCTGATGATCCTTTGTCTCTCAAATATCCCACAAAACCATTTCCTCAGAAACTGCAAAATGTTAACCAGCTATTACTCCCAATGACTTCATGCCATGAAAAATGTGCAAATTGCAGATGGAGAAATAAAAAACACTAGAGGAAAACAAAACTATTCAAAGCTATTGCACTATAACAATAACAGTACTTCTCATGAAATAGTCCACTTGCTGGCTTTCTAGCCTTAATCTGTTAATGAAGGAAAAATGTTTTGGTTTTGAAAGCTTTTTATTGTGGCTCACTGAGCTTCATGGCAAAATCCACACGGCACATAGAAACCAGGAAGTTACACAATTGTAAGCTAGAAAATTCACAGCATAAATACACCAAGATTTTGTTGTAACTATTAAGGGAGAATTTCAGAAGTGAGGAAGTGATAGAATTAAGACAACCTATGTAATCAGCTGTGTGCCTATCATATAAAAAATATTGAGCTTTTTCTTGTACATAACCCTTAACTCTCTGAATCACCTGATGTATAGATGAAGAGTATTTTTTTATACCATTTAGTGAGTGGTATCACAATTATTTTTCTCTTATTAGTTAAGTCTTGCAGTTAATTTAAAACTATTTTTAACATCTGCATTTTTATGACCAGGCCTTAGGAAGAAAGCAGGAGAATAGAGAGTACCACTCACTGCAGAAAGAGGAAAACAAGACTAGGGACAGTAGACTGCTGAGAAAGTGGGTTGTCCAACCAACTTTTCATTAGATGTAACACACATAAAACTCAACAAGTTAACCAAGTTCACCAAGTCATGTTACAAAACACACATTCTATGAAAAAACGTCAGAGAATCATAACATGTAGGAACTCATTCCACAGCTATTTTACTGGATCATGTTCTAAATACATTACTTTTTGTTCAGTTAATCATCTCAAGTGACCATGTGCTAGTTGCTAATATTACTACCAAAGATGTTGCAGCAGAACCAAAACCTTCAGCAACCAATTACTTGTGTTCCAACAACCACAGTCTGTACTGTTTTGAGGCATTTCCAGCTAATAAGTACACCTAAAGCTGATAGCAATGCTTTGGCTTCCATAACAAACAGCAGAAATCAACTTACCAGGAGATGTCCATGATTGACTTGTCAAACAGCTCATGTATGACAACTAAAGGTCGCTTCAGACACGTGAGCTTAAGAAAACAAGAAACAACACTCAGAAATGTAGAAGTTTTACTCTACCACAGATAGTACCACATTAACACTCTCCCAGAGCCTCACAATATGCACCAAACAAGGTCTGGCCAGGAAACAGCTGCATGCCTGGTGGTGCATCTGAGGCACCGAGTCACCCGTTCCACTGCTGGGACAGAAAAGCCCTGGAGAATAGCTGACATTCAACTCTCCTTTCTGAAACACAGACCAAATTTCTTAATCAACTCTGCTTTTACACCACAGTCATAAAACACGCTCTGCCACTCCAAAAGCAATTCCACAGATGCAAAAGACAGCTTCTATTCTAAGCTGTACTGAGATAAGGATGTTGCAAGCTGCCAGCACAAGAAGACAGAAAACAGATTAGGTTTCCATGTCCTCACTCAGACTACTTGTCTGAGAAAGTGAAACCTATCAAGAGCAAAGGGAATTTGACTCACAATTACTCTTAAAGAAAATTCCTCTGCACTTAAGAATCAGCTTAGTAATAAAGAACTGAATATGAAAACTCCCAATAACTTACTCTAAATCAGACATTCTAAGCTCTTTAATGTCAAACCAATGGACCTAATCTCTCTAGTGTATAGTACAACTGAAATGTAGCAGAAGGTGATATGGTCAAGGAAGTTTTATGCTCACAGGTTCACAGATGCAGTGTCACTGTCATCTTCAGTAGCTATTTATGCTTCCATAGGTCTGTGCTCCGTATGTGTTTATTAAGCTCCTCAGGGCAAAGACAACTTAAAACTTTGCATCTCTGTACCACCTTCTGTAACCTCAACAGCCACTCCAAATGAAATCTTCACAGTATAAATAGAAAGTAAAATATACTGAGTGATACTTCGATATGGGTATGCACCGGTAGCCATTACCAGAAACAGATTTAGTTATGCACCCAGAGATTGATGGATAAATATCACACTGGAATCTATTGATGCCAGGATGATTTTTGCCTTTTTATATACCCCTTTTATATAGCTTTTTACATAGCTTTTATATATCCTCAGTGCTTTTAGCCCACATACTTGTAATTCCCTCAGTCTGACACCCCATGTCCTGTTAAGCCAGGAGACCAAACACCCTGGAAGCCGCATCTGAGGGTCAGACAGCCCCAGACACCAAGGTCCTCTCTGGAACACATCCTGTAAACTAAGATAGGCCCATCCAGGGGGGAGACTCCTCAGAATGGGGGGATTCATTCGAGTCTCTCATTGGGGAATCTTTGATAGATGGGCTCATTTGCAAGGCCTGTGAGTTGTAGACACAATCTATCAAGTGTGCGCATTCCGGGGGACACTTCAGCACACTCCACTCGGACGGTGTGGGGCACCAAGGATCCTAAATAAATACCGAGGTAAAAACCCCTTTCCCTTTAACCGTGTCTGGCTCTCAATTTTAAGACCAGGAAAAGGCAACACTATAAATAGTAGATTGCAGTTAGCAATTGGTGTGTTCTGGCACAAGTTCTCATCATAAAGCGTCACAAATCAGTTAAATTGATTCCTTGTATTTTCCAGTTGAATTTAAAAATGTGAAAATAGCAACTCTTCTCGTAGCCAGAATAAAAATTTTAGTGAGATTTTAAAGTAAAACCCAAACTAGATATCAAAAACTTGAAAGAATATTTAAAAAGCTCATTCACTTTCACATCCCTTTCCTTTACAAAGACAGAAGACAAGTAAAGGGAAGAAAATAAGGTTGCATTTATTAACTGTGGTAACACATTTTATCCTGTAGCAGCTGCTCCCCATTACCAGGGCACACACTCTGCCACTGGGTTCTAACTGCTCTTGCCTTTAGAGAAATGAACTAATACCAATCCACTTCCTTCCCCCCCAGCTAAACCTGTAACGACAGAGACAAAAAAACTCCTAAACATGAAATTAAATGTAAGACCTAATGCTCTACACGTGACCTTTGTGCTAAACCCCCAAGTTATCCAATGACCACATGAGTTCACAGGCAGCAAAGAAACCACTTACCCAGACAGAAAGAGATCGATCTTTACTACCGACAGCACAACAGCAGTAGGGACAACTTGACTTGGTGGAGCTCCCATTCTTTTGTTTCTTTTTGAAGATTTTTGGATTGAATTTCTGAACAAATGAGATGCCCAAATTTTAGCACAGTAATTACATTTTAGCAGGAGATCTGCTTTAAAAGCAAATTTTCCACTTAAGAGTGAAAAAACAACATTTCACAGAAATAAAGTCCCGAACCAGACTCTATAAGAGCACTGACAAAAGCTGCAGAGGCTTTCTTAAGGGGCTTTCTGAATGCCTTAACAGGAAAGGCAAACAGTATTAATTTTACTAGGGATCAGAAATCCACTAGAAACCTAAATCATTTTAATCAAGTCACTGAACAGCCAACAAAGCTGATGTTTGCCATATCTAACATGCTCCTGTATTCCCCCTTGTCTCGTTCATCTGCATCCAGTTCTCTTATCACAAGAGCAACCTGATTGCTTCCAATATGTAAAGTTGACATTTTGTAATCACCACCATGCATTTGCTTTATCTTGACACCCATCTTCACCTCTTGTCCCATTTATACATAAAATTATCAAAAAGCACACACAAGTTTAAACTTCAGGGATAGATTTATTATCACTCACTCACCACTACTGTCACTGCCTTCCGATGCCCTACAAAATCCATGTTGGTTTTCCATCCATCCCTCTCAATGATCTGAGCAGTGGGTCCAGAATTATTCATGGCATGAGCAGAAACAAGATAGTGACCATCAGGTGACCAGCTAAGGCGCAACACATGAGTTGTCCCTCCACACTGACAAAAGAAACGTACTAGAGCTTTAAAAGTGTTTGGCAAACAAAGGGTTTTAAATACAAACGATTTAAAGTTCAGATTTAGGGAATATGATTACAAAGTAAGTTTCTTGCAAATATAAAAGAATGACCTCACACACAATTCTCAGCACTTGGCAACATTTACATGGGTGATGTAGCATAACTTAAGAAGCCCTATCAAGAGGTGGGGAAAAGGAACTCGGATAACTTTTTAAAAGGAAACACGAATATTGCATCTTTTTGGATACTGCTTCCTCAGTATTTATCACAGTCCTAGTCAGTGACAGGGCTGCAACACAGCAACCACTAAGGATAAGACTTCAGCTTGCCACACCAGCTCACATGTGAATTGAAGCAGATCTGGTCTACTACAAAGAGTAATTGCACCAATCACAATACCATAGTCACCAAGCATCAGCTTCTGTCCCCAGAAACTTGATCTCTTGAAGAAAGTCATCACATAACAGCCTTATGATGCCAGACCAAAGACCTCTCCTAAGTACTTATCTCATTTCTGATAGGGGCCAATAGAAGATGTATAGGGAAGAATGTCAGACTATTGTAATCAGTGTGCCAATGCTTCCCCAGAACTACATTTCCAGAAGTTCACTTAATTGTTTACATAACCCATGTAAACCTTAGGCATCCACAATAACCAGTGGCAGTAAGAGTCTCTAGTCAATCACATTTCGTATGAGGAAGTAACTCTTTTTTTTCCCCTCTTTCGAAGCTGCTGTCTGAAAGCTTCATTTGATTCACCACTGCTCAATTAATTAATGCTTGTGCAGAATCAGAGATATTCTTCTAGTTTTCGTTCATTCTAAGGGAATTCACTTTGAACAGTCAGACATTCTGAAGTACCTCATCAAAGGGTTTTGTGATGCTGGTTTCCAGCTGCCAGTCCATGGTCCGCCACACCTTTAAACTTCGATCATCAGCCTGAGAGGCAATGTATTTTCCAACAGGATCCCAGGTCAGCCCTTTCACCAAGCCTGAATGCCCCTTCAAAGTGGCAAGAATTTCTGTGCACACAAAAATTGAGAATAGAGAGTAGTTACTGCTATCTCCTTTAGGGCAGAGCGTTGAGAAAATTGACCATCTTTTTGAAACAGCATATTAAATATAACCTCCTTTACTGTAGAAACAACATAGCAACAAAATTGGAACCTGTACTTAAGAAAAAACTGATATAAAAAAGTGGTAAAGAGAACTCTGGCCAGAATAAGGAGTGCAAAACTCTTTAGAAGACATAGATCAGAGCAGGAAGAGCAGCAGAGTCCCAGCACTGCAGAGTAGCACTTTGAAGTTGAGGAAAGCAGCACTTGAACTGGAATTTCAGTTAAACATTCACCCTTTCCTCCACACCCAAAGATTATCACAACTAATTCAGCTTTGTGCAGCAAGTGTGAACCAAGTCAAAGTTGTGACTCAACAGACACACGAGGTTGGCAGACCTGGTAACCTACTTTCAGTCACACTCTTGCTTACCAGACTGTGGGAGGAGAGGCTGAGAGGGTGCACAATTAGCTTCAAAGTCTAAAAACTCTAGTATCAGTACTGGAAGCCAGCTTAAAATATATGGCATGTAAATAAAACGCATGTAATCATGGCTGTCATGTAAAAGCTGCAGCACAACTGAATGCAGCTGCTGTCTGCAGCAGTGTGGAATCCACTGCTCACTGCCATCCACACCTGGAAGGAGGACTGACCTGCCAGACTGCAGGTGTTTCACCTCAAAAGACAGACAACCCATTCCCACCCAGAGATTTGAAGAGTCAGTAAAATACACCCAAGGAGGGAAGAGTTTGTCACGAAGCTTTACATGCTGGCACATCTTAGGAGTTCTCACCTGGGAATTTGACAGCATTCCAGATGACAACAGTGTTATCAACACTACAGGATGCCAGCCAGGCGTCATGCGGAGACCACGCTACATCCATCACATCTGTTTGGGAACAAGAAGTTTCCATTGAAGAGATTGATGGCAGTCAGAAAATCAAAAAGTCTTTTCACAAAGGACTTGTGTGGCAGTATTTTGCTATCGCTGAGAAACGATTATCACCTCACCAAAGTGGAAGGTAAGAAAGAACACAGCAACACTCATTGGGAGTGAGACTCCCCAACTTCCAATGTTCAATGGGGATCAAAAAAAAACCCCAAAAGGAAAGAATGCAATGTTTAGTGATTGTAGGAAGTACTAATGCCTGCACAAAGAACTTTGTCTTGTTTTGAATGAAAAAGTAACAGAAGCTATTACAATGCACTCACTTTGTTCCAACACACGTGGAGTGATAAAATGATTTCCATCTTGATTTTGATCATAGCTCATGTCAGCAGATGCAAAATGCATTTGAAATTATTTCTTTATTCAACTTTTGCATTGCTCTTTAGTTATTTTTCTTCTAAATCAACATTTATATTCTTTGGTTTACAAAAAATTGGTCTTTTTCCAATCAGATTATTCACTGCTAGCGTGAACATTTATTTAATTAAAAATACAGTTTAGCTTCCTTCATTCAGATTCATTTTTAAGCTAGAAAATAGCAAAATATAAGTTTCGTAGTTGTTAATCTTTCTCCTACATACTTGCCAGAAGTTACTTGTATGAAAATTGTATTTCATTAAAAATTAAATATTTTCTAATTTTCATTGCTGCTCTTAAAATTAATTACTGACTTGCCACCAAATATATGTATTTGAAACAAGAAAACATGATGCTGAAAAGCAATTTTTTTCCAAATACACGCAAATTATGTTCATTCAACACCTTTAAACTTACCCCCTGAATGGCTTCTGAGAATCGACACACACCTCCACTGCTCAACATTAGTAAGTTTGCTACTAGAACCAAACACAGTGCTAGGTCCAATGTACCTAATTAAAACAGAAGCAGTTACAAAAAGAACCACCACAAGCTCTTCACTTTCTTTTTAAAGAAAATCAGCTGCACAGTACACTTCTATTTTACAGTCAGTTATTCCTACAATACAGAAGAAAAAAAATGTATTTTTTTAGAGAGAGAGTCATTCCAGTTATTAAAAAATTAGCTTCAATAAAATATACAATCTCTAGAGATAGCATAAAATGGTAACATTTAAGGTGACTCTTCAAATCTCACCAGGAAGCTTTCTTGAAGGACAGAAGAAAATGTCTCAGCTCCTCCAGAGGAGACAGACTGTCCAAGCAGGCACACTCCAGCCCAAAGGACAGGAGGCCACATCTCCACCACCAGTGCTTTGGTGTCACAGCTTTCAGCTCCTTACACACCAGGTGGAGCACTGAGCTTACCAAAGGCCAGCACAGGGAGGAAGCACGAAGATGTCACAGGGAAACCCACTCGAAATGAAATAGAAAGCTGAAGGAAGAAACATGCTTACGCAGCTCGTTTCCACACCATAATCAACTTGTCATCTCCCCCTGAAGCCAAGTAAACTCCATTGTTTGACCATCGCACGCAGTTCACACAAGCTGAAACGTAGAAGAGAAAGTTTGTAAGATGAAACGTGTGAATAAGTGGTTCTGGGCTGCAGACAGGATTTATAATATAAATAAGCAAAACTTGACAAGAGACATTTAGGATTTAAGTGGGCTTTTTACGCTCAAAGCAGTTACTCTGTCTGCTTTAGATAAATGAATTGGTACTTATCTTTCAGTAGCAGCTGAGGAATTTCTTACTTAAAAAACCCTATTCCTTATCTAAAAAGCTTCACCAAAAGAGGCTTGAAGGAAGGAAGATTAATATTCCTCTAATGAAGGAAAATTATTCTGGTAAATAAAGTGGGATTAAGAGGGCAAAGAAGGAAAGGTATATTTTGAAGAAAAGAAGGGACAATTTGTCAGGTGACCATACTAATTCCAAATGTAATGATTTATAATGTAATAAATGTAATAATTTATAACTATAACCAATATACTTCATATGATGTATCTTTTACACTTATTTCTTCTCCTGTCCTTTCCTTCAGAGCTCTCCAGTTTCTCAGAATGTGTATTATCAAATACTTTATGGCTACAGCTGAAAGAAGGAGGAGGAGATTACAAAATTATCTCTAGTCCTCTGCACATTTCCTCACATTTTAACAACATTTTCTGCTGGACACCTTGAAAAGTATACAGCCAAAGTATGAGACTACTCTGCTGTATTTTATTGATTCTTCACCACTGGACAGGCATGATTTTTGCAATTGCAGAGATGTAAGTCTTGAGCTTTGGCAAATTACCAATAGCCAGTACCGAAAAAACCCCACCAGCCGACTTTGTTACCTAAGTGATTGTCCATCTGACAAAGCATCTTGGGAATATTCTCATTCTTTTCATCTTCCTCTTTCAGGACAGGAGCCATATTCCAGATCACAACTTTGCCAGAATCCTGACCTGTAAGAGACCGAAAAGCCTCTCCTTCTAAATACATGCAAAAAAGCTTTTCAAATTAATCACAGTTCTAGAGCAGATGTGAAAATGTAGGCATTACTGCAGTGGGGACTTTGGAAACATTTGAATACAGATGCTGCTTTGATATAATTACACCAATTCAGAAGTGCTTTATTTTCCTTGAAGCTATTAAAAATACATTTATACAGCCTTGTTCAAAAGTCATACTGTACATAACCGATACCAACTATAAGGACAACTACTTGTAATAAAAATATATTTTAAAAGAGAAAAGATATATTCAAATACTAAATTGCAATTATTGTAGTCAACATAAAATTACTCACTATTGTGAACCAAATAATATTTTTGCACATATTTCTTAAGCTATTCTATTTATATAATTGGATTTTCTGTCCCAATAGCTGCACTAGTTAGCAACTGAAAAAGCCCAACTGCACATCCAGTTCCTCTTCAAATTAAAAAGAAATTTGGCCCATATGGCCACGACTCAATCCTTGATAGCAGCTACTATCTCAATGACGTCCAAGAGGATGAGGACATCAGAACATGTAACCCTGCCTTCTGCAGGAACAACAGCACTTCTCAATATATTTTAATAGCTTATATATTTATCTGTTTCTTAGAGATGAAAGTGACGTCTTTTTAAAAGATTCAATTCAAGTGCTGTGAAGGCACAATATTATTATTATTATTATTATTATTATTATTATTATTATTGCCCAAAATTTTGCCTTTCATCAGTACACAGACTTACCTTGTCCTCCTGTTGCAAACTTGGTCCCATCTGGGTGAATGTCCACTGAAAATATTGGCTTTCCTAGAATTAGAGAACAAGCAGCAACATATTGAATCGTTTTACAGTCAAGAGAATGCAGTAACACCAGAACCACCATAACTCTTTTGGCTGGCAAGTGACTTCTTCTAAAGGCTCAAGTTGTAAGAATTACAGCTGACTACAAGGGCTGAGAGCAGCTTGCTGACAGAAATGGCAGCCTATTAAAAGCCTACATGGAAGTTATCACGCCACAAAACCCAGCGATAACCGAGGGCATTTAATCCAGCAGGATATGCCAAATACCTCAAAGCAAAGTAATACCACAAAGCAAGTGCCAACAAGGCAAAACTGTATTTGAGTATGGAAATTCTTCCAGGTTTCTACAGTTCATTAGCTGACGACCTGAAGCAAGTTTTTCTTTTGGTTTCTGTTTTTGCTTTTTAAAATCCTCCCCAGTCTCAGGCTGCATCTGTTGGTCACACAATTACCTGTCTCAAATTTAAATTCTGTTAATGAAACTCTTCTACCCAAAGAATAGCTTTGATTGTATGGCTTCCATATAGAAAGGACTAACCAACAACAGTATTACTCTTAAATCCTTCAATTCTCCATATGCTACATCTTTCAGAAGAAAGCTAATAATTTTACTAGAATGTAAACACTGTAACAAATAACGAACATAGTTGGGGAGCAGCTTTGGAAACCAAAAATCCCTCACTTCCAACCTATTCTGCTCCAACCACTGGCTCATGTATGCTCTCTATATGTTCACAGTTATTTTAACCTTTGCAGGAGGAAAAGGAAGAGGAGAGCAGCAAGCTTCCTGCCTTTCAATGATGCTCAAAGAGCTACCACTAAGGATTATTTGAAAGAACACGCATGCGATTTCCACATCCAAAGAATTTCTGGCAGCACTTCCAACCCTTTCAAACCGGAATGCCTCTGCAAGCAAGATCACATATATGCCACTATAAAATAAGGCAATTTATCAAACAGCCAAAAGCACCAGTACCCACACACCAAGATTACTTGATGAATTTCCCATGTGTCTCAATCTTGCACTGTATCTTCACGAAATGTTAAGACATAAATGATAAAACCTGGCAATTTTATCCAACAGCAAGTTTTATGTCCAACTGTAGCAACTGAAATCCTTGATGCTAAACTCCTAATAAAATCCTCATCCAAATACCCCCTATTTCTTACTTTTTGAGGGATACACAGTCGGCTTAATTTTGACTTTTGTATCCTTTATGTTGACTTGTTTTAAGGTTTGTTTTATTTGGATTTATATTGCAACTCTGACATGTGATTTCCCTTAAAATTTTTACAGGCAGCCAAGCAAAGACCCTAAGCACAGAAAGATGGCACTCAACTTACATTCCTTCCAAGTCCTTCAGACCACACAGAACACATGAGCTGAGACACACATGAGCTGTGGCTTTTCTTCAGCTTGTCGTGCCCGATCCTCTCTAGTCTATTAACTCAAATGCAACATTCAGGGCTCAGCTGAGTATTTAGAGAAGCACAAGCAAGAAACAAACATTCATTTTACCCCTTCCAAAATATGGAATTTCCCTTAAATTAAACCAGAGCATCATTTGAAATAGTTGAGCCCACTGGCACTTACTGAAAAGGCCGTTCTGGAGACCTTGGAGGTGGAAGAGGCGACCTTTTCAATCTGCATCAAGTCTTGGGCAAGAAGAGCTCCTATACTCTGGTATTTGCCATTAGATGTGTAGGGGAGAGTAGGAAGCCAGCTATCAGAGACCTTTGAATTCTAATAACCTGGCTCATTTTGCCTCTGTTATCATTCACACCAAGAGAAAACTTTCCCAGCAAATCAGAAAGAACAGCAACCTAGCAACCTCTACCATTACTATTCAGGCAAAGCAGACACGCTACACATTCCAAAAAATTGTCATTGCACCCGGTGCTTTGCAGAAATTACTGACATGATATAATTTTCCTTTCCCTTACTACGTGTTTAAAACTACCACATCCTCTCCAACTGCTGCCTTATTTTAAGAGCACAACTCTCCAGGAGCAGTAACATCGGCTCTCTCCCTTCTCCTGGGCAAAGATTTTTCACAGATCCACATATGGGGTTGAAGAAACTCAGCAAATTACTTTGCTTAGAGAGCCAGAGGTAACTTAGCTACAAATTCACCATAAAAGCTTAAAATTAGCCACACCAGGGAAAATGTCCACCAAGCCCAGCACTCAGTGTTCAGAAACCAGCACTAGATAAGTCCCCAGGGATCTGTACAATGATAAGCACACAATGCTTTTTCCTAAGATAATCTTCCAACTCCAAAGAAATTACAATTCTGACTTCTTGAATCAGGGGCCCTCAATGGACTTTCTTCTATAAATTCAATCAGTCACTTCTCAGAGCCATCATTACCATCAACAGCCCCTATACACACAGATCCACTGCTCAGCCATGGACTCTGTGAGGAACCTCCTACTCCACGGATCTGCACCAGCTATTTGTTACTTCAACGCAATTTATTCTTGTACAGAAGGGCAGTGAATGAAAATCACTCAACACTCATCCCTCTTCTGCCTCTCACAACTGTGTCACGTCCCCAGCCCAATGATCCCACTCCTTTGCCCAAAGAGTCCTACTCTACTCAGTTGTTCCTTGTACAAAAGCTGTCTCACACTTCTGATCATTCTGGTCACTCCAAGCCACTTTCAGTTCTCCTCTATTTTATGACATGAATGGGAATTGGCATTGAAGACCACGTGTTCAAACACAAACTATCCATATATTTACACAGCAGGATAACATTTTATTTTTAGGTTTTTCCTAGCATAAATTTGGGGTTCGATCAAATAAGCACTGAGCAGATACTTTCATAAATTATGATAATCCTAAAGACTCAGACCTCAGTGGAAGTTGTCAGGTCGCAGGGCATTATTTTAGATGTGAAGTTTAAAGAGGGTTTGGACTTTACACCCAGGAAAGGCAGCAGTAATAAACGAAGCCCTGGACAACAAAGTTTCCTACACGGCTCAACTGTGATCCAGGAAGGGATCTTATTCCACAGGTAACTAATCATACACAATGATCTACCCAGTACCCAATGTCCAGTTACTAAAAAAACCCCAACAAAACAAAACAACAAAACAAAACAAACAAAAAAACCCACAGAAAACACCCCCCCCTCCCCCCCAAAAAAATCCCAAGAGATGAAGTGATCACAGGACAGAAATTCAGCACGACAAAGTCATTACCAGGCTGCTCTTTCCTCCAGGGTACCATTATCAAGAGAATGCCATTTACAGTGCTGGATAACTGTAACAGGTTACAGCTATAGGACTTGTTCCATGCTACTTGTGGTTTATAAATTGAGTACAGATACTGGCTTTTTCTTCACTTCCTTCGATTTCTCAAAATAATGAAGAAGCAGCCATTATTTGATAGCAATCACCTTCTTCCCAGGGTTCATGTCTTTATCAGATTATGTTGTTAGAGCCAGTTGAAACAAGCCAAAAGGCACAAGGTCCCTGCTTCAAAGTGACTGAAGCTTTCCCATGCTCCTAATTGGAGACGTGTTGAGTTTCCTAACAGTAATGATGCACCAAAACAAAATGTGATATTTAAGCAGTACCACTAAAATCTAACACAGCGTGTTTTAAGACATTCTGACCTCTTCCAATAATTTCTTAAAAAAGATAATCTTAAATTATTGAAGCTCCCAGCATCACACTGCAGGAGGAGGCAAACCAGGTTCATTAAAAACAGAACACCTTATGATATACCAGATGTCCTGTGGGCTTATTTGTTTAAAGAACCCAAGTATACATTATGTACTTAAAGAAATCCTGATAATGAAATAAGCTTGGAACAAAAAGATCCAAGTAAGATAATTGAAACCCAAGGAGAAGGTCCCATCTTTAAAAAAATACACCAGTGAAGAATAAAAGTCATTTTAAATATTGCATCATTTTTGTTTGTTGTTTATACAATAATCGATGAAATATAAAAACAGTTTCAGGGGAATTTCTACCTCAAAATGAATGAGTTTGTATTCAATTTGCTTCCAGCCCATCTAATATGTAACGTTCAACATGACTCATAGATCAATTCAAATATTTACATTCCACCATTACAGCTTGGAGAGATAAACTCCATGCCTATATTTAAACAACAGTAGGCTCCAGTTTCCACAAGCTGTTACCCATGAGCAGCACCTTGGGGCTTGCAAGGGTTTCTTGGAACAGCAAGGGACTCCCTTTCCCACAGGGATCAGAGCTTGCCTGCATGAGCTGTCTTTAAGCACCTGGGCTCTCAAAAGCCTGAGTACTGAATATGTACAGGCAACTGCTGGATCCTGATGCATCTGTACAGAGGTACTGAATGCAACACCGAGGAGGAGAAGCCAACCACACACCTGTATCTTACAGTCATCTGTTCCCTCCCCCACCATTAGACTGCACTTTTGAATATTCTCCCTTGCTCTAAGTCAAAGACACGTGGAAGAGAAGAACACAACAATAATGAGAATTTCATGCAAAATCTAATAAACCCACATTAAGTGCATGAAAAGCTTATAGAAAATGCATCTGAGCAAGAAATAATCCCAATAAGCACTCAGAAAAAGTGACATTAAGAACTCCAAGGCAAAAACCTGTAGAGCCAAAATGTGCTGAAGTGCTTTTACCGTAAGCGTGCGGCATCTCGGCCGTGCAGCACGCAACTCCCAGGTGTGCTGGATTTCCTGGCTACAACACTCACTCCTAGTGTCCATTATCTCCTGGAGAATGTATGCCTGTAACCATCATTCCAGCCCATTCAGTAAAACAAAACTCCCAAAACTGAGAGGGAAGAGGAAAAGACTGGAAAGACAGCACCTGGGTCTGGCGTGTGGAAGAGCCAGGCCTGCTATCAGGGCTCACTCACAATGAGAAACAGTGAGGCAGCCCCACGTGCCCGTGCAGAAATGAAAGGAATAAGAATCATCACAGAGTCTCCTGTACACAGGGTGTAAATTCTCTTCACCCTGTTTCTGGAAAGGTTTCAGAGCCAAGAGGAAGGTCCATTAGGAGTGATGGAGACTCCTCACACGCAGCGATGCCTGCAGGATCCGCAGCCTGGGTACGTTAGAAGAGGCTGACTAAACCCAGCGGTTTTCATCCTGCACTCCTTGCCCCAAGGACAGGAAGGTGTGACTGTCACACAGCCCTGCACACCTTTGCAGCCCTGACAGCATCTCACAAACGGAGCTGGTGGCCAATGTCTGCGGGTGGAGAAATCATGACAAAGTGTCTTGGCCAAACTCATGGCAAAAGGTCAGCGGCAGAAATGGGAGTAAAACTCAGGACTATCGAGGCACTGTGTAGTGCATTATCCACCAGGCAAAGTACCACAGGGCTCTACAAATGAAGCCCTGCTTGGCTGAAGCCCGTGTTCTGCAATGCTTGGATGTGTTCTAAACTGCTACACGTTTCAAATACGTACCCATACCAAAAGGTGCACCCGTTAAAGAAATTAGGAAAGAAGTTACAGATCCAATCTCTGTGATCTGCAAGGACTTAAGCTGAAAGTTTTTATTCAGCAGCTCCTGTGCTCCCACTGAAGATACACAGAGGCACAGGATGGTCTGACCACAGGCAGCCAGAGATTAAGATGAAAATGCTACATTTGTTTAGAGTAACCAAGCAGAAATGTAAAAAACATCTCAAATAAAGCACTTCCACATTTTTTTTCAGTTCACTACAACCTCTGGTTACGAGGTTGAGTCCATCTGCTGCCCATAGAGTCCCTGGAGAGCAGGCCAAGTAAAGATGCACACGAAAGGCAACTCGAGGCTTAAGTTACTGCTGTCAAAACCTGCAGCATGAACACAAAGAACACAACGCCTGCAGAAAGGCAGCTCTAAAGTTGTACCTGGGGTTTTTAACCCAAAGCACGCTTTTCCAGCTTGAATAAACTGGTCTCCAGCTTAGTTTTATTCTAGATACCAATCAGCTACAGGAGCCCAGCTAATGACATTTATACATTGACAAAGTATAAAATTTGCAGTTGAAATAAAGCTCTACCCATGAATCCGAGAGCAAAAGTTGCATAAACAGAAGTGAGCCCTTCGTGTTAGATTTCTTCTCGCTGCTTCAGCAGGAAAAGTACAGGTATTAATGTGGAAATTCACCCTAAGCAGTGTAAATACTACATAAACACTGATGCTGTCCTGTGTTTGCCACACAAGGAAAGTACAGAGCCTTCTGTCAATATCAACACTTCACTCTGAACTGTTTCAGCTCACACATCTCTTCAACATCACCAGAGGACTGGCAGGCAGGATACTACATAAATTCAGGGAGTTGTTTTGAAAGAACTCTTGGAAGAAACTTTTCCCTCCGTGGAGAATGATAGCACAGCTCAGTGCATTTGGGGACTTTAATACTGTACTCGCCTCAGCAACGTGAGACCCGTGTGGTCAGTGCAGTGCACGGGACACCCACTCCTCCTGCCTGGACACTCATCCCAAAGGGCACCTCGACCTCTCCACAAAACTCCCTTCTCTCTTCTGCACGGGCTACACTCGATTCAAACTATCCCTCCGCACTTTCTCGAGCACGAAGTGGCCCAGGGGCCGTGCCTGGCCGGCGGAAGCAGCTCAGCGTTCACTCGGAGCCCGCAGCCCTCCCTGCAGAGCCCGGCCGCGGCTGTGCCCGGCTGTCCCCAGCGAACACGCTGCGCCCGGCGAGACGGGTCCCAGGGGCTGCCGCGGCACGGCCCCCTCCAGCCACCTCCTGGGGGACGAGCTCTCCCCACACGGCCTTTGGGAACCCGGCCAGCTCCAGAGACCGGGCTCCG
>VZTA01013136.1:152903-190185 GCA_013398855.1 Mohoua ochrocephala
GAGGGCTGCGGGGCGGGGGTCGGCGGGGGGGAGCACCGGGCGGGCGGCCGCGCTGAGGGCGGCGGGCTCGGCGATCACCCGGATCGTAAAAATCCCTTTCCCGGGTATTTTTTCCCTTCCCTAGCTATGGGAACCCAAGATAAAGCAGCGTCAGCGCAGTGAGGTCTTGCCAGGGATTTCACTTACAGTTCACCTCTTTCCTCACAAGTGTTTTTGTGTGTTCTGGATCTCATGCTTAACTACGACATCTCTGAACTACTTTTTAAAATATCTTTCCAACCGTTTTGGTGTTATTTGCCCAGACGCTAAATACTGTTTTCTGTCATCTTTAACGTTTTTCTTGCAGTCTTTCTTGTGGCATACCTCTCTGCTACTTTAATTTTTAATCCAGGTTTGCTTAACTCTGTTCACGGTAGATGTGTACACTGAGGTGGTGAAGCTTTTGTTGGACAGTCTTTTGGCATTTCTACCAGTGAAATGATATGGATTATGCAAATGAAAATATTTATCTTCATTTCTCCAGCTGTGAGCAAAATCTCAAAACACCCTCCCCCCCCCAAACCAAAAACAACACTCTCACGAAACAATCAACAAAAACCAAACCCAAAAAACATACCAGCCAACCTTGATTTAGGCAAAAAATATTATTTCCTGAGTTGCCTTGCTCTTGTTTTTGCTACAGATTTTCTTTAGGCAAAAGTGTTGCAGATCTGTGCTGAAAACGAACGCCATTCTAGACACAATGAAAATAATGACACGGCTTGACTAGTTGTGAAACTTAAAAATTATGTGAGGTTCAGAGGAGTCTGAGTAGTTACATTTCCCTAAAGCAGCTGACATATTTTTGGGTACGTGGAGTTGCTTGTTTTTAATATTGACAGGGATCCAAACGGATTAATTTTGGGTGCAGTGTCCATTCAGAAGCAATTTATGCTTATGATGATCTCTGCCTGAATTTCTGATGTCTCGGTGTTCTATGCATTTCATGTACCAGCACACTCTATTTGGCACCTACATTAATATATTAATGCTATTATTTTGTTATTTTTGCAGCGTGTTCTTCTTCTCGTTGCTTCAGATGTTGATGCATTATGTGCCTGTAAAATACTCCAAGTAAGTCTTGGTTCATTATCACTGCAGGCTGAACGTACGAGAAAATACGTGTGCCCTGGGATCCTATAAACGGGTTTGAACTGGGGAAAGGGGGGAGGTTCAACCTGCTTTTGTAACGTTTGTTTCCATGAGTGATGGCACTGAAATCTGGTGAGTCATACTCTCAGAGTTCGTGTAGATTTGTCATTTTGGATGTCTTCATTGTAAAGATCTGTGTGGAATAGAATCATAACGTGGTGCAGCATCGCAGGAGAGGCTGTTTCCCCTCCCCTCTGCTAACAGCTCTCGCTTCCTCGCAGGCTTTGTTTCAATGTGACCACGTGCAATACACACTCGTGCCAGTGTCTGGGTGGCAAGAACTCGAAACTGCCTTTCTCGAGCATAAAGATCAGGTGAAAAAATAATGGAAAATTTTTAAGCTGCAGTTCATCTTTTGTAAAGATAAAACTTCTTCCCTTCCCCAATTTAAAATGTCAGCACTTAAGCTCGTTATTATTAGTGGTTACTTCAAAGCTGTGGTTACATTTTGACATACCAGTAATAAACTTGTCAAGTTTTTAACATCACCTCGAACGAATGTGCTGTAATGTTGATGAATCAAATTAATTTGCACAAATTTTGAGATACAAAGGTGGTGATATATTGGATGTCCAACATCCCTTAATTGTATGTTTTGCCTTAAAAAAAATTTCTGCCTCAGAGACATCAAATATCAGAAAGTAAATACAAGTTTTGGCAATGATGTGTGCTTTGGAGGTTTTGTAAGCATGTTTTCAGTTTTCCGTGTTTCCTGGCAATTTAAGTAACAAGCTGCTTCTTTATTTCTGCTTTTGTTTGCAGTTCAAATATTTTATTCTTATTAATTGTGGTGCCAATGTTGACCTCCTGGAAATCCTGCAGCCTGAAGAAGATACTTTTTTTTTTGTATGTGACAGTCACAGACCAATCAATGTAGTGAATGTTTACAATGACACCCAGGTAAAAGCTTTTCTTTCATAATAAAAACCTCCCCACAGTGTGGTGGTGAGCAGTGCAGTGCTTTTCTGTGTTTGCAAGACTGGTTAGAGCATTAGCTTGTAGGTCAGAAAGCAGCACTAATAAATAAATATTTACAGCAGTAATGTACATGATCAGAAAAAATCCTTTTTCCAGTAGTAAAACCTCTAATGCTGACAATGTGGTAGTTGTCAGTAGTCAGCACCTGTTAATCTTGTTGCTATAAATCAAACTGCCATAAATCAGAGGATAAACATCCTCCAGAATGTAACATGTATTATCTCTCAGTATCTAGCAACACATAGAATTTGAAGTATTAAGCACAAATTATTTGATTTTTAACAAACATTAAAATGATAATTCTTTCAATAATGCTGTAATAAAGGAATATGGATTTTTACTCTGATTTTCTATAAATCGCTATGGTATTTGTATTAAAAAACAATATTTTTTTTATGCCAGGAATAAATCACAGCCTAAATGAATTTTTAGTTTCTTTTACTAAGAGTCCATTTTGCTCACTAAATAAGATACTTACTCTAAAATACAGTTTTCTTCTTGCTAGATTAAGCTGTTAGTCAAGCAAGATGATGATCTCGATGTTCCTGCTTACGATGACATCTTCAGAGATGAAGAGGATGAAGAAGAGGACTCAGAGAATGAAAGTGATGGCTCAGAGCCCTCAGAGAAGCGCAGACGTTTTGAAGAGGTTTGTCTCACTGCTGTGTTGTTCACTACTGCTGTTACACGTATTTTACATCATAATAATACTTGAGTTTAAAAATTGTGTTCCATTAGATCACAAATCCAAGTGTACGATTTAAAAATAATCTACTACAGCAGGTAGAGTTTCACATAAACAAAATATTTATTTATCTGAACTACACAAAAATATTTTCTCCAAATTAAAAGAAAAATGTTTTGAACTTACTTATGCATAATCCTTTGTATTATCAGTGAACTGGAGAGATCTATTTCCTAATATGTGCTGTGGGCTTGGCAGTCTAGCAATAGAACTTTAGATATGAACGCCTTTTAAAAGAAAAGTTTTTGAGAAAAAAAAGCTCACAAATAGTTTAGCAATGCATTTTGTCTGTGCTTGTAGCAGTAAACTAACACAAGTATAATAAGTGTACACATGAAATTCAATTTGCCACGTTACTTGCAGCATATTTTCTATTTAAGTTGTTACTTGCAGCATATTTATGAGACCAGCAACTTTAAGGGGCAACTAAATATAAAGACACCCTTAGATTTAATATATATTTCATGTTATCTTCCCATTGACATTGTACATTTTTTTTCCCACTAATATGAAAAGGGCACTCTCTTAGCAAAAAAAGATACTAAATTCAAAGGAAAATCTACAAACACACAAAAGCTTTTCTCAAATCTGTTAAATATTTCACAAAGATCTTACTTGTGTTCCTTGGAAATATTTTTGATAGTACTTTTCTCAGTAGATGTTGTTAATGGCAATATTCTTTTTTTTTAACAGAAAAAAAATTTAAATGAAAATTTTATTTAAATTTTTTAAATTAAGGTTTAATAATTGAGTATTCTATATGCTAATCTATTAGAATATTTTTTCTAGCTTTTTAACATCCTGTAAATTAATTTACAGGAGGTAATAGAGAGGACAATGAAAAGGCGACAAAGGCGAGAATGGGAAGCACGCAGGTGTGTAAATGAGTGTTTCTTATGTTGCTTCTTTTTCTTTCATTCTTTGATTAAAATTGTGTTAAGAATACAAACACGAGATACTAAGCTGTGATTTGCAAGATGCTTTAGTTGTAATTTTGTTTAGAAAGCTCAGAGAGATATTTAGTACATAAAAATAAAATGTTTTAATGGAGGAAATTGTAAATAGTAATTTAAAATTTGAGTACAAGTAGGTGGATTGGCTCACTTTAAATAGCTGTAATATTCTTATCTTGTCCATATTGGGGTGAAATTTGTGCATATGTTTTCTACTTTTACAATCCCACTGTAGTTGATAGGAATGAGCAGAAACAAATCAGATAAAATGGGATTTGAGGAATAATGCTGTAAAAAATTTTTCCTTTTTGCTTTATGAGTACATTCCAGTGTGGTTTCCATGTTGTTACTAAAGTCTAATTGCCTTGCAGATGATTCCTAACCCAAGTTTAATATTTTTAATTGCTAAAATGGAATTTAAATATTAATCACCATTTCTGGCTTATATTTTTAATTGGATCCAATGACCAGTTCAGCACTTAGTCAAATGTGGGTTTTTTCCCCCATTTTAGACGAGAAATTCTTTTTGATTACGAGCAATATGAATACCATGGGACCTCAGTAAGTATTAACTCTGTTTGCCTTAAAACTTCAAGGTGAGAATGTAAAGGTAATTGGACAATATCCAATGTTATAATTACCTATTACAATTATATAATTACCTAATAATACTAGTCAATATAATAATATTATTACATCTTGCTATTTTTGTATCTTATTGTTATATATATATAAGCTACATGATATATATACAAGTAGTTTAACTTAGTTTAATGTTTTATGGCTTTTTTTTTTAATCTTTATGAGGGTATCTATCATTTACAAAATACTGTCACAGAGACTTGAGCACGTAAGAAGGTTGTTTTTCAAAGTGTTAGGATATCCTAAACATAGAACTTAGGACATCAAACTGTTCCTTCTGTCATTTGGCCTCTCTGCTTATATTTTATTAAATGTTTGCTTTATATATAATGCAGATTTACAGAGCTCTCTAGAATATTTTCTTTTCTCCTTAGTATCTTAGGAAGAAGCTGGCAGATTGTCATGATTTCTAGAGCTTGAATAATACGTGCTAGTACTTGGCAGATCTAACGGTTCTGTTTGTTTAGTGAGCTGTGTCTCGTGCTCATTTATCCCGTGTTTCTGCTTCCCCCTCTTGCAGTCTGCGATGGTGATGTTTGATCTGGCATGGATAATGTCTAAGGACTTGAATGACATGCTGTGGTAGGTTTCCATCATCATTTTTTGTAGGGATTGGAAGCTTAAACCTGTCCCAAAGACAGGCAAGATTTCTCAAAATTAGTTGGTTTCAGTATGAGATTGCAGTTTCTTTTGTGAGTGTGTGCTTGTCTTCAACTAGAGGATGCATCTGTGTAAATTAAAAGCAGCAACAGATTTTTCATGGAAAAAGGGAGAATGGTGCTCTATGTGTATGTCTGCAAAAGAGGGAATAATAGTAGATAACTGTGTTATTAACTTCTATGTACTGCTAGTAAACAATGCTTCTGATTTGTTCTGTTACATACTTAGAGGGTTAAATATAATATCCTCTATTGGAATATTTTTTGGTTTAACCTTTTTTTTTCCTATTTCTTTTTTTCAAAAAAAATTTTAGGTGGGCTATTGTGGGCCTAACAGATCAATGGGTCCAAGATAAAATCACTCAGTAAGAAAGTTTTTTCTTGTTTTAAATTTATCTTTTTTATTATTATTCTTCCTTATTTATTTGTCTATCTTTTAAAATTTTGGTTTTGGGAGTAACTAACAGCAATTAGTAGAGATCAAGAAACATAAGAGTATTATTATAACAGATGTAATTAATTAACAGTGATATATTAATGCCTGAATGTCATCTGTTGCCTTCCAAAAATAAGAATATATATCTCTTAAAAAATTATTTTCTACTATTTAGAATTTTTAAGCTAACTTTGCTTTTCACAAAATTATAAATCAATCACCTCTGGTCTGGGAAGAAATGGTGTTTAATAGTAGTTTACCTAACCATGAACTTGATACAGTTTTATTAAAGGAAAAAAACTTTTGTATGTTTTGTATCCTTCAGGTTCCTTTACAGTTTCAGTTAACAAGTTTCAGATATTTTTCCTCTTTTTTTGTTATTTCCTACTAGATATGATCAGAATTCTAATGTTACATGTGTAGACTTTAATTCTGGTGTTCTATTTTTACTAATACATCGACTTTTAAAAAAAGAGATAAACGTAATAAGTAACTGATTTCATTGGTCAGTCTGCCTATTGTGGGGTTTTTTGTTTTAATTGCCTGGGTGTATAGATGAATATGGAAAAAACATTATTTAACAAGTTGGAGGGCTTTAAAAATGTATCTACAGTTTTTATGCCGCTGACTTTAGGAAGCAATTTTGTGTTCTTGTTATCAAGAACAAAATTCACAGGCAGAAAGTGAATTGACCAACTTGTTTGTGTTTAAGAATGAAATACGTGACTGACATTGGAATCCTGCAGCGCCACGTGTCTCGCCACAACCACCGCAACGAGGATGAGGAGAATTCTCTGTCCATCGACTGCATGAGAATTGCATTTGAATATGAGTATCCTTAAAGAAGGTTTGGGGAAAATGCACACTACTCCTCTGGTGAACCCCACTGGAGTTTTCACCTAGGGGAAAAAAAATCCCAGCACCATCTCTGCTGAGAATGGAAATAAAATAAAGGGAAATCCGAATGTCTGTTGTGCATGAATCCCTCTTTCGGCAGCTTGTGGAGCTTCAGTTCAGCTTAACCTTTCAGAGCTGGTTACAAGTCAATGTTGCTCCTCTTGTGTTGCATCACCTGAGCTTCTCGCTGCATTTTATGCAGCACAGACATGCAGTGTGTAAGGGCAGCTGAGTACTTGCCTGCTTTTGGAGTTTGTAGGGTCAGAGGATATTTGTGTTTGCAGTTATTTGCCATAACTCCTGTTCAGCCTGCGCCTGGCGCTGTATCAGCACTGGTCTCTCTACGAAAGTCTCTGCAACACCTCATACACCTCTGCCAGCCTTAAGCTTTGGTCTGTACAAGGGCAGAAGAGGCTCCAGGAGTTTTTGGCAGACATGGGGTGAGTTATAAAAATCTGGATCATTTTTTTCAATGACTTAGAGGAAAATATTCAGAATACTCAAGCTGTCGATTTTTAAATACGATTGTGGGGCTCTGAGTAGGTGGCAGTGTCTCTCTGAGTTACACAACTGGTGTATTGGTTTACAAGGAACACTTGCTGTGTGCCTTCATGGAATGGCAGATCAGTAAAGTAACCGCCTGTTCCTCACATCCACTTTTCAATGACTGGAAAAACAAATGCACACAAGTTTTGTCAGGCTTAACCTCACTAAATGATCTAATGATTTTAAAAGTCCTATGGGAAAAAGGCAGAATACTTGTTTCTTCTGGCATACCTGTCAATGAATTTTTTCCTTCTGTTCTTAGTTTGCCTTTGAAGCAAGTGAAACAGAAGTTTAATTCCATGGACATATCTTTGAAAGAAAATCTTCGGGAGATGATTGAAGAATCTGCAAACAAATTTGGGTAAATTGTTTTAAATGCAAAGGCTTTATCTGAAGATACTTTTCCATTAAGTTCAAATATTTTTGTATGAAGAAGATCTAATATGTTGTTTTAAAAAATCATGGTTTGTAGATTGACAAAGTAACACTAGACTTGTAACAAATGTTAGGATAAGGTTTTTCTTCATGTTCTTAAGATTAACATACTGGGGAGACAAGTGGTCAATGTTGATAATGTTAATAAACTTTCCTGGATTTATTTCATTTTGCAGAATGAAAGATTTAAGAGTTCAGACCTTCAGCATTCACTTTGGCTTTAAGAACAAGTTCTCAGCAAGTGACATAGTTTATGCAACAACTTCTCTCATGGAGAATATAGAGAAAGAGGGGCCTGAAACAACTAATTTCATTAAGGCTTTGGACAGTCTCTCCAGGTACTGAAAATATGCCTTGCCAGTATTTTGCAATTTTATTTAGGGAAATGTATTGGGATTATGGATCTAAAATATTAATTGTTGCTTCATAAGCTATTGAAGGAAAAATAAAAATATACCTGTGAATAGTGTTTAGATCTAATTTTCGGAAGTGAAGAACTTTATTTTAATAAGGAAGTGTCTATTTTTATTCTTTTTGTTGCAGGGGTAACCTGGACAAGCTGCACCAAGGACTGGACCTGGCCAAAAAGCAGTTACGTGCCATTCAGCAGACAGTGGCCAGCTGTATTTGCACCAACCTTGTCATTTCTCAGGGGCCCTTTCTCTACTGCTCCCTCATGGAGGTCAGAATTCTGTGTTTGGCTTCTCATTTGACTCTCCTTTTTGACTGTATCATCCTTGAATAGCAGTTTCCCTAACTGCTTGGCACAGTAAGAATTGCTCTGTGAGAAAGAACCTATTTCTCTGTACTGTGCTGTCCTCTGATGGGTCAATACTGACATTGCTCTGAACTTCCCAAAGGCAGAATCAGCCCTCACAAAGGGGAGAGGGCTTCACTGCAAAGCTGGGTGAGCTCAAACTCCTGCACTGTAATGGTTCTTGTTAGTGCTCTTTGGGCCACACAAAGTTTCTAGACTTGTCAGTAGATCATAAAATCATGTAAGTGTAAGAATCATCTTGGACTGTAATTGAAATAATTCTTCTTTTCCTAGGGCACACCAGATGTGAAACTGTTTTCCAAACCAGTGTCTCTATGCCTGCTTAGTAAATACTTACTGAAATCGTTTGTTTGCTCTGTAAGTAAATTACAAGCTCTTGACTCACAAACTTCTGGGTGGTGTAGTACTTATTGTTCTGTCAGATTGCAGTTGATTATTAAAAGCACTATATGAAACTATAATAATGTTTTCCTGCTGATCTATGGGATGATTTTAGCATATTTGTGAATGCTGCTCTAGGGAAGATACCTATTTGGGAGACTTCATAGCACTGAGTTTTCATTGCTAAGATAATTACAATCTAAACATTTGTGTAATTTTGTAAGTTTTGAGGGAGTACATCACTGAAATTTCTATTAGTCCTTCAAGTGACTTTTACTGTATGGAAGAAGTGGAATAAGAGATCCTGTAAAGAAACCACCTTCTGTTGAGCTGCGGAATAGCTGTATCCTTAGGCTGCTCTTTGTAATACTATCTCACACGGAGAGCTGATACTAAATTGCTTTCTGAGCCTTGTGTAACAAAGACGCTTTCTGACTTGCAGACAAAAAACAAGCGTTGCAAGCTGCTGCCCCTGGTCATGGCTGCACCCATGGATGTTGAACAGGGAACTGTGATCATGGTGGGGATTCCTCCAGAGACAGAAAGCTCCGACAAAAAGAAGTAAGCATGATGTTTACAAGCAAATATAGCTTTCCTGTACTTATTTAACACTGATTACGTTGACTTGAGTTGTATCCTTCTCAAAAACACACCTTTTGCATACAGTGTGCATGAGATACTTTGAGAGAGGATACAGATCTTCAAGAGCTTCCCTGCAAGGTTTTTTCTTTTCCTTCCCTCTTAAAAGAGGGAAATAGTTCACTATATGGCCCATGACTTAATTTCTAAAAGCCTCCAGTGTAAAGATTCTTACACGTGAATAAGCGAGGTGTGTGTTGAATACACCTGAAAAAACATCTGGAAGCCATTTCCACGTCTCAGCCAGGAAAAAGTCCCGTGCTTCTACCTTAGCAAACATCCTTTCCTGCGACGCTCATTTGTACTTCTGCTTCTGCCTCAGCTTTTTTGGAAGAGCCTTCGAGAAGGCCGCGGAGAGCACCAACTCGCGGACGCTGCACAACCACTTCGAGATGTCGAGTGAGTAGCGCTGCCCCGCGCAGGGCCCGCAGGGGGCGGTGCTGGCGCGGCTCCTTTGTGCGGGTCTGTGCTGCGAACACAGCCCGCGGGAGGGCTCGGCCCGGGCTCAAAGCGCTGCCTCCCGCTGCAGAGACCTCAAACTGCCCAGCTTATCTTCTCCAGACACTCTGCAGTTTGCATGCAGTAGCGGTTTTCACATTTGCACTTCACTTTACATGATGTTATGTGTGAAGGCTGTAAATTTAGCAGCCAAACCAAGTACGGTATTGATGAGACACTTAGGCAGGGAAATCAGCCTAACTTGCACGTGCTTAAAAAAAAGACAGGCTTTTTTTAACAGTATATATTTATCCATGCATGTTGAACATACAAAGAAATATTCTTAGATTTAAGAAGTGCCTGCTATATTGTGTAGTGAGCACCTACAAATTAGTTTGCTAAGATCTAAGCACAAAATAAACAATCTCCTCTGCATTTTGTTCAAATAGCTTCTCCTTCTTAAAGTTGAGTAAGAATATGAAGAACAATAAGCCTGAGTATACCAATTTAAGTGTGACATCTGGTATATCTCTCATTTATTTGCATCCTGTAATAAAATATTTCCTATTTTAGTAATTGAATTGAAAACAGAAGATCGGAGCAAATTTCTGGATGCACTCATTTCTCTCTTGTCCTAAAGGTAAGACACTGTAAAGATTAATTTAAAAATTATTACAAAACAAGTAACCTGCTACTATCTGTAGAATATTTTTTAAAAATGTGGCAACTTTTAGTGAAAATATAAATTGAAGCTAAGAGTTTCTTACAAAGACAATTGTTTTTGTTCGGAGGAGGAGGCAGACAACGTACAAGTGAAATTTTTTCCTCCTTAAGAGATTTATTTAAGTTTCATCATCCATGAGCTTCTTTTTCATTGTTCTTAACTTTTTGTGGCTTTTTAAATTAGGGCAGAAAAGGAGCATCTGTGTGTTTTGTGAGAGAAATGGCAATAGTAGTGAATTGCAGCTGAGAGTCTGTTACTGACATTTCATTCTGATAGCTTGTTTGAGCTCAGGATGGAATTTTGGCCACAGCAGTGCCACTGGCTTTGATGTTAATGCAGAATTTGCATTTTTCTCTCACGGTGTTAGGGTCGTAGCCCATGTTGGTGTGTAGTTTTTACCTGGAACAGAGATGGGGATATAAGGCTTTATTTGTAGCTGTGACAAGTAGCTTCACACGAGTTCAAAGCTGCTTGTCAGACAGCAGAGTCATGCATGGCCTACAGGATTTCTACATCCATTTGTTTCTTTCTTTACTCTCTGACTACTGATTGTTTTGTCTTCTGCTCTTGTCATGCAGTGGTGCCTTTTGGCTCCTTGTGCTGGAAGCTGAGGATGAGACCCTCTGAAATTATTTTGGATGTTCCAAAGTTCATGGTGCTGCAGTTTTGGTGTGTCTTAGGTACCGGTACAAGCCTGGACTGGTATTTTTATGTCTTTTGGGAGGTCAAAAGGATTTTGATCTCAGCACAGAGATATTGAACACTTTGTTTTCTAAACATCCCACCCTCGTAATGGCAAAAACTGTCACCTGGTATTTGTACATTGGATTTCTATTTATCAGGCCTGCTTTTATTAGTAGACTACACTCTTGTGATGTTCAGTTATTGACTGATAACAAAAAATAGGTTTTGAAGTTACTTATTTATATTACCATTCAAATTTTAAAATTGTCTTGAATGCTTTTTATTTTTTTGAACAAACTATTTGAAACCCTCCTTGAAGTTCTAGAAGGTTGAAACTGTTTTTTAGTACTGTCAGGTTCAACTCGTGTAGTTTAATTGAAAGACTTGTTTTGTGAGATGAGTTTTAAGATTTTAGGGTTTTTAAAATCCAAATACTGAGTAACTGCCAAATACCAAATGAAAAATGTGGGGAATGCCAGTGTCAATAAAGCCTTTTTAGTCATGCATTGTGATACTGTATTGTCACTTGTAGCTTGACTCTGGGAATAATTTTCCTTGAAGGAGGCTGAAATACTATGATAATTCTGTGTAGACTGTAGCACTATAAATATTGACAGAGTAGCGTATCCTGTTCCATAACAGATTTCATTTTACTTTGCTCATATGAAATGGGTGGTTGGCCTTACCCTGCTGTGCATTGGTGGGTGTGTATATGTGTACATGTGGAATGCTTTCCTACTTGAAGTGTTTGCTTGAATTCACTGTGACTTCAATGTTTTCATGTATTATAATGAATACATAGAGGTTATGTATTATTACATCATTCTTTGTACATATTTTAATACAGATTAATTTAATATTAAATGTGATTTAAATGTAGCCAACAGAAACCTAATTAAACTATCTATTTTTATTCAAACAAAAGTTGGTTTGGGTTTTTAAAAAATTTTTTATCTGTTGTCATCTTATCTGAATAAAATCCCTGTGCCAAGCTGGGATGGCCAAAAAACTGTGGTTCCTAAGATAAAATAATGCTGCATTTTGGTTTTGCATGCTTACTAGGTAGTACTGGCAATAGATGATATTGCCCCTTACCAGCACACTTTGGGTTTTACACAGCATACAGGAATTCTGTCACTTTTCTGAAGTACCTTACTGGGCTTTAAGTCTCTGGAAATGGAAAAACAGAAGCTTCTGCTGTCTTTTGAACAGGCCAATTAATATGTGTAAGGTAGGAGTCTCTGCCAATAGATAAAAAATTTGCATGTCAGCATTTTACAATATATGCAATAGACTCCGATGCTCCTTATGTAGTTCATTTTAGGCTCTAGAATTTGTAGATTAATACGTTAATACTACCTGGAGAATAATTGTATGAGGAGATTGTGGAGCAGTTTCAGTCAGCAGCAGTAACTTGGTGGTTTGAGTGGCCCATTGAAATCTGGGTGAAATGGTCACTTGACATCTCTGCCTGAGGAGATAATTATGCTTTTGATTGATTATCCCAAACAGAAATTGTGGCTCTAATGAGTCATTTTGAAATAAATAGAGCACTGAGAAATCAACTAAGCCTCTTAAATGTACAGTCATATTCCACCTAGCCATGTCTGAATGCAAATAGAAACATTCCCTAAGGATTATATTGAAGCTGCAGTAACTCTTCCAACGTGTTTGCTTGCTGTAACAGTAGCCTCCTAATCAGTTCTTTAAATATTTCTGCTGCTGCTAATCTGAGAACAATAGCAGTATGAGACAAATCCTTTAAAATGTTTTAGGTTTTTTTAACAAAATGAAATGATGAAAATCCTTAAATACCAAAGTACTGAAGCAGCTGAACAAGCTGATTTATACCATTCCTGCTCAGTAATTCATGGCTGTTTTCTTTATGGGGTGATAAATTTACGCATAATTGAAATTGCACAGTAAGGACCTGATTTGATTGGAATTGAAGTGAATCCCTTTCCACAAAAGAATCGTGGTGACTTAATAGACTTGTACTTACCCACTATGCAACCTTGACATTGGTGAGAATTAATTCTTACCTCCTTTCCTATTTCTCTTTAGGGAAAAAAAAAAGAAAATTACAGAGTGCTACAACTTCCTTGTATGAAAGACCTACACAGTGTGTGCCAGTTTGATTGTGGCAATAACAGCCACGGGGGGAGGCCAGTGGGCTTTGGTCAGTGGCTCTCTAATGCCACAAGCAGGTTCTAGGGAAGGGTAGAGAAACAAAGCAGTTGCAGATGATGCTTCCTTCCAGATACAAGCACGTGCTGTTCCAGTGCTTGTGCTCAAGGACATCCTGGGCCAGGTGTGGTTTCTGTGTGTTCAGTCTCTGTCAGTCGTTATCTGGAATCTGGATTCACTTCCTCCCAGCTCCTTGCAGAATTCTAGCCTGTGCAGTATTTTGTGGTGAGTGGATCTGCAGCCTAGCTGGGTATTGTATGAAAAACTGCAACCCTATGGAACAGTGTAATAGTGCTGATTGTTCTTATGAATGGAAGTGAAAGTCTCTACAATGATTTCTAAGCAAATTATGTTGCAAATATTCATTATTTTTACTTGCTATCATAAAACTTGTTATTATAAAGGACAGAATATTCCTGGGTTGAATATTTGGAGATATCAGCGGGTTTTGCCTTGATCTACAGCAGTTTATATGTTTATATGTTTATCTCAGACTGTCTTTGATGCTTTGGTACTTAGATGAAAATACAGTTGATACTGCAACAATAGGAGCTCTAGTTCATGAGCCACATCAAATTTAGCTGCAGTATCTGCTGTTTCTTCCCACTCTCTTAGAGTCTTACTACTCTCTTAGAGCCTATTGTTCTGCTTTTATGGCAGAAGCAATAAATCAGAGCTATTTCAGAACCTGATGTTTTTATCTGCTCTGTCAGCAATTAGAGTTTGTATTGGTAAATAGCAATCATCACTTGTAAACCTGACAGGATCTGAGAGAGCCATTGCAGTCCTAAAATGCTGAATGGTTTGCAGGAGAGCTGTTTGATTGTTTAGTTAAATCCCATGTACTCTAGAGAACTCAGGTAGGAAAAGTACCTTAGAATTGTCATGTTTGACGTCTTTTATGCTTCAGCTTCACTTTTTCCACTCCTGTTTTCAGGACAACCTTTCCAGTGCTAACCTGTCCAGAAATAGAAGAGAAATAAAACTTTACATCACTCTAATCGCTAGTCTGGAGTACTCCATTTGTAAGGTCCAGAAGAGAAGGTTTTAAAATCAGTCTCTTTTGTACAGGAGTTCTTTGAAGATGGTTTCGTGTGGTTGAATTGGCCTCTCAGGGTGTGCTAACTTGTCAAGAGGGGAGTAGCACAGAGCCATACTTATTAAAAGGGAAATGGAGTAATCACAACTGAGGAGGAATCAAAAAACACCGGGACTGTTCTCATGGCAATAAACAGCATCATGTGTTGATTTTAAGTGTACATCTGTCAATCAATGGTTTTGTGATTCCCTCATAGAAGGATATTCTTGAAAACGTTTCTCTGAAAGTTCCTTTGTGAATAAGTCTGCCTTGAGGGAAAGAAAGCAGTGAAATGTTTGTTTCTTTAAATGGAAAAATTGAAATCTCTCTTGGCTCTTGTGTGCCATTGTTGGCTTCAAGGTGGTACTAAAAGTTCCCTTGGAGCAGATTCAAGAACTGAAAAATATGCTGCCCAGGGTGGAGCTCAAAAATGCCACCTTTATGTACCAGCATTTGGGTTATAAACACTCACTTAGCAGGAAATATTGCAGAACATTCACTAGGGAAAGAAATTCATGTAAGCTTTTTATTTCAGACTGGACCCTCATTCTCCTAAAGCACTTCAGTTTCGATTTTTGTCATTCAGAAGGTGGCAGAATTAGAGAAGCAACGCAAAGGTCAAACACGTTGAAGATAGGCAAGAGATGCATGGTGCCCAAGCTCGTGACATCCCTGGGTCTGACAGAGCAGAGAATGTGGGTTTCCCAGTCACTGCTGCCGTGTGATAGAATAATTCTGACTTCCTCTGCCCCCTCAAGGCAGCCGTGGCTGCTGGGTTGTTATCCTGGCATGTGTTACCTTGACTTGCTGTCTGCTCCTGTGGTGTGTATCTGGGCAATACACTGAGATCTCAATAACCAGAGAGAAAGACTTGTCTGGTAATTTGGTATCACAACAAGCATTTAGCAGAGTTGCTGATGCATGCTATTCTCAATGAGCTGAAGGCTCACAAGTCATTCTTAAATCAGAATTAGGATCAGTCCCGTAGGAATTGATGGGCAAGCCTAATCATACCTCATGAACTAAACTAAGGTAAAATGTGAACACAAGCTGTATCACAACATAGCTCCTTCCTGCGCTGGATCTGGGTTTATTTTATTAAGAGATCTGGGGATTTTTTTTATTCCCTGGTTCAACAACATCCTTCTCTGAAGTCTTTGCCACTTGCTTAAGAACTGTAGATGACTTCTCTGGGTATTCCTTCACGTTAATGACTAAGTTGCCTGTGTTAGACAAGTACCATGACATTCTGGGTCCTTTGTGTTCTTTTCAAAACCAGTTTTCATTGAGATGATTCCTTTCTGGCCCTTGCAAAAGAGATAATACTCCCTTACGACAAAAGGGTGCTGTCTTTTTAACCGGATGTAGCACTTAGTCACCTCTTCTCATTGCTGCAGCTTGTCTGTGTTTCCAGTCCCTGTGGTGTTGGTGTCTCTTTCCCCTGTTTAGCTCAGTGGAATTTACTTTCATTTAATCATTCATTTGCAGCATGTCAGTGGAAAATCGGAGGTACCTGCCATTGAATTGGAAAGAATTCACAGGGACAGTCAGCTCTTAGTATGTTTTTATTTGCTGAAAGAAGTCACCAAGGGGCTCCTGAAATAAATATGCCATTACTAATGATCTACTGTCTGATCTGAAAGTCTAACTGGATCAGCAGCCTAGAAGGAAGGGGCATGTAAAATAGTGTTTTCTTTAAGCACTGGTGTGGTCAGTGCAGTAATTCAGGACTCCAGTAGCAAGAATACAGAATGCACTGGATCAAGCCTGCTCTGAGGTCTGAGATGACCTTCTTGGGCCCCAGCTCAGTTCCTCTTCTGAGACACATGCACTGACCAAAATGCCCCCTCCCTATTGTACAGGATGACATTCATCTTTTAAAAAATTGGCATTATAAATTTTTTCCTGAGGCTGCTGTGCTTCCTTCGGGGAAGTCTCTTTTACTGGAAGAGACTTTTTGTTACATCATATGGAAGCTGTTACTAAGTTAAAAATTTAAAAAAAAAGAGATGCTCTCCCAACAGTTCTGGGCTTTTCCCGTGGTAACTGCCAAGTGCAAAGAAACTCAGAAGGGCCTTTGGCTGTGTCCAGCTAATTGCTCGTGTGGGGCAGGCTGTCTTGGGAGCTTTTTTTTTACAAGATCTCAAATTTGAAAAGCTGTTGCCCTGCAATGGAAACAAGATCTCAACAGCTGCAGAACTTGTGCTGTAATATGATTCTGCAACCTGATACTTCAGCTGAGAACTGTGGTGTTTCATGGTGCAATTTGGTATGTGCCACACTGCTCAAATAATTGCCTTCTAAACAGAGCCAGAGGTTGTTTAGTGTTTCATTTACACTGTCCGTGTTTGCCTCAATTACACAGTCATTGCTTACTAGGTCAAATCAATATCCAGTTTTCAGATCTATCCAGATTTCCAGAGATCAAATTTTGTCCATAATTGAGAGTTCAGGTAACTATCTAGCCCCAAACCAGATCCCCACCCAACACTGATTGTCGTATTTTCCTTGGGAAGCTTAAGATGTCATCTGTCCTCCCAAGCTTTACTTTCTCACTTGCCAAAATCTTCATGGCTGAAAACATTTTCTACTTGAAAAATATAAAACCTGGTAGGCTCTTCATTATTTACAGCTCTTGTCAGTAAAATGCATTACCCTCCAGGGTTAATGGCTCTGCAAGTGTGTGCTATCAGAACAGCCCCATTTCTGGACTGTGTAAAAGTTACATTTTGAAAAATTAAACACAATCCTTTAAAGACCTGTATGCACATATTGTAAAGCACTTGTGGAATTTCCCAGACATGTCTGTTCTAGGGAGGGAAATACTGTCCCCCAAAACCATTCTAAGGAAAAGCCAAACCACCCTGCAGTTTTTTCCTCTCTGCCTGCCTGTTTTCTCTCCTTGTGAGATTTTTCTGCCGCTGTGTTATCTGCCTCTAATGTTAAGCTAAACTGCCTCCCATTCTTCCTACCAAAGGGCTGAATCTCCCTCCCGTGTTTAGGTTTCTTTATCCTGTTATTGGGCTGCAGTTTGTTCACACCCACAAAAACAGCACACATGGGTGTTGGATTTGGTTACCTGCTTTGCAAATCCAGTGTGTGCTGTTTCATGAACATGAAGAAGGGGAAGAGTATTGTTGTTTCAGCTGGTTCCACTTGCTGTGTAGCCATGTAAGTAGATTAGCTGATATCAGTGTTAAGGACAGAGTAGCTAAAACAATAACTTAATGAACATATCCTTTTATGAGACTTTTTCCTTGCAAAAGGTACTGAATTCTGACTCAATTTTCTGACTCATCCGGAATTGCTGGCTCCTGTTGTAAAATATCCCCTCAGTGAAGTCCCTGAGCATAGCACACTGTGTCAAAGGGACAGAGCTTTCCAACTGTTGCATACAAAACTGAGAAGGGGACCTGAAAAGGACTGAAAATGACAGGGTGAAGTACAAAAATAGGAAATAAAGAACTAAGAGGAAGAGAGAGACTGAGTAACAATAGAGGGTAAGCAGTAAATCCGGTTTGCCTTTCTAGCTCAGGAAGGTGTCTTGGAATCTGTATTTCAGGGCACCCACTGGGTGGTCACCAGAGCTCTTTGAGTGTGTGAAATGAAATGGAAAACAATAGCTCAGCAGCAATTGCTTTTTTCCCTCTGATGAGGTGTTCCTTGAATTGCCAGCACGACTCCTGCTTGATTTAGCAGTGAATACAGCCAGGCATTTCCTGAAACGACAGCACTACATGGCGCTATTAGAAATGCTAAGTGAAAGGTTCTGCTGTGAATAATGAGGGAAAGGGAATAGGATATGGGAGTGTGTCCCACTAAACTGTCTGTGCAACAAAAGGGGGAATGAAATGTAGCACAGCTGCACGGGGGTCATCTACCCAGTCTGAAAACCCTCATCTCGTTCCACAAAGAGGTGATAGGAGCCAACAAGGTCTGTTTGGAAGAGATTTACCTTTTTGGAATGGTTAGAAGCTGAAGCCAGCATTGTTTGTCTTAATAACTTGTCTTCTTTTTTTTTTTTAACTCATATTATCTAATAAACTCTCAGCCCTCTCAATTCTTCATGGGGAATTTTTGCCAGTAAATGTAGATATTGTTTGTGTTCTGGGCCGATATCCCATTCTGACAAGTCTCCATGTATGCATATATCTGCTTACTCATCTGTTCCGTTATCTCCAAATAACCAATAAATTATTCCTTTTCAGAAAGGGTATCTTGTCTGAGCCTTTCAAAGATACAAATACAGTGAATGGCTCCAAGAGTACTGCACTGACTTGGCAGAAACTATTTAAGAATCACTGCTACTCCTCCTCCTCCCTGATTACAGCCCTTAGGAAAAAAATGTGATGACCTCTCATTTTTTTGTTATTCAGCACATTTTTGTGGTCTTTTCTTCCATTAAACTTTGTATTTCCTCTTTGCCTCGCCTTCTTCCTTCATCAGGATGGATGTTAGAGAGCACCTCATTCAAATGGACAGGGATACCCAAAAGGACATTACTGTGACAGATTAATTAGTTATTAGCTAAGCAGTATCTAGTCTCATCTTGTGCCTTTATACCTGTGCTGGTTTTTGTCCAGTGTCCAATCACTCATCTTAGTTCTATCCTTTTGTTTTTAGAACAAAAAAACTTGTACATTCTGAGATCAGTTTTAAACCCTCCCACTGTCCAGGGCATTCACCACCTTACCTACACACATGTACTATTTTCTAGTCTGTTAAAAAAGTCCTTTCCTATCATACTTTCGATTTGGGTACAATCTGAAACAAAGTTAACTGTAGTTCTACATTTACATTTTAAGTTAATTGAGCTCTTTCATTTTTGCTTCTGCCCTGGATATGTTCATTTCTGTTTCCAGGCTCTCATTCCTGATAACTGTTTATCAGTGTGCAGTGTCTCCTTTTTCTCTGTCACCTCAGACACTCAGTTTGGTGCCTACAGCAGGGTGGGGTCTTACCCCACTTTGCTCATTATAAAGCACTAACATTGTGTCTTTCCTTTCTCTCCCTCTGAGTTAAGACCCTTCTGTGTTTGATTCAGAGTTACTTGCAAGGTCTCAAAGTGAAGTTTCACAGCAGTTTAAGAGCTCCTGCATCCTGCCTGCCCACGTTATGAGGGCAGGACAGACTAAGACATTTCGGTTCAGGAGAAGGATTGCATTCTGCCCTTTCCTTCACAACCCAAATTCCTGTGTAGCAACAGGTACTAAAACTGAAATTCTCAATTTCATATTGTGACATGACTCAGACTTCAGTAACTCTATCAAAGGGAAAAACTCTGTCTTACAATTTAGTGCCCCATCCTACCCTGCCTTTGAAGTGGGCTTGTTTTCCACACACCAGTGGAGTTCAATACTCGCACTGCAATCTGCCAGAGGCCATTTCTGCAAGGCTGTGAATACCTTTTGCAGACAGAAAGCAAAAAAATCTACAACCTTGTGAGAGAGGCAGGAGAAAAATGGATTGTTCTTCCCACCACCTATGATCAGCCTTTAGGACAAATGTCAGTAATGGCTTCAGAGTGTGAAATGAGCCCATGCAGCATCCAGGTATGAGGTTGTATATGTATGAAGCTGTACTGAACTTAAAGTGCAGGTTCTAAAGAATGTAATCAGCTCTGCAGGAATCTGGGCAGGATGCCATGGATAATAGCTTTCCTTTTAGGAGGGACACTATAATAATGATGGTATAGATGTCTTAAATAGTTGTGGTCATTCATAACCCCAGGTAGACAAGAAGTCTCTTTTAATATTATCCAAACAACAGCATTTTACCCCTAGAATCTTAGTATGATATTGGCTTCTGGGAATATCCACTATCTATAGCTGCAGAATAACTGCTTTCATGATGCCTTTGTTTAGTTTCTTCCCAACCCACCCAATGGAACTCTCTCTTTTCCAAACTGCTGCTCAATCCACATTGTTACAGTAGACAAAGATTATATTTGTGGGGAAACTAGTTCCATATGTCTGAAAAGGGACATTGATGTGTCTTACACCTTTCTGAAAAATAGAAACTCCTCTTCCACGGCACTCCCAGCTGTGGGAGTTAAGATTTTATAAAACTGGCAGGTATTTGTGAGCATAGACATTCTCAACTGGACAGGACAAGAAAATCAGGAGAAAACAGGACAGCCTAAAAATAATTTAAGGGTTCAAGAACATAATGGAATTCAAGTAGACGTTCAATTTTTAAAACTTGCCTTGCATGTCAACATTTTGAAATGTCAACAGTATAACAAAAATAAAGTAGATGTAAACAGTGAAATGTATTATGTTGCTTGGATCTTGGCAGTCACTTCCAATGAAATAATAGCAGGAAATTATAGAGGAAAAAAATGGTGAAATCATTCTGTAGTCATTGGGTATTCATGTGAGTCTTCTGTGTTGAGATAACACTTGGGTTTATTTGTATTATAGAATGAAAGATTGCTGTTATAATTGGAAACTGTTAAAGGTTTTGTAGCTCAGGCTAAAGGTTATCCAGGCTGCTGCAGCAGATACCCTAATTCTAACAAAAGATATACAGTAAGGACAGAGCATTATAACTGGAAGAGTAATCTAAAAATACACATAGTGCAAGAATTCTGCCGTGCTAGGCACTTGTTAGACCTGATAAGAATTGGTGATTGTTGTTTTTTGCCCCAATCCTTCAAATAGGCGAAGGTATATTGAAACTGAATCGTACCATTTTGAGGTTTCACATATGTTCTTGTCAAGCAGTGCCTATTTTTCTTTCCTGAGTGATCTTTTGTGCCCAAGCCTAAATTCTCTTAAGGTTTAACCTTCTGTGGAAGTGTTCTGATAACAAACACAGTTAATGCTAATGAGTTATGGATGAGTGTAACAGAGGGGAATCGATTCAGCGCCGAATGTGTTTGGAAGTGGGAACGGAGCCCAGAGGTACCCACCTATGGTCAGATTAATTGTCATAGTACCTGGCATGGCATCAAGAGGAATGCCACTCAGAGCTCTGTCAGCTAACCTGCTTGGTTGAAGCTTTAGGAACATACACAGCTGAAACCCAAAAATGCATTGAACATGGCAAACTATTTTTGCTACCAGATTAAAATTGTTGTTGTAGGATCTGGTTTTGTGCATCTCCTAGCTTCTAGAGCATTTGTTCAACCCATGAAAATCTTCTGCTTATCTCAAAAACCCCCAAAATGTTCCACAGCCGGCACAGCTGGTGCTAGAAGGTGTAAGACCTAAAGTGTGCACGTGTAACTTACCTCCTTGCAGGACGTAGCCAGCAATGAGAGATGCAGAGGATGATACAACTGGCACAGAGTTCACAGCTTGCTCACTGGGTCAGAGCCACTTTTGAGAAGGTTATCTTTTGTTTGCCTGGAAAAATCAGCTATTTTAAACATTTACTTTTTTCTTCACTGTAAGTAAACATGAGCAGGCTGCATCTCATCTGTTTTGTTTGTGTACACCAGAGCACCTCCCTGGGCCATGCAAACTCTCTGCCTGGCTGGTGCATCCTGGAGGATCCACCAGAAGGGAACATCCCTGGATTTGGAGCTGAGGTGTAGTAAGGAATGGATCCACTACTATTGCTGTACATAACAGCACTGGGCCACTTCATCATGCCCTAAACTAAGGCTACTTTTTCCAAAAGAAAGAGTAACTTGTGTGGATGACAAATCAACTGGGCTTCAAGAACAACCTGTACCTGCTATGAACACCCTGCCAGCTGCTGCCAGGGCTTTAGTCAATTTGAGTGGCTTTTGCCATTCAAGATGCTCTAAGGAGGATCAGAGTAGAAGATGCAGCTTATTTTGTTTTCTGCCTGGTTTTCTAGATGGTCAAAGCCCTTCTGTACTGTTCTGTACCGGGAATCGGAGGTGGTCTTGTCGTTTACTCTCCATTATTAGCGTAATGAGATTTGTGTGCCTTGTTGAAAAGGCTGTGGCTTGTGGAGTGAGGTGTGTTCTATTTTTTTTTTCCTTTTGTAGCCCGAGACCAAAACAGCTGGATAGTAGTTTCAAGGCTCAATCTTCTTTTGCTTTAATCAGTGCTGTATGTACAGTTCCCCATGCTGTATGATTCCATTGTCCTCAAATCAGAAAGCTAAAGCCAGTAGTTCAGTTAATGCACCAGTTAATTCTAGTCAGGATGGCTGACATCCAGACTCATTCATATATTCATTTTCCTATATCACTTTTAAAACAGGCCCTGATGCTGATGAGTATTTTCACATTTTAAGTGGTAAAGTTTGTGTGATGTGATCCCCCATTATCCTGAGCTTATTTGGGTAGGGTGATCAGCAACCCAAACCACAGGTGCCAGTTTCAGAGAGGCAAAGCTCTCGCTCAGGGCAGGAGATGAGTGGCCAGGGTGCAGCTGGGCTCAAGCATGGTGAGAAGACTGGCATGAGCCCTGGGCAGATGCCTTCAGCACAACGCTTGTATTTTCATGCTGAGTCCTACCACTCCCTACCTTTCTCTGTCCGATTTTGGGTTCAATCCACATGGTGAGCTTTGGAAGGAGGGGGAAGCTCAGCGTTGTAAACCAAATCCTCAAATGCCACAGACAAAGGACACTGCTAAATTGATTCGTGATGTCTCAATCTGTGTTTAAGAAAAAGAAAAGGTGAAGCAAGTCTTGTGTATCCAAGCAACTGAAAAGCCTTCACTGTTGCCATGGGAGGTTTTATCGGTGACGCAGTGGTTGAAGTTCTCCTTTTCTTCTAACTGAGGGTTGTAGTAGGTGGGAGGGGGTTTCTAGACAGAGACCCTATTGCTGCAGAGAGTCAGCAAGGAACAGTCAGGAGCAGTCACACACAGACACAAACAAAGGTCTGATCAAAATAAGAATGATAGAAGTCAGTCACGTCCAAAATATAAACATGAGACCCTCTTGAGGCTTTGCTTTTGGAATGATTTGTCTTATCACAATCAGACAACAAGTAAAACAAATGCAGTGTTTGACCTGAAAAGAGAATTCACCTGCTCTCTCCCACTTAATCTAATACAGCAGGAATATTTGCTATGTTTTACCAAGCAGACTTTTAAAAGCAAATCCACAAACTCATGTACTTAATTAATGATTTTCTTCTTCGGTGCACACACAAAAAGGGATGCATTGTGGGTACCATCTGATACTGAATACTGCATTAATATATTGTTGAATATATGCATGAATTTGGCACTTCCATGTGGCATATGGCTCCTGACAGGCAGAATTATCTTCTAGCATTACAGATATATGGATGAGTTGGAGGAGACCTGCATTTGGGGTTTGAAAGACGGCCAAGGAAAAAGAACAAATTCCTTGCATAATATTTGATCAGAGAATAGATTTTAAATAAAAATCTGAAGTCACACCACTTTCTCACTTCAAGAGTAAAATGTTTTAGCATGTTCCAAAGAGCAGATGCCCAACAAACATCTCTGGACAGGAAAAGGAAATATTTCCTTAAACATCCTGCAGCAAACGTGACTGATTGAGCTTCCTTTTCCCTTTGCCTGGTGCATTTCCCTTCTTTGCACAGACAGGATCTAACCAGATTTGCAGGGTATGAACTGCAGGTTACTTCCAAATTCATAACTATGAAATGGTTCGTTTAGCAGGACAAAGGCCAAGCCGACAGACACCCTTTTTCCAGCTCAGCATGTGCATAGCAATGGGAGGGTGGCAAGGAGCTTTTGTTAATCTCAACCGAGCTGGCAAGAGTGCTGCAAAATGAAGGCTTTGAAGATGTTTTTTCTTCATTTTTAAAGCAACAGTTTGTTAGATCAAAGCTTGAAAATCTTGCAAAAAAAAAAAAAATCTGCAAAATATTGAATATCCTCCCTGGCTGTCATATAACTTAGGCAGATTTCTCCACTGGCAATTAGTCTCTATAGTTTACTTCACCAGTCTTTATTGGTTTGGGGGGGTTTTTTTAGATTCTGTTCTGCTGCATCTGTGAAAATGTTTTTCCCCAGCTTGAATGCACTTAAAAAAAAAAAAAGAAATGGTTGGCAGAAAGAATTAGGGTATCAGGTCAGGTTGGGGCTGATCCAAGCAGCAGGATTTTTTTTCCTTTTAGTTTAAATGTGTAGAAATTGAAAGCTTTAAAAGCTTCATGCTTAGAGCTGTTCCCAAAATAGCTGAGACTCACACTCCACTTCCTAATGTGCTCACATCACAAGACCAACTGCTGCTACTTGCTCTCTTTTGTCTGAGGCTTCAGTGGAGAGCTGAGATGCTGACTGCTCTGCTCTGCTCTGCAAGGGAGCAGCCCTTCCTTCTTCCCCAGAGGTGACCCAGCTCTCCTCCCCAAAGGTAGCCCAGGTAATTTCCCTCTGGGCACCAATATCATACCCCACCTTCCTGAGCCCAAACAACGCAGTGGCTTTCACAAAACACAGTGACCCTGTTCAGGGGTTGGTTTACATGTTTTTATTTTTATGCGAAATCATAAATACAAAATAAAAATAGTAAACAAGTGCTATAGATTTATCTTTTCGTTGGGATGAGGCTCAGGCCTGATCCTGAGCACTTCCAAGTTTTTAAGTTCAGGACTAGATCTTTGTTCTTAGAAAACAAATCATAGCAAAAACCAACTTAGACTTTTACCCTGAAGCCAGTGACATCAGTAACAGCATTCTCTCAGGTTATCTCTTAAAGCACAGCAACAACTAAGGATACTGAAGGATGAGATTAAATACAAAAATATTTTTTAAAATGGACCCCACTTCCTGCAAGTATTGTTGGGTGCTGCCCCACTGACCTCAGCAACAAGTTATGGTTTTGGTAGGGTGAGGCTGTGTTTAGTAGCACATGCACAGTAAGCACTGGCTTCTTCCAAGAGGTCTTTCTGGGTAATTTTTTCAGATTTTGGTTATAAGAGGATCCAGCCCTGCCTTGATACAAGAAACTTGGCTTGTTAAAATTCCCTTCTAAGGTGTGGGTTTCCCTCCCCCTCCCAAAGACAGCAGTTTTGATTTGAAATGCTAGTGATGCATCGTCCAGAAAGATTTCATCTTTTGGTGAGACCGCAGATTCTGCAGCATTTCTGAAGGCCCTGCTGTTCAGAGACACGCAGACATGTTTGTCAGTGGGGTTTAGTTCTGTAACTTGAGACAAAAGAGGGTGAGGTCCAGGATTTGGGCTAATATCTGTGGACTCATTTGCTAGACACCAGAGAGCTGAGCAAGGGTGAGGGTGGGTGACAAATACAGTTGGATGTTAAAACTTAAAATAAAGTAGTCATGAAACAAATAAAGGCACCAAACCATATAACAAGCCAACTTTGGTAGATTTCTTGCAAAGTATATGCATTTAAACACATTTACAGTTTACAAGGTTGTACTGTTTTTAAAAAGTTGCAATGATGAAATAGAGAATATTTCATTCTTGTACCAAAACTACACATCACATCATAAAAACAATATTACAGCTTTTATTTAAATGGAGACAGCATTAGAACTGCACCTCTTTATAGAGCAGAAGTAGTTGCAGATATACTGCTCTGCTTTTGTATCCTCTGATCAGCTCAGACCCTGTTATTTACGTGTTTAAAAACCAAAAGCAGTTATCTTCAAAAGGGTAAATCATGTGCTCAATATCCAACATCAAAATTTGCAGGGGCAAGGCTTTAGTCTCTCATTCCTGTTGGTGAACTGTTGATAGCTCCAGGGTTTTTAGTTTGCTAAGCAAGGCAAGAACAGAGTCAATGTGAATCTGTCAGACCCACAGCTATGGTTAGTCCATAAGTTTGGTGTTATCAGAAAGCTGTAAGAGTTAATGCTCGGGTCAGGTGCGCACTGCATGGCTACGGGACTGTGAGGACCTGTGAGGTCGTAGTGTTGTTCTCTGAGGAGTATAAACAGCACATTTCCTTGCTAACTCTTGGCAGAAATCTCCTTATGGCAATGCAGGTGCTGCCACAGTCAGTAGCATAATCCTGTGTGGATTTACAAGTAATTAGATTGGAGGAGTATCACACCATCCCCTTAAGCCCCTTCCTTTAAAAAGTTTGTCTCTGCAGTGTAAAATGAAACAGTGTAAGCCAATATTTCAGGCTGTGGTGAAGTTCAGGAGGTGTTGAGCTCAGGAAAATTAGTTATGTTGCCCAAACCATCTTCCTTCCAGTCTGCAGAGTGTTACCAGGGCAATGCAGAGGAGCTGAGAGCTGTGAGAGTCGTGACTTCACACCTGATCACCTGGCATAAAGTCTCAGTCAAGATATTTTTGGTAAAATTCTTCTAGCAATTTTTTGCTTGATTTGGTAAATGAAGGAAAGCACGTGTTAACAAAATCATGGTGGGGAGCCAACCAAGTGCACGTCCAACTGAACACACATCTCAAAATTGGCAGCAAGCAGAGCTTGGCAAGAAGGCTACAGAGGCATCATTCCCCCCAGCCATCGGTATCTGGGGCAGTTTTTATGTTTCCAGTCTCCTGTAGTGCAGATGAGAGGAGCAGAGGCCTTGCTGGAGCCAGGACATACAGTGATCTCCTAGATTTCTTAATCTAGTCCTCGAATAGTTCTGGCAATGAGTTCATATTCAAGTAAAAACAGAGCATAAGCTGAAGAAGGGATGAAGAACCTCATGGGACAACACAGTGTTATCTGATTTGTACTCCACTAAAGGACAGCAACTACCTGAAATCTCTTTCAAGGTTTCAAATACACACAGACCAATACATTTCACCGAGGGACTGGAACAACCGAAGAAAGTCAAGTAACTTTCTCCAAACAGTTACTGCTTGTGGGATTAAGGACCAAGGTTAGTGTCATGCTTTGGACAGGATCCCTATTTTATTTGCCCAAATAGATCAAAACCCCCCTTTATCAGTCCGAGCGGGAACTGCCAGATGCAGCCTTTTGGGAGAGATGACGGAGATGGGAAGCTGCTCCTCGGCCACAGCGCGCACCCGACGCCCGGTCCCAGCAGCCAGGCGGTGCCCCGAGGCACCGGCAGCGACAGCGGGCGGTAAAGTACTCACAAGTGTCACGGTAACGCCGGGGAAGAGCCGGGGCCTGCGGCAGGAGCCGGGCGGGCAGGCGGCGGCGGCGAAGCCCGGACGGGGCGTCCCGGTAAACGCCTCCGTGACTCGCCCGAGCTCCTCGGTTCCCCCGGCCGCCCCGGGCCGGGGAGACGCTGGTTTGGCTGCTCTGCGCGGCCGCGGAGGGCTCTGCTCGCCCGGCAGCGNNNGCTGCCCTGCCTAGGGCCGCCGCTTCACGGGGGTCCCCGTTAAGAAAAGCCTCCAGGCAGGGGAGCGCTGGAGCTCCCCGCAGACGCTCCCGGCCCGCAGCCGTCTGTCCGTGCCCCGCGGGGCCGCGGAGCGGGCCAGCCCCGCTCAGACGTAGTTCTTCTTGTCGTACTCGCCGTTGGACGTGGGCCGCCGCGGTGCCGAGTACTTGACGGGGAAGGAGGTCTCGTCACGCTGGGAGCAGGAGCAGCAGCAGATGAGGCAGCCCCCGAAGAGCAGCAGGGCCGTGGCCGCCCAGCCGATGTAGAGCGCGGCCCCCATCTCCCGCTTCTGGGACGACGGCACGGTGGGGTCGTAGAAGTCGCTGATGACGATGTTGGCGAACCAGCAGAGCGGGATGAGGACCAGGACCCCGCAGAGGATGTAGATGGCCCCGCCGGCGATCACGATGCGGGACTTCATCTTGCCGGGCCGGATGCAGTTGGTGCACTGCGCGCCCACCACGGTCACCATCAGCGCCACCAGCCCCAGCAGTGCCACGATGACGGTGAGCGCCCGGCCCGCCTGCACCTCGGGCGGCAGCGCCAGGATGGAGTCGTACACCTTGCACTGCATCTGCCCCGTGCTCTGCACCACGCAGTTCATCCACAGCCCTTCCCAGATGGTCTGCGCCACCACGATGTTCACGTCGATGAAGGCAGACACCTGCCACATGGGCAACCCGCAGGCCAGGATCACCCCCACCCAGCCCAGGATGCCCAGTCCCAGCCCCAAAATTTCCACCGCCGCCGAAGTCATGCTGCTGCTGCCACCGCTGTCCCACGGGCTCCGCAGGAAGGAGGGCGCGGCGAGTCTGCTGCGCTGCCCCGGGCGGCTGCCGAGCCGGCTCTGAGCGCCGCGGCCGCGGGCAGTGCTTTATGAGGAGCCGCGGGGCGCCCGCCCTCCGCCCCCGTCCCGCCCGGCCCGGCCCTGNCCCTCCCTCCTGCTCGGGGGGTCCCGCCGGAGCTGGGAAACTTCGCTCTGCTCTCCCCGGCACCCTGCTCCGGGAGGAGCTCGCAGGGACGCTGCCCGTTCCCAGTTAAGCGTGGGGCGGGAGGCATCTCGTCTCGGATTTCGGCCGCTCAAATTCCTTTCAGTGCCGTTATCTGTGTATTTCCTTTTTACTGATAAAGTCCGCAGCCAGACCTTTGGAGAGGTCTTGCCAATACAGGCACCCAGCAATGTGGAAGTCCTGGTTATCGGAGTCTAATTGACCATTTTTCAGATGACTGAGCACCGATGGACAGGCACAGCTCTCTCTTGCACACTGTGTCAGGCAAAAGTTAAGAAAACACCATCGAGGGCTTAGGAACCACCCTGAAAATGGAAGAGCTTTGAATATGGGATCTGCATGTCACCTATCAGCACCAGTAGACAGATTCTTAGTTTGGTTCAGGAAGAACAGCTGCTCTTAGCTTACACCAGGCATGAAACTCTGCTCGCTCTGATCCTGGAACCAAGAGCAAGGCATACAATTTATACGTGTTTTCACAAAGATTCCAAACCTGACTTTAGTGTTTTAATTGTTCGAGTACATTTTGGATCTTTATGGTATGCTCATGAGTTACATGCCCCTGTCAAAAACGCTGTATTTACAAGAGGTTTTATCATCAGCCTGGGCAGACATTGTAATTGCTACAGTCTCTCCGTGGACCACCGGTGTCCTGGATTGTTCTTGCAAAGTAGCCTTGGTTCAGCCTCTGCAGCCAGCAGCAGGTCTCAGCCCCCCAGGCTGGCAGATGCAGGGAGTGTTCGTGGTGTGAATGCTGCAGTTACAGCAGCTGGAGGAAGAGAACAGACCTCACCAGCTGCCTCACAGCACTCATGAGGAGCTGTGTCCCAGTGGCTTTACACTGGGCGTCCTGAGAAAGGCCTGTTTTGATTGTAGTAAGTTTAAATGTTTCAGACAAAATTGAAAGTTATGGTCACAGTGACTTTTGAATTGGTTGGACTAGATTTAGTTTCAGTTAGCCCAAAGTGTCCTTCCAGTGTAGAGATTGCAGAGTTGAGAAGAACACATTTCCTGCCCCTATATAAGTGGTTTTCTCTGTTGTACAAAAATGTACAGCACGTATTGTGGCATGCAGAGGTTTGTGATCCAAATCTTAAGGCTGATATGAATGCAGCATTAATGGAAAAGTCCACATGCGAAGCAGAAGCAGCAGAAGAAAGAATAAGCAAAGGTTAAAGGAATCACATGGATTGACAGCTGAGGATGTGACTGCTGAGGTAACAAGGAGCAATGCCCTGCGCACATCCTGACAGGCGACTTCAGCAGAGGACCCCAGTGTAGCAACAGGAGGATGACAACAAGGTCACAGCACACTGGATATGGCCTTTCACTTCCTTTTTTTAACAACCAGAAGACGAACTTTAGCCACGAGACACCCAAATAGCCACAAGACACCCAAAAAAAGAAATACATCAGGAGCTTGTGGACCGTCATGGAGTTGGACATGCTGACACATGATGACTGCAGCCTCTTGATTATCTCTGCCTGAGGAGCTGTAAACAGTTCTAGCATGGAAAATGTCTTCCTAACAAAGACTGCCTGGAAAACAGAGTTCAGAGGATTTATCTCCTCTTCCAGTTGTATATAAAATACATACAGTTTACTTCAATTATTCAAAGCTGCGAATTCCAGTGTGCAAGTCCAGGAGGAATGTGTGACTGGGGCTGTGCAGTCTGTCAAACTGAGGCTGCTTACAATCACTCAGAAGAGTCCCTGGTGTCAGGGAGAGGAGAATGTGCAAAAGAACCATCCACAGAGAGAGATATCTCGGAGGTGAACAGGAAGAAACCCAGAACGCAGGCTGAAACTGAACATCATCTGTATTTATGATGATAATAATGATTATATAGAAAACAGCACAGAAGAACAATTAAGAAAGGAGGGAGAAATGCCAGTTATCTTAGCCCATAAGCACAGGAAAGCCCCACCCTTGCCACTTGCCCGGGAGCACGGAACTCCGAGTTTCCTCCGATACATGGCCTGTGTGTGCTCCTGTGCTGGCTGGGAGGCACTCATGGGGCTGGAGCAGCTGCCTGGGTCTTTGGGCTGGGAAGAGAAACCAGCCCATGGCTTGTTTTACCTCTGCAACCCTCACCCCACCTTCCCTTGCTACCTGTAACCCAGCAACTGATTCCTACAAATCACTTAATCCAAGGCAATTATTTCGCTGGGGAAATACATGCTTAATAATCACAGAGCAACTGAACCTTTCTGCTTAGAGGCATTTCCATTCCTGGTATTTCACTTTTGTCTGTTTCTTTTCATTACCCCAGATATTAGCTTTTATCCTGGTTACTGGCAACAACCTCCATTTTTAATTACTCTATTCCCTGATCCTAAAAGTCTGTTGCACAGACTACCTTCAATGAGACCACCGGTGCAGGGTGCTCACAGGTTTGCTTACTTGATTTACTGGTACCTGGACTGACACAGCTGCTGGGGGGCCTGAGGACCCCATCAGCATCAACATGTTTTGGTTTCTGATGGTGTTAATGTCAAAACACTGGAAAATAAACTCCCAGAAATGAAAAGGTTCTACTTTCTTAAACGGAAATACAAATCAGCATGATGTTTTATTTGGGGTGTTAAGTAAAGAAAATCCCTCCTTGTAAGTTAAACCCTTGCTGGAAAAGTCTGGATTCCTTTAAACTCAAAGGCGCAATGTTTTCGCAGCAAAGCAGCTCTTTCACAAATGATCATTCCTGTCATTACATCTATTTCTGCTTCAGCTATGTATTAATTAAATTTTTCTAGGGGGATGCATAGGGGGGCTTTACAGCCCGTGAAAATGGGCGGAAGTGGTATTCAAGCTGAGAACAATTGCACAGGAGCCATACTACAGCAAGAGGGGCTTTGGGATTAGAGGCGATTGTGTTTTCGCTCCTTTCCTGACAATCAGGACAAACAGCAGGCGCGGAGTTGCTGGGAGGGCTGCTAACGGGGGGCCAGGCTCTCACCAGCATTGCTCGTCCTGGTGGATGAGCCCCGTCCCATGGCACAGACCTGCTGTGCCCAGCCCTCCAGCCTTGCCAGCAAAGTTTGGATAGATTTGCCTCTGGACCTGGAATGTAGTGTGCTCAGAACACTTGGTTTATAATTTGTGGAGCGTCCCTTACCTAAGTGCTTCTGCTCTTTCTAATCCCTAAAATATTAAGCATCTGGAAGACAGAGGGAAAATGACATTTGGGATCAATCTTATGCACAAACCTCGTATTGTTTGTGTGAATAAGATGGAGTATGAGTCAAAAGATTAATTAAAAGCCCAATGATCCTGAGACAGCTTACCATAACTTTTGGATCAGACATAAGCAAGGGTGAAGAATTAGGAATCCTATTAGAGATAGATTTTGCGCCATATTTTGTATTCTAATTAGTGCTGAAATAAATGCAGGGAGATTTACAAATACAGAAGGGTTAGGCAAAGGCTGTTCTTTATTTAGAAAGCCTGAGGTTTCTCAGCAAAGATTACTTCTTTCTGAATTATCATTTAAAATGCAACTCTTTTCCCAACAGAAGAGATTCCATACTAGGCTCCAGGAAGTTCTTGTGTGTCAGCAGTGACAATGTGTCTTCAGTGTGACATATCAGAAGGCTGGCACATAGGAAATGAGTTCTTGTCAAATGAACAGGTTATTACAAAATGAAAGTGCACAATTTCACCATAGGACTTATTTCAATATCATTTATTTTGGAAACAAGCTGAAGTGGTTAACATGAAATTGTCACTTCCCTTAGATCATCTTTTGAGGAAATAGAAAGCCGGACAAAAATTTCGCAAGAACAAGCAGTATTCTCAGTGACTGGTGCTAATGATGTAGAATCCAACACTTTTTTTAGTACAAGCGTTGCTGCTGCCTTTTGGGATTGAGGAAGGGATGCCCTGTTCCCCCTCAGTGGTGATGTGACTAGACTCAGGTAAAAGAAAGGAACGAAACAGATATATATATAGCTGGAAAAACACTGAAAGAATAATAAATGTGCTTCCAGCCTTCATATATTTGCTCCTCTCTCTCTCTCTCTCTATATATATATACACATATCCCTTTCCAGACACAGTGGCCCTAGCCCTGTATCAGTCTCTGCTCTTTACACACACCCTCTGCCTGGATGCAGCCAGGGCTACACACAGTAGGAATGCTGAGACAGTGTTACAGGTGCTTTCCTCACTGAATGAGGAAAACAATAGTGGTAAACCATCATTAGAATTAAGTTCCACATCCCCCTGCTTGAATTTCTTTACACACAAACTTCTGGAGCAGGACTTGAAACTTCCCAGTGTTGGAATTGATCTTCACGTCTCTCTATCAAAGCACACCCTGCTGAGAATATCTCCAGTCACCCCAGTCAGGACCAGCTGAGCTGCATTGGTGAGCTGCTGTGCAGCCAGCCCTTCAGCCCCTCGTTTTCTGGATTTAGCTTTCCAGAGAACACTGTGGTGTCACTGGACAGCCACAACCCCGTGTTAATGGTGTTCCAGGGCAGTTAATACGGGCAATGAAGGCCTTTTCCCAAAGTTTGGAATGTCATGTAGATGAGCCTATGAACAGTTTGACCATCCTGCTCATCAGAAGATCACACTGAATATATGCTTAGGCCATGCCACTTCAAATATTTCTCTTTAATGCTATGGACAGACCTTGAGAACACAACATATTAGAGCTTGGACAGGCAGGGTGGCGGGGGGAAGCTATAGGAAATACGCATTGTTTCATGCTTAATGGTTCGTTCTACATCATGTTTCCTTCAGGACAACAGTAGTTTAATTTTGTCCTCTTCCAGAGTTAGTCTCCTTCCACAGATTGTGGTGTACCAGGATCCTGGTAGATCTCTCTTTCCCGTGTAATTCTTGGGAAATCACATCAGATGTCAGTTTGTAAAGAGCAGCGTCAGCAAAGAGAAATGCCATTGTTTTAAATATACATTGCAGATGTTGAAAGAAATTATAATAAAGACGTGACCATGAAGTTACTGAACACTGTTCGGGGTTAGTGATGGGAAATATACTATATTTATCAAGTGCCCCAGAAAATGTGCGTTGCTGAGAAGATGGGGGAAGCTTGGGACACCTCTTCTCGGCAGTGCAGCCCCTACACGTCTTAGATAAGTTCTGCTTTTGAGAATAACACACATCTGTTTGGTCAGTCCTGACTTCCTTCTTAAAAGAGAAGTTTGTTTCCAGTAAGAGGAAAGGATGGCTGTTATTGGTGAAAAGATGCAAGATGTCTCTTACACTGGAGAATATTTGTAGGCTTTTCTTATTGCTTCTTCACTGCCATAAGCAGCATCTTGAAAAGGAGGGCTTGTACGTGCTTGTGGACGCAGAAGAAACACTTCTGTTCCTCTGAGACTACCATAAATCAAACAATCTTCATTTCCTGTAGTGTGTCACTGAAAATGAGGCCTGGGCGTTTTTTGCAGCAAGGGAAAATACTTATCTTAGGCAGATTTTCCTATGGATTTCTACTTGTAAAGTAGCTCGTGTGGGTAAATCCTGGTGCATGCACAGATAGTGGCTTCCTGTTCGTACCCTGCCCGAGCTCCAGCTCTGAGTTGCAGACCTCAGAAGGGCTCAGCAGTGAGAGCAGCCTTCTGTGGACCTGACATTTCTGATTCCTGATGCAGCATGTCTGCAAAAACAGAGGAAATTTGAATGGTGATTCCATAGAGAGATGGGAATCACCCGTTGGTGATTCCATAGATAAAGCCCTACACAGAAGAGTATTTTGATCAAATCAGCGGTTTACCAAATACTAACAGACAATGGCAACTTCACCCCTCAATTCCTGTCTTTCAGCACACCCAAATCCTACAAATTAACCCAGAGAATATCTAAGTTATGGTATCTGACGTTCACACTAGCTACATTCAAAGTAACTTTTTTCTCTGGCAATCCTTTAAAAGAGGATGTCACCCACAGTGTGCAGCAGACTTATTTCTAAAAGGTTTGGACCTGGAGCCATGTACTGTAACTTGGCAAAGCATACACCAATATTTTGAATCAAACACAAACTGAAATCTTATGGAAATGAAAAGGATTTATGTATATGATTAAGTTGCTTAATCAGGCCTTGGGCAATTTTATCTCCAGGGAGGATTGGGAGAGTTCAAGATGCTCAGTGTCTTACAGTAGTGAGTCAGTATCTCCATGAATTGCTTTTATAGTGCAGCCATTACAGCAATCACACAGAATTTTAGGCTCAAATCCAAACATTCATCTATGTGAGGAAAAGACTGCACTGAAAAAAAATCAAGTTAAAGAGGATCTCACAACTGAAAAAAAAGGACAGCTTTAAGCAGCATATCTTAAGGCAAGTAATGCCAAAGAGTGTGGAGTTGGTTTATCTATTAAAACTCAATTTAGGTTTCGGTTTACGGCTGTATTTATTTTGTTATAATCAATATCACCATTTTCTCTGGTAAGGACTGGGACAAAAGACACATAATGCCTTTTGCTGAATGGATGAGGTATTTCTGACTAAGACGTGACTCTACACGAAGTTGAGATTTGAATTCAAGGAAGGACTTTTGTGCTTTGGATAATGTAAACCTAGATGTATCAGGAACTTTAATAAAGGCGTTGGAATTTCCAAGGGAAAAATAAAACAAAATTATTTTAAAAATAATGATTCTGGGAATGAGTGGTTCACAGTCAGACTGCCGTTCACAGCATGAACATTTCTAGGCTATTTAACCAGGGTTCTTCAGTACAACCATTTCTTCTGCTTGCACCTCTGCTAATACTGGTGAGAGAAATAACAAACATGCAGCGTGTGTTTGGGGGACCTGCATTTGCTGTAGGTGCCTGCAGTGCAGCATTTCTCAGCCACACATCCCAAAGAGTTCCAGTTCTGCTGCCTGGCATTCCTGTGAACTTCAGTTTCATAACGAGTCTCGTAACGGGTTTCAAAAGTAACAAAAGTACATTTTCATTAAGTGAATAAGGCACTGTAACACTCATTGTCACAGGATGCTCTTTAATGCCAGAAGTTGGGATGGGTTCAAAAAGCAAGAAGAAAAATTCATGGAAGAGAGACCTATCAAGATAAACCTTCTGGCTCAGGAAGCTGCCGAGCTCCAGATTGCCGGAAGCTGAGAGGATACACAGGCACGGTGCTGCTTTTATCTTTTCCGAAGCATCTGCTCCTGGGCCCTGCAGAGGCAGGGCACTGCCTGGGACCGACCTCTGCTCTTACCCCAAGTGCCCTTCCTTACGTCACTTTCGGGCCTAATGGGACTTTTTGGGGAGGGTTGTGGCTTCCCTGAACATTTTGTGTGACAATTGCTCAGCGATCTGATTCAGCCGTGACTTGGGAAAATTATTGGTACACCTCAGTAGTGAAGGATTTGAAATTTCTGGAGGCTGTCTCACCCCTTGCACTAAATCCTGCCAAAAGACAGGAGTGACAGTCATGGGAAAGCACTAACTCCCACCTGACTGTGTGCAGTCTGCAGTTTGGCATTGTCTGTGCTAATTTCTTATCATTTCTGCAAATACTAAACAGCTGTTTGTGATAGCAGTGCACGTGTGCAAAATCTTGTGTCCATCACAGTGTTTTAGTTTAGTGAAAGAAAAACTGCCACAGTCGTTCCTTTGGTGATAGTACAAAACACCCATATGGAAATCCATGGGATAATTTAAAATAAAACCTTAGTTTCTAAAGAAGACTGAAATGGCATCTTTTAACTCCTCCAGGAAAGAAGCGCGCATCAGAACTTCGAGTTATAACATTTTATTTTGTCCTAGGAAATGGAACTTGCTTGCACTTTCACTGGCTTTTATCTTGTTCTTGCTCAGATCACATCAATGCTCAGCTGATAACATCAGCACAATGTGAATTGCAAATAATGCCAATCTGCCTTCAGCAGCATTTGTTTCACTTCCACAGTTTCCTGTTGAGAGCAGCAATCCTGTTTGCTCAATGGATGGGAACACAGACAAAATAGAAATGTGTTTCTTGGTATTCAGAATTTTAAGTCAAAAGATTTGCTGCTAGGTCACATACAAATTGCCCTCTCAAAATGCGTGGATGGATTTCTAGAAACTTTCCTGAACAGCTCTTGCAGCGGAAAAGTTGGAAAAAGCCTTTCTGATACTTCTGCTAACAGTGTTTTAGTTTTGACAGTGTTGCATTTAGAGTTCGGGCTGTGTAACACTGTTTCCCCATGAGAAAGTGACCTGTTTCTGTAATCTGACTGCAGGTATCATTTACACTCCAAGTTTAGGTCTGCTGGAGTCCCCGATACCTCAGAGACCTCGCAGGTGAGAATCCCGCTCAGCTCTTCAGCGGTGACAGCGACCAAGGCTCCCAGAACCAGGGGGAAAGCCGGGAGGAGAGAAAATCGTGCAAGCAAAACAAATACATTGGATTTTTTTGCACAATATTCGAGAGAGGAATTTGCTTCATGTGTGAACGAGCATCTGAAAACCAAACAGGCTTGTGTTACACACTGCATTACCATCAAAGAGCACAAAGTTTAAGCTCGATTTCCCCCGGTTATCACACCAGCCAGGTTTTCCACTGAGGAGTATCGCTAAAATCGGCTGTAGGTGGAGTAATCTCAAAGCTCAACGATGTTTGGGTAGAAAACAGAAACCAAACCATTCCGTGTAGATGTGGCACTTCGGGACTCGGTTTGACGGCGGCCTTGGCCCGCGGGCCGCCATGGCCGCGCCTGCCGAGGCGGG
>VZTA01013136.1:190206-228188 GCA_013398855.1 Mohoua ochrocephala
CTCCCGGAGCCGCCTCTCGCTGCCGTCTCCGGCACGGCCCGAACCATAGAGTGGCGAGAGGTAGGCGGGCGCTCCGTCGCGGTGGCTTGTGGGATGCGGGAGGGCAGTGGGGCGGGAGCGGCGGATCGCGGCCTGGCGGCGGGAGCGGCCGCGGCCTCAGGTGAGCGCCGGGAAGGGNTCCCGTCGCCGCTCGCGGCGAGGTTTGTGCAGCCGGTGTGTGGGGACGGGAGAAGCGCAGCGGGGCAGGAGCCCCGGGCCGCCGCGGTTGGGCCGTTTCGCGCACGCCTTGGTTTGTTTTTAAGCAAGGCGAGGATTAATTTGAGATGTGGACAAGGCCGCGGTGCTGGGGTAGCCGGAGATGCGAGGAGAGGATGGAGCAGGAAGTGCTGTCTCCGCTGGGCATTCCTCGGATGCTTTTAAAATTGCAGCACCCACCATGGGATTGCAGCCGCCGGGAGCCGGGGGTGCGGCGGGGGGATGCACAGAGCGACGCGTGCCTGCTTTGGCCACACACCGAACCAGGGCTTTACCTTTTTTTTTAAATTTTTTTTTGGTTTTTTTTCCTTCCCCTTAGTTATTGTTCACGTGTAGGTCAGAGACTTCATGGTATCGTGAGACTTAAGCATGACTTGGAAGTGATTTAAGTACAAACTTACCAGTTTGCTGTGCGTTGCCAGTGTGTACACAATTATACTTAAGCTCTGTGGGCGTGAGGGCAGAGCTGCCTATTTCCTGATGAGTGATCGTGGCTAATACATTTAGCTTTTTAATTTGAAAAAGCCCCTGCTTTTCACAATTACAAGTCTGTTTAAAGGTATTTTTGTGACACAGTAATTCTGCAAAAATACTGTCAAAAGCTCCTTGCACAGGAGCAACATCATCCCTAAGACTGATCATTTACAAGAACGTTATCACTGCCTCCTTTGTGCGTTTCAAGTGACTGTATTCATTGAAAAAACAGTACGAAGGGAAGTTGTTTAGAGTTCTATGTTAGCGTTGAAATGGAACTTTAAATAAAATATTTAGGATTAGAGCTTTAGGTTCGTGCATTGCTTTTTCTTGACCTTTTAAGAATAGTGCTCATACAGGTGGTTGAACTCTTGCTTTGACCTTGTTCCTTTTGCTGTGCATGTGTGTGCTGTTAAGTCACAGGCATGCTCCAAATTTTGATGCATTCCCAGTGGTAATCCCTGTAGAGCTTGCTTGGTTCAAATACAATACCAAAAGGAAGTCTGTAGAACTTAGGGGCACTGAACATCAGTTCCAAGCCAGAGCAGTGGCTCACACTTAGCGTGGTCTGGCTGCAGAGGTCACAGCTGGGTTGTTGCATTTTCTGTTAATTCCCTGTTTGGTAGAAGTGATGCGGTCATTTGCCTGAATAAGAGTAAAGCAGAATTGTTAGTGTTTAAAAGATCATTCCTTCAATTGACAATATCTATTTCTAATGAGGAAAAATGAAATCACCTGGGATTGTTGATCTAGAGGGAGTGAGGAGAGGGGGTTTCCCCACGGTGGAGGTGAGGACGTACCAGGAACAAAGCATGGCACGCAGAACAGGCTCTGCTGGATACACTTGTTAGAACTCAGCAATTCACAGATTCATGTAATTTTTTCTATTATTAGTGATGTGACTCAGTATTTGACATTTCTTCCTTGGGTTTTGTAGTTCTTCTAGTGAGAAACCACAAATACAGGTATTTCACTGACATATTCTTGGTGTTTCTGTTTGCTTTAAGTATGAAAAGTGACTTCAGAATGCTGATGTTGTTGAGACCATTTCCAGCACTGGGAAACCTTTTAAAGTCTTTTCTGCTTTCTGTGGTTATTAAATACTGCCAAAAAAGTATCTGAGTTATATAGCCTCTGATGGGAGGAAAGAAGCCTCATCTGAGGAATCAGGAGGGCTGTTCTGCTCGTCGAGATGGTTGTAAGGCCACTCTGAAGTGATTGTTTGATATCCTTATATGGAAACACTTTTTGTACACGTTGGGTAGTGCTTTCTTTGTGCTGGTTCCTATTAAGAAGCTCCCAGTCTGCCTGCTCCTCGCAGTTTACTTCTTGCATCCTGACAGGAACAAAGGAAATGACCCATTTTCCTTCCCCTCTCTTTCTCTCTCACCGGAACACTGCTCTTAGCAGAGGACGGTGGGATGGCACGTTCCAGCTGCAACTGAACTGGGTCTCACTCTGCTCCTTCAGATTGCCAGCATCATCTTGTTCAGGACAGGAATTTGTTGGGATCCGAAATGAAACTTTATTATGTTACCCACTGTTCAAAACCAGATTTGGACATTCCTGTGCTGTAGCACAGTGTCCCTTTTTTTCTGCTAGGCCTGCTAAATAGGGCCCAGCATTATTTACAAATAAAGTTTCCCTGCTTTTTGCAAGTTGTTGCAAATGTATCTTATCTATTCCTTTCTCCTTGAACTGTTTTGTGTGTGCTGCTTTGCTTATTTCATACTGATCAAAAGAGTACTTTGAAAATATAAAGAGAACAGAACAGATACAGTTCTTGCTCTGGTTTGCCTTAGTTGTGGGGTTTTTTGTTCTGGACAATTGATAAGAAATTCGATGTTACAATTTCCAGGTGTGGGACTACCCAGACTGTTGTCAGAGACTCCACGTTATTCTGATGTTTGAGTCAGCTGTGTGCAGACAGAGCTGTGGGTTTCTGTAGTCACTGATGCTCAGTGTGGACTGGTCCAGCGCCAAGCTCTCACTTGTGAGCAGGGCTGAGAATGCTGCAGTTGTTTGGTGCTGTAAGAAGATTTAATGGCATTTTGTTAATTCTGAGGTTTTGATTTGTACTGTGTGGTAGAGCTTCGGGAAGACAGCACATGGTCATCCGGGGAATGATTTTCGAGGAAACCTCATGAGGGCAGTATTAGGAACTGCAAAATGTCATGGCTGAGCAACTGAGCTCCCAAATAAACCTCGGCGCCTTAAGCATTGCAGAACAGGTGTTTCTGTGGGGTTTGTTGTTGTTGTTGAGGTGACTTTTAGCCAGCACGTTTCTGTTCTAACAGAAGACAGTGGGAAATGACTAGCTGGAAGTGTACTGGAAGTGTGAGCTGCAGTCATGATGTGCTCAGAGCAGCTGGGCTGCTGCTTTGGCTGCAGCAACTTTTCAGTCAAGAGTAAGACGCAAGGTGAACGTGGTTTGCCTTGTACGAAACAGGTTTTGTAAGCTGTATTTGTAGAACAGATGATTTTATGAAAAAATGTTCTTTTATGAGATGACAGCCTAATTTTGAAGCCGAATGTGTCATAATCAGTTGACAACAATTTTGTCTCTTCTGCTTTTTAATCAAGTAACTTGAGTAACGCCACAAGGGATGTGACTTTACTGTCAGTTTAAAGTAGCAGTAGTTAGAGAATTTGCCATACATATTGAGACCTGAATCGTCCCCCCATATCTCCTTTACCTACGGACAGCTGGCCTGGGTGGCTTCTCCTCTGGCATTACTCTGGGAAATGGGTCAGGTGTATCTACATTGGCACTCAGTAACGATGAGCTTTTCTAAACTCTTGAACTATGTTACTAATTTTATTGACAAAGTGACAACAGAGGTTTCCAAACTTAGAAACAAGATGTGGACAGAGCAATGAGTTACTTCTGTCAGTGGGATTGTGACTGTCTTTAAGGATCTGTGACAATGGTTGGCTGGAGGCTGGAATGAGCCTTTGAATGCTGGTCAAAGAAAAATAAGCTCTGTATTTTCAAAACCATTCTTAAGGGATGTTTTCCAGAATGTTTTGAGGAATACGCAATTAGAGGCTGACAGAAGATTATTAGAATCAGGACCTCCTTATTTTCCAGGCAATGGATGCATTGGGCTTTCATTAGTAAGCAAATGAGCTGGGTATGGGGGAAAAGTAGTTGGAGGAGGAAAAAAACAACTTTCCTTGCTTATAGGGTAGCCGGTACCTGCACAGCTGCCAGGATTTTAAGTGCCTGCTGCAGGGCAAATGAAATACCATGGGAGCTGAAGACCTGTTTTCTTTAAAACTTCAAGTGGCAATTACACTAACTTTGACATTTCCTTCAGTCCAGAGTTTAGTGTGTCCCTGCCAGGATCTGACTGTCAAAATGCCAGTGTCAGAAACTGGACTGTATCCTGCTAAAATGACTCCTGCTACCCAACAGGAAAGTCTGAACACACAGGTGCCTGCATAGGTCACTTCCCTGCTTTCCCAGGCCAAGAGCTGCATTGTCAACAAACCAAGCTGTGAAGTGCTCCTGCCACTTGTGTGTTTCCTGTCCCTACTCTGGGGCTGCTCTAAATGAAAGGGCCTTGCTATTGCCCTGATAACTAATCTATAGCACAGCTAACATCCTTGAGTAAAGAGATAAGGGCTTGCCAAAGTCCAGCTGTTCTGGGTGTCTGAAACTAAAGAACAAATCTTTTTTGATAGTCCTTCACACTGGGGTGAATTTCTGTGTCCAGCATGGGTTAGCCAAGCGTAGTGTCCTGTTCAGCAACAGCACTTTGAAGTCACCGGAAATAATGTTATGTTCTGACCCTTACCTGGGAATCATGTAGGTGTCCTGTTCTCATGAGAATTTTTGGATGTGGTAATAATTCTCAAATGTAATGTTTGGACGACATTTGCATTACATTCGCCTATCTGTGAACCATCCTTCTATAAAGACACGATGGTTGAAAGTTTGTTGTGATACTAAATTTTAATATTTTGCATTTTAAAGGAATATTTCTGTTTTGAAATTTTTAAGTATTTAAATTAAGTACTCCTGTGATTTATTTCAGAAGCAAGACATTTTGATTATGGCTTGTTTGTTCTAGTAATCCTTAAGTATGTGACATTTCATTCTACTAGAATAAAATGTGATTATTATATGCAGTGGATCAGTTCAAAATGAAAAGTAATGTGATCTTCAAGTCAGCTAACATGCACTATGGCTTTTTTTTCCCCAGTGTCTGAAACTTGAAGTGAAGAAACATGTCTCAGTCAGGTGAAAAAGTAAAGGTAAAGAGATGGCTGCATAGCCAAAATTTTGTCCAGAATCTGTTCAGCTTCTGAAAACACTCGTGGTTTTACTAAAATGGTGAATAAATGATCCCTTATTGCTTCAGATGTGTTTCTTAAAAGGAACTGCTTAGTAGAAACAGTGATTGCATGTGATCCTAATGATAGGCTTTCTGGTGTTCACCAGACATTCAGTCTCTGCTTACAAAGTTAAAATGGTACCTTTCCCTAAGGAAATTTCATGTGACAAACCTTCATTTCTAATGTTTTTGCCCACATGGATAGGCTCTAGAAGGATTGTTAGCAAATAAATAATTACCTTTTAACTGCTTTCCTTTGTATCCCCCCACACTGCTGGAAGTGTATGGCATTGTAAAAGACCTGTTCTCGTCATAAACTCATCTGTGAAGAAAACATCTGGTTCCAGGTAGCCCATAGGTCCCTAAATCAGGTGGCTGCAGTTCTTATTTAGGCTCCTATTAGGTTTTCAGTCAATGGATAACAGATGGTGGAGCAGACTGCCCTGTTTATAGCCCAGATCTCTTTGATAAGTTTTTCAGGCATGTTTCTTTTTCCTGCTTTTGTGTTAGAAGTTAAAGATTGTGAAGATAGGTGAACAACTTAACAAGGAAAAGATACATCTCTGTGTGATTGTATCTCAGCAATCCCCCCGTTAGTACAATGTTCTTGTTTTTCACCTGTAAGCATATGCATTATTTTTATAGAAGATAATAGCAGCAGACACCAAATTTGAACAGATTTTTTTCTTTTTAGCTGTATTTATTTCTTAAGATTAATAATAGTGTGTTCTTGCAAGCTTGCAGATTTTTATTTTAATTTTATCCAAGGGGAGAGTTTTGTTTGTGTAGCCCAAGGTACTTATCTGATTTCTATTTATATCCACCCCCTTGGTAAATGAGCCTTTTCAATGTCTGCCTTGCTACTGCAGCTAAAATTGTTTCATGCTCTATTCTTCCTTGTGCTTTATATGCCCCTGCACTTTATTGTGTAGAATCAAGTAAACTCTTTTTCAGCTTTTTAGGGGGAAAGGGATCTAATTTATATTCAACCTTTGTTTTCTTGTCAGTTTTCCGACTCGGCAGGCTATGTGGGATTTGCTAATCTGCCCAACCAGGTTCACAGGAAATCTGTGAAGAAGGGCTTTGAATTCACACTGATGGTGGTTGGTAAGTGACTTCTTTAAGTATTTTTGACTGTTATACAACAACAACAACAAAATTTCTTTCACATAGACGTGTACATCTTCCTACTTAGCAATTGACTGTTACACAGAAGGAAAAGCTTTGAACCTCTATACACTTTCCAATTAAATCTGTTACTGTTTTGTCATGTTTAGTAGGAGGGAGTGTTTGTGATGATTAAAGATGATGCCTTGGAGCCAACAGGCCATTTTTGTATTCCTGATTCATCCTCAGATGATAGGGCTAGTTGTTTAATCTCTCTTTGACTCTTGTTTCCCCACGGAAGGCATGAATGCACGTGGTGAGTATCTTGCTGTTGAAATGGTGACGCTGCTGTTGTGTTTTCTGCTGTTCTGTACTGACTCACTCTGGTGTCAGAGATAAACCTGTAATTTCCCTGTTCTCTCAAGAGTCCTTTAGGCACAAAGCTCTTCCAAGTGACATGTTGAATTATGTTTACATTAAATCAGTTTAATGGTGTACTTGTGCAAAGGGAGTCCACAGTGCTGTCACCCTTTTGTAGCAGTTAGTGAAAAATGGAAATGTGCTCTGTAGTACCATTTGGGATTACTTGGTGACAGTATTCATCAGTGTTTGTGAGATAAATAGGTAATTTGTGATAATTGTAGGGTTCTTGTGTCAGGTAGTTTGTGATGAGAAATGCAGATAACTTTTTCATCTCTAAGATCAGGTTGGTAGAATCTAAAACAATATGGCCAGTTGGTCTAAGTGCTGACTCCTTTGATTCCTTGGGTTAGAAAACAAGTGATTTTTTGAAACTCAGATTTAGTAGTTAAATTTGCACATTTAACTTTATTACTTAGATGTAGGACAAAATTTGTATCATTTGAAGTTGCAGAATCATGAAACTTCTCAGGTGAATTTGGAATAATTTGCTTTTTGATTTTCAGTTTCATAGAATGTATATGGGCTTAACTGTAAGGGTGCAAAACTTGACTGTTAGTTTGGGATTGCTTTACTCATTTTTCTTCCCAGCAGTGTTCCAGGTTCAATTTCTAGCTTAGGGAAACCTTCAAGCTCTCAGAAATTTTCAGCAGGAGAGTTACAGCTCCTGATTTTGTAAGTTTAAGTGCAAAAAGCTGTGATTTCCCCGCAAGTAACTGAACTATCTCTAGATCTATAGTCCGAGTGCTGTATGACCTTTCAGCTTTTATTGTGACATCTGTTACAGTAAACTTACAATTTTTATGTAACTATTGTGAAAACATTGGAGGCTTGTTTTTCCGGTGTTTTCAAAGTGCTTAGCTGAACCTTTGATGTTTTTATATCAAAAGCTAGGGTGGATTCTGATGAAGAAATCATTTTTCCTCCATAATGTGGGCTTAAGAGAAAGACAAGGTGCTTTAAAAATTGTGGAGTAGAACGTGTATATGCTTAATAACCTGAATTATTTTGTTTGTAGGTGAGTCTGGCTTAGGAAAATCCACTTTAATTAACAGTCTGTTCCTGACTGATCTTTATCCAGAACGTTATATTCCTGGAGCTGCAGGTAAATGTGGTTTTGCAGTTCCTCCAGCACACTCCACCCTATAAAATTTCATGTTCTCTCAGTTAATACTGCTTCATTCTTCACCCATTACACCCCTTCGTCATGCTGTATTTAAATTTTCTAAATTATGTTTTCTTTAGCTGTCATTTTTTTATTTATATTTCCTTTCAAAGACTCAGCTTTAGTTTCTTTATCGGTAGTTATTAAAAAAACCGCGTCCCAAACCTTTTAGGTATCAGTATACCTAAATGTGGTTTTGCTCTAATCCCCATTTCTTCTTACTGCTTTTTGTCTTAAATCCTGGTTAGAGGTGTAAATAACCTTCTGACAAAGAATCTATTGTGCTTTTGAGTATTATGATTTTATTTTTGCATATTGCCATAAGTAAGCCCACGTTTTAGTTCATTGTTTCTTGTTTACTTACAAAAAGGTGGTGTTAAATTTTGCCTACTACTTTGTGTATTTTGATAAAATATTTTATATCGTGCAGGTTACAACACACTTCAGCTTGCAGTTCCTCCTCTATTGCTCTCTCGTGTGGGGTTCTCTGCAGCAATTGATAGGCAAATAACAATCCAAATGTTCCTTTATTTTAGAGAAAATAGAGAGAACAGTTCAAATCGAAGCATCTACAGTAGAGATAGAGGAGCGAGGGGTGAAGCTGCGTTTAACTGTAGTTGACACACCAGGATATGGAGATGCCATTAACAGCCAGGACTGGTATGTGTGGAAATACTGCTTTGTTAATAAACATCACTCTAGTGTGTTTGTTACTTTCTACAGCTTCCAGTTTCAATTTTCTAACCACTTCTGATGTCTTTAAAAGTTTTGTAGGCTGTGTCTATGATTCTGCCTCAAAATGAACAGCCTCTCCTTCAAAAAGTTTCTCTGAGCACTGCAGTCGGCTTTTTGTCTCTATGGCCATTCCAATAGGACAAAATTCTGGTGGGGGGAAACTTTTTGTCTTTTACCTTCTGTGTCTCTGGCCCATCCAATCTCCATGTTTTTTAGACAGTTCTTTTCATTCCCTGTCTTCTATATGTACTTCTAGGAATTTGGGTAGGACTGATGTTTTTTTTATGATGAAGTTAGCACTTGGCTCTCTCTGGCCTAAATATCACTGACAATCTTTAATGGATGAAGTAATTGTCAGCAAATACACTGGAAAACATACATAATTGCTTTAGCGTAATGATTGTGAAGAGAGAAGTTTATAAAATAGCTAGAAAGGAACCGGGCAATTTGTAACAAAGTTAGAATTAGTAAGTTCATAAACGTAATTTCCAAATAATCACACTCAGGCAATTATCTTTAACCGTGGAAGCTGATAACTTTTTTCAAATAAAGATGAGATATCCTTACTGGGATGCTTCTAGTTGCAGTGGAGTAAAACTTTGAAATTTCATGTGGTTGTCTTTTAAGAAGTGCTAACAGTATTTATTTTACTTAGTTGTTAATTTTGTTGACACTTGATTTGTGGTGGTGGGTGGTAATCCCAAGGCAAACAAGGGTCACTGTGCAGAGAAATGGAGCATAAAGCTAGTACAGGTTGATTTGAGTCCTTCACTGTAAGTTAAAGACGACGAAAGAGACAAATAGCAGATAAAATAAACATATGTAATGCTAATAGGGTGTTTTGCAATCTTTCCTTGACAGAATGATGTATCTGCAGTGTTCTTATTAGCAGACAGGGTTTTTCTCTTCTTTCTATGGTGTAGATGTAGGAACACAGCAGAAGTGAAGGCAGCGAAGTTCTGTAATGCACTAAATGAAAGTCTGAAAGTGAAGCTCTAGTGAGATTTTTATTTTCCTCCCACTTTTCCTACTTTAGTAAGTTGAAAAAAATTGAACGTTTGGAATAACACAAAGGCATCTTTCTGGGCTGCATCATGGTCTTGCTTATTTTGTGCACTGTTGACTAGAGCTTCCTTCCGCTGGAGCCGAGAGCTCTGCAGCCTGTGCATTGTGTTATAGAGAGCTCTTCCTGTTGATTGTGTTCTAATGCCCTTTGTTTATTCTGCTCAGATGTTTCTTGGAGACCTACGTGTTCGGATTTTCCCTGTTCTTTTTGGAGGTTTTCTGAATAGAATCGTTCCGTGGTGATTCAGACCTGCGTAGAACAATTTATACGTAATTTTCTGTGACAGGTCTGAAACATCAACTACGCTACAGGAACAAATAGTACTTACATCCTACAAAATAAAAAGATGCAGTTAGTGGTATCTCTTTAGTCTGCTTATGTCACATGAAAAGCCTTTCAGCCGTGGCAAGTGTCGCTTTGACAAAGTCTGTTAGTCTCTACAGGATGTCTCCGGGACTTGGATGGACAGAGTCTTTGTTTGGAACTGTAGTGGAGACTAACCCAGTGCAGCCACCTTCCTTCCTTGGTAGTTCAGAGGAAGGAGCAAGTTCATGTTCTTGAACTTAGGTTTGTGTTCAGGAGCATTTACTGCAGTTGTGGTTCACTGGTAGATAGTGCTGATCGTGATCCAAGGTTTATAAAGCCTTTTTTTTTTTTTGAGAAGGCTGCAATTTGTGCAGACTGTTTGTTTTTCAGGGTGACGAATTTTATTAAGACTATTTTTGAACACAGGTAAACTAAACTGGCACAGTGCCTCTAGGAGGCAGCAATTGCTGGGAGTGTTTCAAATATCTTTCTCCTGAGTAGGTCCCCTAATGGCTTTTGGTCTCTGTCTGTGTCTCTTTCCTTGATGAAAGGGCTAAATTTTAGAGTTTGACTTTCATGGGTGGGAGCTGAGGTAAATTTTTACGAATTTTGTGTCACAGAAGGACTGATAAGGGTTTTTGCTACCAGGAATGTGTCCAGGAGGTCTGCTGGATTGGAAGAACAACAGTGTTGGATTGGGAAATGATTTGTTAAGATTTAGTACCAACACATTTTCTGAAGTAGAGTCATTCTTGTTTTCTGGATGCTATTGCACTTAAAACAGTATGTAAGGAGAGGTGGAGGTGAGCCACAGTTAACCAGAGTGATAATTTTTTAGATTCTGAAGCTTTAGTGCTGGCTGGATTTCTTTATTCTAGAGTCAGACCCACACCCAGGATTGCTCGTGGCATCAGTTTAGGGGTGTGTTTGTAGAACAGCAAAATTCTTTATGGTGGGAGGTTTGACGCATTTGACATCTTTTCCATGCGTAAGTGCATTGGGATCATGGGAGAAGCGTGTCCTTAAAATAACATCTTTCATGAGAAGAGAGGATCTAATCAGGGGAGGAGAAAAATTGCTTGATGCTCAGATTTGCTTTGATACTTGGCCTCAAAAAAGTGGTTGACAAAAACAGACTACAGGTGAACTTGTTAGATATTGCTGATAACATGCTTTCATCTTGCTTGCGGTGTTGCAGGTCATTCTTTGATAGCTGCTCTCTGGTTGCTGCTAAATTCTTTTTTTCTTTCTTTTTTTTTTTTTTTTAACTGACTGAGGTTATATTTTGTGGGTTTTGGCAGCTTGATAATATTGTTCATTTTCCCCCAGTGGGCTTAAATGCAGCGTTTGTGTTGTTTGCTGTTACAATACAGGATGTGCTATCTCCTAAGTAATGACAGCACTGTGGTATAAGCCAGGTGTTTCCCGGAAGTCAGGAGGTACAGGACACCAACACCGTATTTATAGGGAAAATTATAGCTGTTAGAGCTAGAAAAGTGCACGTAAACTAATTACATTGCCAGAGAAATGTGTGATAGTTCTTTCCCATTGTTAGCGTTTGGTTGCTGTCCTAATATTTGCAAGTCTTCAGTCTCATTACCTTTTACCAACTAAGAGAAGTATTGAAGATCAGCAGGAGCAAAAACCATATTGATGTGTTTCAGCACATTTAGGTATTAAGATGCTGGTTCCTAATAAGTAGCACTAAGGTCAAAACCCAATGAATTCCATCTTTTGCTCTGTTGTCTTCTGTAGTATGGCTTAGAACAGTCGAATCTTGCAATGATCTGAATGTGTGTATGTATATTCTACTGTGGATTTATTCCTTCTCAATCCAAAAGCTTACCTAGCTTTGGAGAATCAAATTCCCTCCAGGATCTCTTCCATCTTTCTTGTTACTTTCTTTTATAATCTCCTTTGCAGCCATGCAGCCCTGGGTCAAATGTTGCTGCCTGTTGCAGTATTTGCCAGCATTCTGTGTTCATTTTCCAAATTACTAATTTTCTTTTCTGTTATCTGCTCTGTTTCCTCCTTAAATGCATCTCATCAAATTTGTGCTTTCTCAGCAACAGAAATATGGATGTTCCTATTTCTCAAGTTAAGCTTTCTGCTTAGTTTTTTCTCAAGTAGTTTAAGACATGTTCATGATACACAATCATCTGTCTAATCTTGTCTATGTCAGCTGTTCATTTCCCTTCCCCTGCAGTACCTAATGTAAAGTGTTCTTTTGTATTAATGGTGTTTGCAGGTGTCTGCATGCTCCGGAATAGCTTAAAATGATCTTACTTATGCATTGTGTTTTCTTTTCTCTCTAGTCACTGCTTCACTGCTCTCTCTGTGTCTGATGATCTGTGATCAGATTTTGTGCTCATTTGCTTCTTTGTAGGGAATATTTTAAATTACGTTGAACTAAGTAGGAATTATTTTTCTTTGCCAACAGAAAAGAATTCTGTAAGGTAACAAAAATAGCTTAATAAATCATGTGATGCTTGAGCGCATGACTTGCAAATGTATTTGTACTTAATTCAAACAGACTAGAACACCAGAATTTTCATAGGTAGCTATAGAGACCCGGCTCTAGGGTCAGGGTTGTAAATCAAGAGGATATCCGGGATATGTCATTTGTCAACTGATTTAAAAACAAGTCTTCGGCCCCTATCCCCAGAAAAAAAGGCAGAAAAATCCTGAATCTTCTGTTCCTGTGTTGTCTCAGCACTGAGTAGTTTTTTCTGAGCTTGCACTTGAACTTTTCATCCGATGAACAGAGTAACCCTTGAAATTGGCTTTAGGCATGAGTTGACACTTGGTGGTTGTTATGAAAAGACCCGTTTGCGTTATCAAAATATTTTTCCTCAGTACTCGATAAAATGCTAGGAAGTTGAATTTTTTGTAACAGTAATATTTTTAATAAAAGTGTGTTCTCCTTCTGTTCTTATCTTTTCGTGATTCTTTCCTTATTACTTAAAGCTGATGTAAGATGCCTCTCTTTCTCCCCCCTCCCATACCGCAGCTTCAAAACAATTATCCACTACATTGACAACCAGTTTGAGCGATACCTACATGATGAGAGTGGTCTCAACAGGCGCCACATCATAGACAACCGAGTCCACTGCTGCTTTTACTTCATCTCTCCTTTTGGGCATGGGTAAGAAAAAACTTGGGCTTTTGTATTTTTAGGGTGTTGTACCTTGTACCTTGTCTGGTCATTACTTGAACTGGATTCTTAGCAGTAATGTTAATTAAGTTACTTCCCAACCTGTCAGTTAGCCTGTGCAATTAAAACAGTCTTTGGGGATGAATGCCCTCCTTTACCTTGTCCCCTTTTTGGCATTTGATATTGTTTCAAGGCAGTCAGTACTGCGTTGTTTATCACCCAGAAACATAAGTGCTTTTAATATCCAATTCGTGATATAGTGACAATTTTAATTACAGTTTGAACTTTACACAACTAAGTTAATCAGCAATGGCATTAAGCTGATTTAATTTATTATGAAAATATTGTTTATGTGGACACTTGAAATAAATATTTTTTAATACATTTGGTCTGTTAAAAAACAAACAACACAAGACCCCATGCCTATTTTAAATCTTTTTTTTTCTTTTTCCTGCTTGTTGGCAGACTGAAGCCATTAGATGTAGAATTCATGAAGGCTCTTCATGGAAAAGTCAACATTGTCCCTGTGATTGCCAAGGCTGACACCCTGACGCTGAAGGAGAGGGAGAGGCTGAAGAGAAGAGTAGGTTTAACACTTGATCATGAGAACAGAGCAACCCATGTAATATTAAAGCCAAATATAAAGTCATTTCAAACCGAGGAGGGGTGAATGATACTGGCCAAGGACCTGATTTTTGGGAAGTGTGAGGTGGGAAATCTTCACTGAAGTCTGATGTGCTTTGCCAGTTACACTTGCTAAGATGTGGCTGTTATTGGCTTCATGTATCTTAGCAAGCAGTGCACCCAGTAGGGCAGGTTTTGAGCAACGTGGTTTGTAACAAGGGTTCAGACAATCCTGAAAGGAGAAGTGGAGATGTTTCAGACTGGCTCTCATAGAGCAGTGACCTGAGTGCCCATTAGTGCTGAGAGTGCATTAGGTGTGTTCTGAGGGCATATCTTCAGCTTCATCCAAAAGGTGCTTGGGTTGTGCACTCTGCTGCATGGTTTGTAGCAAAATGTGGTTGGAAACTTAGTGAATAAGTGTACCCACGATACAAACTAAAACACTAATACAGAGACAGGACAGCTGGGTTAATATGTGAGCAGGATGCTTTTGTAGCTCTGTTGTTACAGATAAATCCATGTCGTTGTGTGAACGCTTTCCCTGCTGGGTTATCTGTTCATCTGAAACACCAGGACGTACTCAGGGTCGCAGTGGAGACTCTCTTTCCAGACAGTGGTACTAAAATCTATCTTTTGCTTTGGAAGGTTTACTCAGCGTCTTGAAATTTTGTTTTTTTGACAAACCTTTCCAAGACAGCCCAGCTTTTGCCAAATATGACATTGTAGTGAATTAAATGGAATAATGTCAATATTTGTGGTTGTACAAGTCTTTAACCTTAAATCAAATTTCCATTTTATTGTACCATCTGGGCAATGAATGTAAATATTTAATCTGTTCTGGTTTATCTTCTTTGACTGAGAATGACTTCATGCACCTTGTTAAAGGAATTGGTGGGTGGTGTGATTGTATTAGGTATGCTTAGAGGTGGCCCAGTAAAATTTATTGAGATCACAAGCTTTGTCAGGTTCATTTGACTCAAAACCAGTACAATAATTTGTGAAGTCTTAATGGGTTTGAGCCCTACAAAGCCTGTGAATTTTTACAAATTTAATGACTTGAGTAGTGTAGAGAAAATTAGTACTTCTAAAATGCAGTCTGTATTTTACACCAGAGTAAACCTTTTCATGGTAAGATATCTTTTATATTACATTTTCATGCAGGGCATGACAGTTGTTTTAATTGTGACCCTGTGACTTCCTGTAGGCCTTTAGAATGGTGATTGGTTCTTTATTCCAAGGGTGTTCGTGTTGGGAGTATTTTTCAATTTTCTTCAAGAGGGACTACAGTTTTATTTAACTGGGAAAATAGTATAGATAAAATCATGCTTGCAAAGCAGCACATTAGCTGAACTCCACCTAAATTCAGAGGATTTGTTTGGGGCTTTTTTGTGTGAGCCAGTGCCACAGTGACAGGTGTGGCCGTGGTTGTGTGGGCACGTAAAGAACTACAGTTTGACAGAGTGAGGTACTGCTGGCATTGCTGCTGTGTTTTATAAAGCTCAGCGATGGAAGAAAACTTGCCCAAGAAATGGAATGAATCCTTTGTAGCTGAGGAAGTTAAAAGTGGGGATAGTTGTGACTGTGTGAGCCTTGTCTGCATGCAGACAAACACCCACTGAAGAGGGGAAGAGATATTTGTACAGAAATGAGCAGCTTTATGGTGAACCAGGTGAAAGGAGGAAAGAAATAATAAAAAAAAAAGTCCATTCGTTGAGGCAAGAAGGACCTTTAGATCTTGCTGGGAGTAATTCTGTCCAGGCTCTTGAGGTTTAATTTTTTTCCTTCACAAATATTATAAGGTAATGACAGGTGCACTGCATGCAGATTGAAAGAACTCATAGGGAAATAATAAAGCAAAAATGTGGCTGATGGTGCAGGTTTTATTGCTTTTCCTTTTCTGTTACTGTACTGACTTGGTGAAAGATTTTTATCTCACATTGTTTGTGGAGCTGCTGCTTTCCATAAAACCCCCTGTATTCGCCCTTGCAGCCCTTTGGGCTCAGTGTTCATAGTTGCTTATTTTTTGGTTCAGCATTTTTGAGCAGAATGATGTTGAAAGATTTGAAGGAGGCATTTAAGTGGAACATTAATTATTTTAAAATATAATTCACAGAGAATTGAACAAACTTTTAACTAACTAATCTTTAAAACAGCCTTGACATATGGACACCACATTTACGCACTGGCTAAGTACAACAAGATAAAGGGCATCTGTAGTCTGAGGGAGTGGTTAGGAAGCAGGTAAACAAGTTTTCATTATTTTTATACTGCTGGCAAAGGTCACTCTGCAAACTGAGTTTATATTAAGTCAAATGTATAATGTGCTTCCAAAGCTTTGAAAATCAAAGCTACTGTATATTGTTCTAACTCAAAGCATCTTGGCCAACAGAGGCTCTAATCAAGAGTAGGAATCAAAGTCCTGCTTTGCTGACGCAGCTTGAAGTCGTACTTTTTTTAGATGTTTCTGCCATTTGGCCGTCAATCTGAAGTAAAATGTTTTTGTTTTGCCGCTATGGACTAAGCAGCAAGATTAGCTTGTGGTGCTTGCAAAGGAAACCCAGCTTGGAGTAATTCCTGTTTGGGCTTTCTGGAATTCAAAGTTATTTTTTAAAACTCTTGAGTGGGAAGAAATGCAAGACATTTTCACAAGCTGTGCCATGCAAGGCTGCTAAGGAAACATGCTCAAAAGAATGACTTCATGAGAGGGGAACTAATATTTTGACTTTTTTTTAATTTCCCATGGGAAGGCTAATCTTTAGGAACACAGAATCCTCTGAGGCCAATAAAATTCAGATTTGAAGAAGCAAAATGCTGTTTCATTGTTAGGAGCATAAAATACAGTTTGTTTTTATTGCAATTCTTTTTCCTTTCAGGAAAGCACTAGGTTTAACAGCTGTAATATATTATTCTAGCACCCCTTGCTGTCGGCTTTCCCGTTATTGTTCCACTTGCATTTTATCTTGAAGATCTCAGCCAGGTTAAATGTGCTTTCTTGTTTTATGCAACTGCTTAAAGGCATCAAACTGCAGCGCTGCCCCACCCATCCCAGATGTGCATCTTTTATTGTCATTTGGTGACAGTTCAGGTCTCTTCCATTTTGCAAAATGGTAACAACATGCATTGATTTAAATGTCATTGTGTGAGTGTATTAATTGCTTATTGGCAACACTCACTCCCAAATTTCTCTTCTCTTTATAAAATATTGCTCTCTGTGTAGGTGGGGGCTCGTAGTACTTTATTCAGTGTGCGTGTGTGAGCGTGGGGGATGTTTATATACCTGGCAGGAAAACATTGTCAGGGGAACAGCTGTGGCTCATGCATGGTCTTTCCTCTGCTAATGGTCTGGAGAATTGTTTTCTTTTAAACACCTGTTTAATAACCAAGTTCTGGTTGGACAATTTTCATTTATACCGTAGCTGTTGGTTGCCATCATGACAGAGGACTGAGGAAGCCAACAATACTCGGAGAAGGCTCATTAAGACCTCTCTATTTGAAGTCTGCTTGTTTTTGTGCTACCAAGTTAATCTCCGGTTGTAGACGTAGCAATGGCATCACAAGTCCTTACACAGGCTCTTCTGAATATTTTTACAGTTACTTCAAATCCCTCTGCGAGTTTGCCCAAACTTTGTCTATGCCGAGAGTTCCTTCAGCAGTGCAGCTGCTTGGTTCAGGTGCTGTTTGTAGGGTTACGGTTGCTGCTCTGGGAAGTTTGCACAGTTCCCCTTTTCTGCTGAAACATCCGAGATCCCTTTGGAGAGAGTCACTGTGGAATCTCAGCATTCTTCATTGCTGTCTTTATACCACCACACTTCCTTTACCGAAAGTAACTCTCGTCAGTGCGTTTGATGCTGTGACAAGAGCTGACTGAAGTGTTTTCAGTAGTGTGGCAGCAGAAACATTCCCTTTGGTTTTGAAAAAAGGATTGACTTGTGCCACCTCTGGAAACTGCCAAAAGCCTGGAGTTAATGCTGGCTGCTCACCCCTGCAGTGATTTCATTAGGAAAAGAATGTGCCCGGGAATACAGATACTGTATTTTTTAGGTTAACCTCAGACATTAATGACAAAGAAAACTGTTTAAGAACGGGGTCTTTTTCTTAGTGGATTTTTAAGGATTTTCTGCAGTTTAAGTGGATAATAAGCTTTTATCTTTTTTGATTCAAGAGGCAATAGGCACTGTCTTCTAAATTTTTGAACATATCAAATGCACCAAAATGTACTTTGATGTGGGGTGAATGGTTTTGATGCTGTAACTAATGAATTCCTTCTTGTTACTTTTACTCTTTTTTTCATGTTAACTTCACTTTGCTTCTGTATTTGCCTTGTAAATCTTCTGGCACTTTTTAATGATTTACTTGCTATGTTTTCTAAAAATACATTTATCTTTTGTGCCTTTTAAAAAATCTTCAAGCCTGTAATATTTTGCAGTTTGGACACTGAGTCAGGTGAATATTGGTGACAGACTAGTAAATCAATTTTATATATTTTTAACAGAATACCTCTTCAATGAAATAAGAGTATTATTGTTTCTTTTTTGCAAACTTTCAGGTTCTGGATGAGATTTCTGAACATGGCATTCGGATTTATCAGCTCCCCGATGCAGATTCTGATGAAGATGAGGAGTTTAAAGAACAAACTAGAGTTTTAAAGGCAAGTTTCACTCCTAGTTTTTCATTTTACTGCTGTGGTTCTTCACTCTACAGTATGCCTAAAGGTACTTTATTCCTTTTACAATGTGTCGAAAATTTCAGTTTCCCTTGTATGTTGACTCTGAATCACAATCCTTTTTATTCCAGTCTCTGCTTCATCAGAATTCCAAGTGTAGTGTGTCATGACTTTCTCTTCTTTTCTCTTTTAAGTGTAAACGACTGTTCACCATGAACTTTTATTTGCAGTCTGTTTTCTGACTCAAACATTTTAACGTGCGAGCAAGGAGAGAGACTGTGTGTGTTACGGTTGCTGTACTAATTAACAACTTGCCTCTTGTTAAAGCAGATAATCAAGGTTTTACTGAAGTAATTTCCTCTTTGTGCTTGCAAAGCTGTTTGAAGAATGTGTCTGAAATTCTCTTTCTAGCTGCTTCACTCTGTATCTGAAGTGTGTTTCTGTTGGCTGTTCTCCATGCACGATGTTATGTCAGATGACACATTATGCCCAAACTCTACTTGAACAACAGTCAAGTGTTCCTAAAGCCAAACGTCATTTCCTTCTGTGCCTCTGTTCAAACAAACTGATCCTAACAAAGCTACAGGTGCTCATAAGGAGAGGTTGCGTTGCCTACAATGGGATTTGTTGGGAAAGGATTTCAGTAGAGTGTTTGTCAGCATTGCTTTCCCCCCCTCTCCTGCCTGTTACTTGAATCTTCGTCCTTTCTTTAAAAGAAGGACGAAGCAAAATGCGAGAACTAACCAGCCAAAAATCAAAACGGTAACTTGTTTTTTTCTCTCTCTCAACTAGGCTAGCATTCCCTTCGCTGTTATTGGATCCAATCAACTTATTGAGGTGAAGGGGAAAAAAATCAGAGGCCGCCTGTATCCCTGGGGAGTTGTTGAAGTTGAAAATCCAGAGCACAATGATTTCCTCAAGCTGCGCACAATGCTGGTGTGAGTAATGGTAAAATGATCCCATCTCCTGTGGTGACGTAACTGCCACGATGACTAAAGACCTATAGCGATGTTAATTCCTTAATTTAAAACTAGCCCTGATGGTGATGTAGAGTGACATTTTAGTCCCCTGCAGCTTGTTTTCCTGCTATAGCCTCTGATCCCTGAATTCAGAATATTTTCTTTATTTTATGTTGCCCGATATATGCAATGGTTTTATGTCTTAAGTGAACTGATTTGATGGCTTTACATACCAACTGAAGTTTTGTTATGGTGCAGCTGGTGGGGCAGAGAGGCTTCTAAAATACTCTTCAAAGTGAAGAGTATTCTAGAAGCAAAGTGCAATTTTCTTGGCAGTGTGGGAAATCCTTTGTTAAATATGATACCCCACCCCGTTATGATTTTAGCCGATAGGGATATTCTGCCTGCGTAAATGGTTTTAAAGTGATTTTTTAAAAACGATGTTTTGCTATTGTTGGAATTGAATTCCGTTGTGTCATTCCAAACTCAGTCTGCGCTGGGCAGGGATTGCCCTCTGCTGGGCATTGGGAGCAAGCCTCCCCTTTTCTTTTTTTTTTTTGGCAATTGGAAATTGTTAAGCAATGTCAGCTGTTGTGCAGCTCCACCTATTTCCCAGTTACAAATTATATTTGACAGCACTTAAGAGTAATAAAATACTCTAGGAATTAAAGTATCTTTCTGAATAACTGTCTTTGGAAGGTTCTTAACACTGCAAAAACAGGTATAAGCAACTTGCCTGAAGTAATTAATGATCAAGAGGAGGACAGCATATTTTGGGTCTTTGAATAATACTGGTGGGGACACTTAAGAATGAATTAAAGATGAATGAACTTGAAAGCAGAGTTCTGGCTGGCTTTCTGGCTGGCTTGGTCTGTAAGGATTTACTTTTTTGGTAAATAGATCCATTAGATAAAACAGAAACAGAAGATAAAAGGGTGTTTTTCTTTGCTTTGCTGAGAATGACAGAGTGTTCAATAGCCCTTTGCATGTTCTAGGACACACATGCAGGACCTGCAGGAGGTGACCCAAGACTTGCACTACGAGAACTTCCGTTCTGAGAGGCTAAAACGCACTGGCAAGTAAGTGTGAGCTGCCCCTGTGCTGCTTTTCATTGCCCACTGACGTGGGACTTGCTCTTCCTCCTAACTAATCCCACCTGTAAACAATTATTTCTGATGAGATTTCAATCTGTGGAATTCTGAAATTTGTATGAAATGCTCTGCTTGAAGAGGAATAATATATAGCAAAGTGCTGTGCTCATAAACAGCTGTGTGTTCTGTATCCATCCTCTTTTCTCTATGGTTTTGATTGGAATGTGCAGAAAGAAGATACCTGCAAGCAAGATAGGTTTTATGTAATGATGTCTGCTTGGGAAAACGAACACTAGTGGGCACATTTAAGTAGGCCCCAGTCTATCTGCTTAGGGAGGCGTTGCTTCTCTTGCTTCTTCATATGTAGCTAAAGAGAGAAGTGTAGACCAAACAATCTTTTCTGATAATTTGTGTGTTTTTATGGAGTTTATTATCTCTTTTTTAATTCTTGGCAAAGTTGTCCTTGGCAACTTAATGCAAAAAATACACATCTACCTTTGCTGCATCTTTTTGGATAGCAACTTAACTCTTGTCCACGTTCCACTTGTTCTTTAAGTATTCAGCAAAGCATTTTGATGTTAAAGAAGAAAGGAAATGGCCTACACAGCTTTTTAGTGGTTGATTTCTGTGCCGTGGATAGATAGTGGAGGAAATCTCTTCATTAAAGATTCATATAGCAGTAAAGAAATCAAAGTTTAAGAAATGGACAGTGAATAGCAGGAGTCTGTGAGGTAGAGATGGTCTTTTACAATAGGGAAGCATGATTTAAAAATTGCCCTAATTTCCCCTGTGTGGAAGCATGTAGACTTTGTTGATGTTACATTATTTGAAATACGAGTCTGGAATCTGTTCTTGGAGATTTTTACTTCTATATTTCATACTATCAATGCCTTCTTTTCTTCAATAGGCCTGTTGAAGAGGAAGTGGTAGACAAGGATAGAATCCTCCAGCAGAAGGAGGCTGAGGTAAGAGGGATTTTCTAAAACTTGTTCTTTAATATAACATGCTGTGTTCCAGTTTCAGTTTTCTGCATCAGCTACTGCCTGTGGCAGGTAGGATTGGAGTTGTGCAAAATGACAGACCTAACCTGAACATAGGAGTTGCCCTTACAGTGTTTAGTTTATAGTCACTTGCATTGTGGATGGTGGGGTAGTGTGTGCACTCTTGGTTGTGGGCAGAACGTTTATCACTTCCTGTTTGGGTGCTAATCTTCCATAAGGATATTTGGTACTTTAAGTATTGAAATCAATTTATGTGTGTCAGCTACATGTGCTGCCTTAAGCATGCTGTGGTGGGATAGACTGACAGTCTAATGTCATTTCAGATGTTCATGTGCTTACTGCAAGCATGTTACCAGTAAATTTATTTTTATGTCTCGTGGCTATGGAGTAGGAATAGGCTCGTGAGTCTTAAAAATCCCATAATATAGTTAATACATATGTTTTTCCATCCTAACCTTGACTTGAATCATAGTATTTTTGTTGTACCTGTCAATTTATGGATTTGGTGTTTTCAAACTCTGATTTCTCACTCTGTTTCCAAGTTATTGCTAGGCCTTTTAACTTAGTATTTTTATGTTCAAGTTGTAAAGACTCAGAAATTTTTAGCCTGGTGTTTAAATTCTAGCAGTACGCTGCAGTGCTTATACTACTTGCAGTGTGAAAACTGAAGACTTGCTGCCAATTGTAAGATAGTGGGTTTTTTTCTCTTTATCCTTCTTTTATCCAATTCAGCTTGGATCCACATCCATAACTGCAGCACAGGATGATTGGAAAGATCATTGCATATGTGCAGTGATTTGGAGTAAGAAATAAAAAACTAGAAGCAGTTTTGTGTGCTTCTGAGGTGGAAGATTGACTCCCATACATGGAAATTTTTGAAATTTACTTCGGTCTGTGCATTTCCTTTTTCCCTTATAGCATCCATATTTAAAAATAGCTAACCCTGGTTAGCTATTGGCTAACCCTGGCATGTTGATATAAATAGCAGAAAATTTTCCTACAAGGAAATGCAGAAGCAGCTGATTATCACCATAATTAGTAGTTAATCATGTATATTACTGCAGATTGAGTGAGCTGCATATTTATCACTATATAACTTCATTTCAGCAGCATAAGCACACTTGATGGCTGTGCACGTACAAGAGTGGAACTTCTGCAAGTGTTCTGTACACAGATTAACTGCCTCCCGTTTACTGGGGCATGTGCAAAGCAGCAGTAGCCCATCAGCTGATAGCCAGCAGTACTGGGTGCTTTGAAAATGTCAAGAGCATTTTTTGAAAATGGTTTTTGTTTTTCTTTCTTTTTCCTTAATGCTTCCAAGCGGACACGTAGACTTAGAGAATTTAAGTCATAACTGTTTTTCCTGTTATTTGAACTATGTAAATTGTACATGCCTAGTAGTTAAGTAGAATCTTGGGTATCCTTGTAGAACTATTTGTTTTAAGACTTATGTCTGAAAAAAGTCTCCTATAAATATTTTCCCTGGAAACTGTTGATGTGACAGGCACATTATATATATATATATATATAAAATTTCTATTCCTGCATTGACACAGAGTGGTCAAAATAGACCAGTATATAAATATGTAATGTGCCTTTTATATAACATGGCTAAAGGGATGAAATTTTGAATTTCTCGGGGGACAGTCTTTGGAAGTTTCCTCTGGGGCTAATCATCTCTGAATAATTGCTGCTGAAGTTGCAGGGGATTGGGTTAGAACTTGAAAAAACAAATACATTTTTAACTTCTGCATTCTATTGTTCCAAAGAGATCAAGAGGCTTTGCTGAATCTTCTGTAGATAAGCTGGTATGAAGTCCCTTCATCTCCAAATCATCCCTAAGGTTCAGACTGGGAAAAATTTGTGGAGGAAAGAGGCACAGAGGAAATGGGCTTGCATTCCACGGCCTTCACAGAGAAAACAAATATCCATTTCCCCTCCTGTTCTGCATTCCCATCAGTAACGGTGCTTGATGTTCTATTTACAGTTTTGTGAGGTTTATATAACCTTGGAAGGAATGAATGCTTGAACTAGTGCCAGGATCATCTTTATCAAGGCATCACTTTGCTAAATGGTCTTTTATTATTCCAAAGGATGTGGTCCCCAGTTCAGCTAGTTTAGAATTGCTAATCTGTCATTTTGGATTTATTGCTTAGTCTGGTTGTGCTTTTGCTCATTTGCAAGTGATGACCTGTTTTTAAGAGCTGGAAAATGGAAATAGGCATAAAGATATTCTTGTTCCTTTCTGTAAATGTGATGCAGAACAGATTATTTTGATGTTGTAGTGTAAGTGGGCACAAACTTAGTTTATAGTTTTGTGCCATATTTCTCCTACTCTGAAAACGTCTTGTTGATAAAAACCTTTCAGAGTTTTGAGAGGTAGTACTTCCAGAAAAATGTAAGGGCTGTGATTACATGAAAACAGCAAGGAATAAACTCCTCTGGTTTCTCTCGTGAGCTACTCTGAGACTTTGGGCAAATCCCTCCGCGCCGCTGTTTTCAGTGGAGCTGGTCAGCAATGGGCTGTATATAGCAGAATGAAACAACGTTGAAATTGTTTTCTCTCTGTCCTTCCACTTTCTGAAAGTGTGTAACCCTTTGGCAGATGAGATAAAGAGCCCTGGCTGAGTGTGGGAGTCAGGAGAGGGGAGAACAGCAGTGGGGGCTGTCAGGCTGGGGGCCAGCGGTGGCCCTGTGGGGAGTGAGAACGTGACCAGTGTGTGCAGGTAACTACCTGCTGCTGCTGGGGTTTGGGAAAGCATTGTCTTGAAAGATAAGGGGCAGAGTTTTATGAGAGGAAACAGCATGACTGCTGATGAAGACCTGCAGACCTGAGGGAAATAAAAACAGGTCTGAAGTTTAATGTATTTTGTGGGATGTTACTGCCCAGTGCAGGGGGCAGAATGCTTCAGCCTTGCCCTGTGAAGTGGTGCAGTCTTAGTCCTGGAGAACTTCCTAAGAAGGAAACCACTAGTAACCAATTAGCAATGGGAATCCCTGAGGAATTATAATGAAAAGGCTTTTTTTTTTGAGTAATTGCTCTTTTTGTGGTCCTTTTGAGCTGTTTTTTGAAGGTACAGTGCATGCTGCTCATGTACTGCAATGACTGTGGCCAGAGTGACTTCTGCTCTTTGTCAAAATGTGCTGTGGAAGACATTTATCACAGTGGTAGCCCCATTTCCAATTTATCAGAGGTATTTTTCTTGTGTTCCATTAACAAAATTATTTCTGTTCTTTGGTATTGGAGGTATTTTTAATCAAAAGAACTCTTATGAGAACATTCACTAGAAAAATCCACTGTGTGCAGTTTTCCATCTTGTCCTGTTCTTGCAGCCTCTTCACTTAATGCCTTTCGTATGTAAAGGCATGGGCAGAAATAATCAGACTTGGTAGAGGGGAAACATATCAGTGGGAAGTAAATACTGTTTGTTTCCTAATATTTCTCCTCCTGTGGTACCTGCATGCTGGTCACTGAGAAGCCGTTCATATCGTTTAAACAGGAATAGTGTTTGTTGGTATTGTGATGAAATCCTGTAGGTACAGCAGAGCTGTGTGTCTGTGGTTTCTGTTAAGGGCATGGAAGCTATGAACAAGATATATGGGTCACTTTTAACTCTGTAACCTTAGCTCTCATTTGAAATGTTTGTTTCCTTTCTGTTTTGCTGCAGTAGTTATATGATCATTTGAACTAAATTGTAGACCTGACGTAAGTAAACTAAGGGGCATTTATACCAAGGTTACGTTTATTCTTTTGCCTTTTGTTATCCGAGAATTCACAGGAATTATTTGTTTTAACAGATTTCCAAACATTGTTTGCTAGCTTCCTTTTCATGATGTGCATCGGCCCTACGCTGTCATGTTGTAGCATCCGTTCTTTAGGGGATGAACACAAATATATCAATGCTGCTCTTGCAAGTGAGAGGGCTTGCTGCTGAGCAAGATCAAAGTCATTTTCTGCCCTTGATGCTTGCAGTCCCCAACAGCAAAGGGAACGCAGATGTTGACATCAGTTTCAGTCTTTGGTGTGATTTTTTATTACATTCTCCTTTATTAAGAGCAGAGTTTTTTTCTGTCTATTCAGTAGGTCCAGTAAGGTGAACATGAGCTGGTTTTGGTTTGTATTGTAATGTGGAGGAACAGCTCTTGTGTCCTGTCCTCTACTCGAAGAGGAATTGTTGAAGAGACTGGCATGGTTACCAGCTTGATTCTCTTTTTTTAATTTTACAGCAATGGGCCTAGTTTTTTTCACAGGCCTTGTGCCTGAAAGTTTTTCTACTGAATTATTCTAAAATCGCTTCAGAAACTTGCCATTACTTACCTAATGGAGGAGACTGAAACTTCACCGGTAGGTCTCAAAAACACCACATGAGAATGGAAAAGGAAAATCTTTTGCAATCTTAACGTTAGAGCAGAGTAAGTCTCCTGGGACTTTTGTGCTACTTTGTATTTTGTGTCATATGCAGCATCTGATTTATTTTGTGCTATGGCCATATTTTTATCAGTTCAAGTCAAGAAAATGCAATTCTCAGTGCTGTATTTAAGTCTTAAAGTATGATGTCGGCTATTAGGAGAGTTCTGCATTTGAGCAATCACCATAATACATGTGCAGCAGTATCTCCCCCTGTGATTGCTGAATGGTTTCTATTTTGGGAATGTTTCATGGCTCAGCTTGGAGTGCTCTTGGGAAAGCTCAAGTAGGAGAGCTTCCAAAAAGCTAGTTTGATTGTAATGGTAAGTCTGCAGAGAGGCAGTTCAAAAGACCAGGTGTCTTACATTTTTCCAAGTTGATCTTTGAAGCTTTTCTTTTTTCTTGTATCATGAAATCCTTGCAACACTCATTTCAGGACCTTTCTGCTTTTTTTTTCCCCTCCTTCCTGCAACGTTATGCCATCTTCTTGATCAGAAGCTTTTTGTTTTAAGTATTTAGCAGAAAGATGTAGATGGGTTTATAATAATCCTCAGAGACTTAGCTGTGTCTCATGCTGTTCGTGTGTGAATCTCCTTTTGTCAGAGGGCATCTCTGCAGCAGTCACAGGAACCTGAATTAGCCTCTCCTGAACCCTGTGCTGCTGCAGCAAGAGGATAAGTACATAAGCCAGCTGGTTTTAGGCAAGCTCTGTTACTGCTGGCTGTGCTGCAATCTCTTTTACTCTTTAGTTAATCTTCAGTATTTTACTCTTTCCTAAATCTGTATCTGAGAGCAGGCAAGAAAAAGTGATACAGAAACCTGCAGTTAATTTTTCTTGTTCTTTGATGCTTCTTTTCTTTTTTTTTTAAAACAAAACAAAACAACAGCTCAACACCACGTGCATTTATTCAAGCATTTGTCTCAGGTTCTTTTGTATTGAACCTGGTGGAGCAACGAGTATCACAATAGTTGATGTGGCTGACTGGATGAAAATACAGTATAATTGTTTAGACCTAGTGCTTTTTCAGTTAGTTTCCCCCCTGAAAATAGATGAAAGCAGTTTTCTACATGAATTTAAAAAAAGACAACTTGCAATACAAGCCTCAGATTTTTACATGATCTCTGGTTTGAGATGGACTCATAGGTTATACAATGTGCATGGAAAGAGCAGACTATTTCCTTCCCACTTTGTAAAATGGGGCACTTGTAGTTCTGTATGTGGAGCTTCCCCACCTGCATTTGGAAGGAAGTACCCAGTCATTTGTAAAGCAAATTAGAGGTATTTGCATGTATACTTTGAAAATCTGTATTAGTGTTCTTTCCTCTTTCTTAGGAACATTTGTTCCAATTAATTTTTTTTTTTTGGAAAAAACAACCAGCAACAAAGCATTATATATAACTGGCCTTTTATGAGACGGAAACTAACTTTTAAGTGTTACAAGAAAATGCCTTAAGAAAACAGTTATTTCCAGGAAAAGTCACTGTTTAGATGTAAAAAATATTGGTGCTTAATATGTTTAGTCTGACTTTCCAAATTTTATAAACATCTTTCCATTTCTCTTTTGAAATAGTTTTTTAAATCTTGTCTTTGTGTTTGGCTGTTACTGCTGCTGAAAGTTTGCAGAATTCTCTGAGAGTCACAGGATGTGTGTTCCTCCATGATACTGTGCTTTGAGCACCTGCATCAGAACAAAGCTGCTTCAGCTCACTCAGGTGTAGCTCTGTGCACACCTAAAGGACGTGCTTTCCTTATTATGGATTAAATGTTGGTTCACAAGTCTGCAAACATAGCTGGCTTCAAAAGATTTGGACTCCATTGCTCAATTTTCATTATAAGTATTCTTACAAACCTTTTTAAAGTTAGATGAACTGAATTGAAGAATATGAGATGGGAAAAACCAAAGTATTCAGTTATGTGAGTTATTGAACGTTCCCAGTTTGTGAAGAGGAAAGTAGGATCTGTGTTCTACCATGGAAGAAAAAGTTTTAAAGTTTCCTGGATTTTTGGGCTTCTCATGAAATTGTTGTAAACATTTGGGTGTCTTTCTCTTCCAGCTGCGCCGCATGCAGGAGATGATTGCCCAGATGCAGGCCCAAATGAGGATGAAGCCTGGTGATGACTAAGGTGCTTAACATCTGGATGCATCAGGTATTGCTTTTCTGACTTGTTTTCACCTCTTACATAAGATTTTGGCAGTGATTGTTGTTAATTTCGCGCTTTGGACTTACATTTACAGTACTTAACAAGAAAAAAAAGTGGTGTCATGAGTAGACTAGAAAAGATATATGCCAATGTTACCTTTCCAGCTGTTTTTAAGACCTGCAAATCCTTCTCTTCAGTGCCTTATTTTTGGATCATCAGGCTTTGCTTCTGTTAGCACAAGCTGCTCAGAAAGTTAATTTGATATGTAAACAAAAGTTAGAGTGTTTTTGGGGTATGTAAGCTGCTGAGTTTTTAACAGTTTTCTCAAAGAGCCAGACAATTTTGGTCAGGTGTACTGAATACAGACTCCCTTGATGATATGTGTGATGTATTTGGGGGGCTCAGAGTGAGCGAAAAAAAAATTCATGTAGCACATACTCATTCTTTCTTCTGGTAGAATTCATCCCTTTGAATGCAAGAACAAAAAATAGAAGGATATGAGGAGTCTTGTTGCTTAATACTTCAGTTTAATACTCTAGTTGTGATTGCTGGTCTTGTGGAATGTAAAGCTTGAATAAAATGGATTATATTATCCCTTATGACCTTGTGTCAGCTGCCAACATTCCAAGCCTAAAATAAGGAGATTTTTTTGTTGCCTTTATTTGAACCTTCAGTCTTCCTGTTTACATAAAAAGAAGAAAAAAATAATTAAGAAATAAACTTATTCACTGGATTCTCACTTAAGCAGAAGTTGATGGTTTTACTGGTATGTGCACTGTTATCTTTGAGTGAAGTACTTAAGGGGAAATTTGTAATTCAGGTTTCTTACTGTCACAGTTTTAATTGTGGCAGATAGAGGAGTCTGCACATCACGTCTTCCAACTTCCATACTAAGATATGTTTTCCCAGAGCTGGAAATCTAAACAGCGAGGATAATTTTGTGGCTGACCACACAGTGGATGTGATAGCAGTGTCTGACAGAAAGCTCTCATTCCCCGGGCAGGAGCTGGTCATTTTGCAGCCTGTTCAATATTATTAAATGTTATAGTCTGAATTGAAGGTTCCAAGTTTTCTCAGTGGCTTTGTTGTCATGTGGCCAAATTCTGACCACTTGTGGGAATGGTTATTTGGGGCAGGAACGCTTTTTTAGTGTAAATGATTGTTACTGTTTTTTGCTAAGGAGCTCAGTTCTTTGTAGGAGTTAGAAATGGTGTTTAATCACGAGACACCTTAAAAGTGATAGTAAGAAAAAACCACCATAAATCTAACCTTGTCCACAGTTGTTGTTGGCAGAGCAGAGGATGGCAAGGGGTACAAATATATTCAAAGTTCTTTCTCCAGTTCCTAAATGCTGTGAAGTCAGTAGCTGAGGGCTGATGGGATGTAGTGTTCCCACTAATGGTTAGCCAGAAATGGCCCCAGATCCCCTGTGTTTCACAGCTTCTGGCAATCGTGGATATGGTCTTTATAAAAAGGAACTGGAGCATGGTTTGTCCCAGGCTGAATTTGCAGCCATGGCTACGTAAGTAAACAGAGTACTGAGCATGCTCATGTCTGTCCAAGGGAAATGTTCTTCTGGAGATACCTCACACTGCTAATCTGGAGTGCAGCTTGGACCGCTCTGTGTGCTAAGCAGGAGCCTTTGCAGATTTAACTGAGTGTTCCCATGATCTTGTTGTGATTTGAACTAAATCTTGAGGTCAAGTTAATTGGGCTGAAATACTGAGTGTGGATGATTTTGAGAAGGATTTGAACGAGATCCTCATACGTGGAGGTCCTGCTGTTACTTTGGAATTTGCTAAGCTACATTTCTGCAGCTGCTGTGGAAATCATGTTTGACAGATTGCTTTCAGGAAAGACTTTTGAACTTCTGGTTGAGAGAGAGAGAGAGAGAGATAGTTGTTTTTTATTGTAGATTGTTGGCCAGTATGCACAGTCAGAACTGCAGATGCAGTCCTCCTCAACCAGGGTGTTGCTGTATGATCCTGGCAGCCTAAATGAAGGGAATCCTCATCCAGAGCTTAGCCTTAGGGAAGTTTCTCTCATGCATGTTAACTGACTTTGCAGCTTAGGAGGAGTGATGAGTTCAACCTCCACCATTCCCATCAGATTTATTTGCTGTATTTTACTGAACTCGCTATTTCTAGAGAAACCAGGAAACTTGTAATTAACACAGTGGTTAACAGAACCACACTGCCAACAAATTTAAATGTAGTTGCTATTAATCTTTTTGTTCTATCTCAGTTTATCTTGAACATCTCTCAGGTTCTAGTTTTACAAGAACTTTTCAGTAGCACAGGTGATCCTTTAAGCACAGTCTCTCCTCCCATTGCACTTTTGCACCCTTACTTTGTGCTGAGAAAAAGATATGACTTTATAAACACAGAGTTTATGTAAAAATTAATATTTTCACTCTTTTTATTTTGGATACATACCTAATTTTTGTGTTTTTTTCAAAAGTCCCTTAAAGTATTTGCCCCTACATAGAGCACAGATATAAAGATGTTTTCAGGTATTTTGGGAAAAGAGGGGTGGGGTATGGTATGAAGACTTTCATGGGTAAGAGCTGGAGAATAAACAGTAGGGTAATGAAATGTGTTAATATCCAAAAATGTGAAATACCCACTTCTGATTTCAGATGTATTTTGGGGTGGGGAGGGGATTGCTGAATGCTTTGGGGTGTTCTAGAAGGAGCATTGCATAATGATTAAAAAGTGCTAAACTCAAATCCTTGCCAAAAAGACTGACAAGTCTGTGTTACCAGAAAGTGCTGCACAGATGGGATGACTGGAAGGTCTGGTTTGCCTGATCCCTTATGAACATCTTTAAGGGTTTTATGGAAAGAGCAAAGGGAGAATTTACTTCAAGTCGTTTCCTTTGCTTTCAAGGCTGGAGTAAGAGAAGAGTAAGGAGAATGACAAAGGCAAAGATTAGATGAAGGGAATACATTCAAAGTTTCCAAAGAGGGTGGACAGATTGGTTGCTGGGGAGAAGTAGAATCCTGAAAGGAAATGAAGATGAATGCTGGTGGAGACTGGGTTAGAGGTAGGAAAGGAAGATGATTTTGGCACACTGGTCATTCCTGTTTCCAGCTGCAGTTTCTAACAAAAGCCTGGGAGAACAGATTATGGTGATTAAGATTTTTTGAGTGCAGCCCTAACAAAGGTGTGTTGAGCTACACTTTCATCTCTTTCCTCTAAACATTTAATAGCTTCTGTGTGCAACCAGTGCAGGTGGAACAGGCAATGAGAGCACGGCTAGACACCAGAATGTTCTTAGAATAAGCAGTAACAATTTTTTTACCCCGACTTTTGATATACTCACCTTACTAATCTTCCTCAGATTTTTTTTTTCCTTGTAAAACACAAGATACTGCTGTAAAGTGTAGGAGCTTATTGGTTCTTATATTTGACAGTTCACATGAAGGATTGAAGAGAAAGATGGAAGGGTGGAATAAGGTACCAAAACCTCAAACAGGTTTAGTTTTATTTAGGTGCTCAAATATGAAATGCTTTTGAAATAAGCCTGCAGTAACTCCAGTAGCACATTTACTGGTTTCTGAACTTGTCCATCTCAGATGAGCAATTATTATGACAAGCTGGAATAATTGTACCAAGTGAAATGGTTATTAGTTGATGTTTCTTCCCTTTGCTTCTCTGTTTCTGAAAGTGTATCTCTTTGCAATCTGTTTTCCTCTTGTTATTCTTACAAATCTGGTTCTGTCTGTCTTCGCTCAGATTCAAGATCATACTGGGACAAATCAGTAACAGAAGCCAGGCTGTGGAACGCTAAAATAGCCATCTGGAAATGTAGTTATAGTCAGGGAAATATGTTCAGACAAAAAAGAAACCCAAGCATCTCGCACTTAAAATATCTGTAGGATGTTGAAAGTTCTTTCAGTATAGCTTGTGATTTCCTCAAGTATTTTAAAGCCTCCTGAGCACATTAACACTGTTCTGGTTCTTGATAAGAACAGTGCTAAAGACACCAAACAGCTTCTTCTTTCTACCAATGAATTGACATCATTTAACAGAACAACACAGAGCACTGTCATAGCAACCAGCCTTCTAAAATGATGCTACTGAATGCTGAATTGATCTGATGAGAAATGTCATTTGAGGCAGCAGAGATGATGTTGTAGTTATTTGGCAGCTGAAATTGAGAGCCTAGAGAATGTGAAGCTTGGGCAAGTGTGTAGTATTTGGAACAACTGCCTGGCACTGCCAGTGGATGTTTCTCTGGCTAGAAGCTAGACCAGGAGAGTGCTGTCAGTGTCCAGCTCCGCTCAGCTCTTCTGACTGTGGAGTTGTTTAGCAAACCCTGCATTGATGGGCTGGCACAAGTGTTTTCACCCTTAGAGAACAGGCTTCTGTTGGAAATTGTATGGTATCATGGGGAACCTGAAAATGTGTCAGGGCCACTTTTTGCCAAGAAGCAGGTGGACATTTCTGATAGTTTTGAGGCTGGGATCCTGGTATGTAGATGTGCCTCTGTGCTTATCAACCTTATTAACATATTTAACTGATGAGCATTGGAAATCAGTTCGAAGGCCAGTTTTGTAACTTACTGTGAACTCTGCTGCTGATGCTTGCTGTGGGGAAGTATGAGGTCTTGCTACAATGTAGCAAGGGAAAGGGAACAGACTTGAAGCAGTGAAGGCAACAGAGGATGACTGAAACAGCAGAAAACCAAAATGTTTGGGGTGCGGTGACAAAATGAGTCAAAACCTACAGCAGGGCGCTGGTATCATCCAGTACTCCTCTGCCTTTTGGAAAGATGCCATTTCTCAAAGTTCTTGCTGACAATGGGACACACAAAGGGCTGTAGTTACAACATAAAATGGGTGCTATTTGAAGAAAAACAGTTGAGGTGAGTGAGAAAGTGCAGCTGCTTATAAAGCAAATTTCTCTCATTGGGAATTCAGAAGTGAACACACAGAGGTGTCAAGTCGCCCTGCATTGTAGCGGTGTTCTTGGAAGAGCTGAGGGGGAGGCAAACCCGTTTCCTTTACAAGGTTTTCAAAACCTTTACAACTGCAGGATTCTGAGCCATGTGACCACATGACCAGGGTGCAGGTGTATGCAGTACTTGCTAGTTATGCTACTTACTGAGAGAGTTCTGTTTTAATGGCACGCTGGAGAAATGCCCTCTTTGTTAATGATGGTATGAACACACATTGCAGATGGAGGCATTTGTTAACTCTGTGTGCTGGTGAAATGAGCGTGGGGGACTATAAGGTTGGTCTAGTAAAGCTGGAGGTCAAACTTGTCAAGAATAGTATCAACCTAATTGTATCGTAAAATATTGCCTTGCAAGGAGATGAGGAAGAAAGAGCGGTGGAATGAATCCATATTAAAACTACACAAACATACTTTGCCCAAGTGTGTTCTACAAGCTTATAAAATGTGGGTATCGTGTAGCTAATGCTGCTAACGTCAATGCACAGCTGTGCTTAGTACCCAAGCCTTCATGTTTATTGGAAATTCCAGTCTTTTTGTGAGTCTGAAACATGAGTTACAGTTTCTTCTTGAGGTATCTTTTGTAACAGATTAGAATCAGGCAGGCAGTGGCAGAAATCAAGTTTCTCTTTCAAATTTGAAGTAGCAGTGTAGCACAAGAGGTTAATTTTGAATTTGCTTAGCAATTTATGGACTCTGGCTTTAAAGCTTTATTGCTAGTTTATTGCTTGTTTTAGGTGTTATTAGAAGTGATGGGCTCCTTATGAGAAGGAATTGTGTACTGAACAGAATTCCCACAGTGAGAATGGCAAAGAGCAAAGCATGTTGCTCCTTATCCCCCCTGTAGTCTGGATGAGTGTTACACTGTGTTTTACAAGTAACTTGGCACAACAGTGTTTTCTAGGATATTTCTGGTTTTTCCCTCCAGATGAGCATTTAGATTAAACTATTTTTTTCCCCTCAGGAGTGAGTGTTTTTGGGACTGGAGAATTTGAGGTGTTTTCCCCTGAGTTGCAAATCCGACACAACTTCTTAAGCAGGATCCAACTTTCAGGGAAAGCTGGGATTCTGCTTTCTTTGCAGCAGCCTTTTTGATTGGCAAGTAACTGTAGCAATATCCAAAACTGGCAGTTATTTTTGAAATTACAGACCAGCATCCCTTTTTTTTCAGCCACAGGAACAGTGCTGTATGAATGCTTGAAAAAATGTCTGCTTTCCTGCTTTACTTTAGCAGTGTTGGTGCATGATGCCGAACTTGCTGCCTATTGCTAGCCCTGTTTAGCTGAGTGGTTTGTTTCCCTCAGCAGCAATAATACTTGACAGAACAGGCCAAGGTCGATGTGTTGTGTGCAGGACTGTTGAGAGGAGCTGTAAAGTGCCTCTTGTGTTCTTGCAGGCTGAGAGGGGGTGTGGGTGCCTAAGAAACTATGTAGCTAAAAATAAATTCTCATTTATAAGCTCTTATTAGACATTCGTGATAAATATTTGGGACCAAACTGCTCAGCTGATCTAATTGTAATGCAGGTCCCTGTGATGCAGGAACTGAAACTCCCTATTCCCTGGATTATGCTGCTTTGCTCGGAGGGGCTCTGACTGCCCCCAATGCTCTGACAGTGCCGAGAGTTTGTCCTTTCTAATGCTCTGTTTTCCACTTTTGTTCCCAGCAGCATACGGTTCTCTAAGTGGATGGGTGCTCTCTTTTCTTTGCCCGAGTGGTAACGTTCAAATGCAAAAGCTGGATGCCACAGACCAAGACCTGCGTTAAAACAAACACAAAGTCTGAAGATCGTGTTGTAAAACTGCTCGTTTTATATACTCAATGTTTTTCAATTTATAGTGTATCTTTTTTGATTCTTTTGGTAACACTGTCTTCATACTTACCAATGTGGTTTTATTATCCTTCCTATACCTTTTTATTCAGAAACTGCCAAGAGTACACTGTTTGGACTAGTCATTGTGGTGGGTTTAAGGAATTAATCATTTATCTGCTAGGCTGTTCTGAACGGTTTCGTGGTTAATACTAAGACTTTGTGGCCTGTTTACAGTAAACGTATGTGTGTTTGCACAGTGTTATAACTTTCACCTGCCATTTTAGGTTATTATGTATCATATCAGTTTTTCGGAACTTCCTCTGTGCTTTTGTTGCGTTTGGAGCTTCATCTCTGGTGATTTGCATTTGTGTGATGTATGAGAAAATGTATGAAACGCCGATGATTCACCAGTGATTCGAAAAAGCTGACTTTTCTAAATCGCCGTGCCTTAACACACCATGAACACTCCACACACCAACAACTTGTGTGGATGCCTCTGGAGGTTTGGCTTCAGGTCTCAAATATCGATGGCAAAAATTTGTCACAGGCATTTCTATCTGTCAGCTGAGCGATGGCATGTACCGAATTTTTATATATACCATAGCACTACTTTTCATTGAAGTTTTGTAATAAATTGTATGAATGTGGAAAATGTGGTTTTCTTTTTGGGGTGGTTTTTGCCGTTTTATTTTATTTTGCCTTTTCAAGCTAATGTATGAAATGCTGTAATGGCGTTGTGCACAGTGCATATTCAAAGGAATTGTGATGTTTACCCTGGGGTATGAAGGTGTCTTCTAAAATTTGTCTACCTGCAAACTGCTTTGATTTCATTTCAAAACAACTTTAAAAGTGTTTAACCTGTAAGTTAGGTAGCAAAGCTTCACATCCACTTCTTTTCCAAAGTTCATTAGGCATCTACTGATGTCTTTAGGTGGGCGAATATCTTGGAAAATCTGATCACACACCTTGCTTTATAAGTTCATGAATGTTGCTATTTCCTTTATGTCATTGCTGAGTTACAGCTCTCTTCTGCATGCTTTTGTAGTCTAGTGTGTTTTATATATGCACAAGTGTAAATTACTTTCCGAATATGGGATTGAGACACTTTGTCTTCTGTCCTAGATTGGGGTGTCTTTCATGTAATGATTACCTCTAATTTTGCTGTCTAGCAATGAGTGTTTGATCAGGATTCACAGATGATTGGCATCACACAGATGCATATTTGGCTTGTTTGGAGTTGAATTGCATAAAATGGACCTTACATTGCTACTTCAGTGGCTGCTATAATGAAATTGAAAGAAGAAATGGAGTGACAGATTTGCATTCATGCAAATTTTCTACTGTTTTTATGAAGGTTTGAATTTAACCCTGTCTGTCCAGAGGGCCGAGGTGAGAGATTTAATGGCAAACTTTCTCTCATCGTTTGTTATTTGCACCTTTCTTGTTGTTTTTCTTCCAGGATTTTGTATCATATTTTGCAAGCCTCTTAATTATGTGCTATCCGTTTGTGCTTGTGAAAGTCGGGGCAGCCACACCCCTCCTGAGAAACCCAGACGTCAGCTGGAGATGTTGGTTACAAGCTGGATTAGCTCTCTGAGCAAAGGTGGCATGAAAGCTTCGTCTTTCTAAGCCAGCCAGGACAGTGGGGAAGCAGACTATCAAAAGCATCTAGTCTTTAATTTTATTAAAAACGGGTTTTTTTTCTCTCTTTAAAGCAAGGCACCTAAAGCCACTGTCACAGTTCTTGTATGGGAATCCTCAGTGAAAAGATTTTTACTAGGGGATACTGAGTACTGGTTGATAGTCTGTACTTTCTTTGGGTTTGTGGATTCCAGATGGAGCATTTTGGCTCAAAATTTGAGATCTATTTCAATAATTGTCCAAGAAGGGCTCGCAGAGCTGCTGATTCCATATGTGAGTACTTTCCTTTGAATGTAGTTTTATTTTTTTATGCTTTGTGCCACTTCTTTGATGTTGACTGATCTAAGTGTTCAGTTCCATTTGAACTTGGTTTTGTTAAAATACTTAAGAGCTTGCTGGGAGAATATATAGTTGTTAAGCCAAGTCTTCGTACTGTGGAGCTCTCTGGATAGAGGACACTGGCCAGAGCCTGCTTTCTGACTTTGCATTTCAACTCCCATAGGTGTTGGCAGTGCCAGGGCCTTGGCAGACAGGTCCCTTTCTCTGAATTTCATCCTGGCCTCCTCCAGACTGACATTTTCCAGCACTGGACAAAGTGCCCACATGTAACTTTTTTAATGACTGTTCAGCAGGATCAAAGAGCATTTGACTACAGTCCTTTCAGTGTTCATTAGTTTTAAAACACTGTGGCAGACTATAAAACGACTCATGAAAGGCTGATTGGCTTGTTGGTGCCTTTAATTGTGGTGCAGAGTCTCTAATGGTCTGTGACTCTCTAGCATTTAAAAACAAGGAAATTTGCTGACAATTACCTGATTTATTTTTTTCTGATGATTTGAATCAATGGCTAAAAGTGAACTCAGGATGAGCTAATGTGGTTTTTAAATGTCTGTGCCTCGGATTGCCAGGCCTTGGAAGTGTCTCCTTGTTTTGTTATGAGGGATGTTTGGAATGAGAAGGTGGAAGAAATGCCAAGATAAATGCTGTGATGACTACAAGGATTTGAAAAGTTGGTACTGTGGCATCGATGTCAGGTTTGTTCCCAGGCAGGCTAGTGCCCCTCAGTTATGCAGCCATCACCCTGCCAAGCTTATCCTGTCCTGTATTCAGAAGAGTTTCAGGTCTGATAATTTGCCTGTCCTTGAAATGGGGAAGACATGACCCCTCCTTGCAGCCATGGAAGTCAGGGGAGGGATCTGGGTGTCCTTAGTCTTCACATCCCATTCTCCTTCCTTCTCTACCGTTGAGTTTTCTGTGAGCCGTTCCCATGTCATGTGCAACTGCTGCTTTTCATTTAAGTTCTCTCTTGCCTCGTCTTAAAGAGTTATGCTGACAGCTTTTACCTAAAATAACTTTCCATATAACCTCTTTAACATTTTTTAATGGAAACAGAGCACACATTCCTACTTCACACAGCATGGTTGCAGTATGATTCAGGACTTCCCACTGTATTTTGAGATGCTAAATCTGGAAACACATTTCCTATTTATTCCATTTGTGTTTGGGTTTTGTATTTTTTTTAATACCGTATTCCTCCTTCTCGCTGCTGCGTTTCTGTTCGAGAGCAGGGAGTGCTGCCTTTTATAGTGTTTAAACCTTCGGGGAGGTGTAGCCTGCCCGGGTCCGGGAGGCCGCGGGAGGATTTATTCCTTCACATCGCC
>VZTA01013136.1:228539-276146 GCA_013398855.1 Mohoua ochrocephala
CTCCGCCCCGCGGCCCGGCGCGTCCCTCTCGCCTCACTCTCTCTCCTTTTCTCTCCCCGCTGCCGGTCCCCGCCGCGGGCATCCCGCCCTGGCCGCGCCGCCCCGCAGAGGAGAAGCAGGTAGGTGGGCTCCCGCCGGGCACGGCTCTCCGCGGGGATGCGGCAGCTACCTGGGCACAGCGGCGGCTTGGCTGCATTCATCCGGGAAATAGGCGCTTTGCCTGCCGCATCCCCCAGGGTTTTGGCTTGGGTTTCTTTTTTGTCGCTGCCTTTGGGTGTGTCGAGCGGGTTCGGATGGAGAAAGGCAGCGCGGGGCTGGCAGAGGCGTTTGGGTATTGGGAGCACGTCTCCCATCGCTCTCCCCTCCGCAGCACAGATGCGCAGACACAGCCCCGGTCCTGCCGCTCCTTGGTGCTGCAGCCGATCGGCACCTCGCAGGCGGCCAGGATTTGGGTGTTAGGGAACATCTGTTTTGCTTTGCAAAGCGAATAGCTATTTGGAGACATGCCTCTGAGTCCTGGAGAGAGAGGAGGGGTGATGCAATCAGATGACATCGACAGGTTTTTTTGTTGTCTGTTTGGTATTTGGAGGGATTTAGGGTGTTTGAAAAGAAGAAGAATCCTTCTCTGCAGAGCTTGAATGCTTAGGTAAGAGGTTATCAGGGTCCCGTGTGTTCCTCGGCATTCATCGTCATGATATAGGCAACATCTGCTGTAAATGGAAGAGCCTTTCTGTCTCACAAGGGTGGGGATGGAGGTTAACACAGCAGAGCAGTGCATGGGAAGAATCTCACCCATTCCCAGCCTGGCTTACACTCGCCTTTGGGTCCGGTCTCTCTGAGGCTCCAATTCTGTGTGAAGCAAACACCTTGCCTGCTAAGACCCTAGTACTGCACAGCATTTTCAGGCCACAGAAAAGCAAACTAGCATTGTAGCAGCTTGGGTATTCACCTGGCCATGGCAAGAGTTGGTGTTTCCCTATATAACGCAGGCTTGGCACTGTGCATTTTTGTGAGCTGCTGATTGATGAGAAGAACAAAGTAAATCTAGGGGTAATAGGATAATGGGATCACCAGTTGCATTTTTCCCAAGGTACTTGAAATTTTGCTAGTATTTTGTAGTTATTTCTGCGTATTGCTGTTAATTCTTGTTTTATTTCTGGATGAAAGCAATCCAGAATGTGTTCTGACATCGTGGAACATCTAGTGTAAGCTGTGAACTGGGGAGAAGCTTTGTGACCCCCCCCAGACACATGCTGTTCTTCAGTTCATGTTTTTAAATTAAGAGGGAAGCGGGTTATGTATAAGGCTCCTTTCTGTGCATTCCCCAGGGGAAGAAGCGAGGTAGAGATCAGAGGAGTCTGTTGTAGATATTATCGGAACTGCTGAAGGCCCTTGTCACGCTGCATAGGCAAAGGTGGGCTGGAATCTGTACCCCAAAGAGCCCGTGTGTGCAGGACAGTGCAGTTCCTGCTGGGGCAGAGGAGGTCTTTCCTTCAGTGTGGAGGGGGTGTGTGTGTATCTGCGTGTCTTACGCTGAGCGTAGAGTGGGTCTTGCATGACAGAGCACAGTTCATTATGGATTTGGGCCAGCCTCGTTACTTGTGGATGGAAAGGGGAAACCGAGCTGTGAACACAAAGCAATCTGTTAAAATTAAAGTCAACATGCAAAAGCATAAATGACTTTTATTTAGCATTTTTTAAGAGCAGGATTTTTCTTCCTGTGCCGCTTTTTCCTGATCTTCTTGCATCTGACAGCAGATAACAATTTAACGGATTTACTAAAGCTGTGGTTCTTGTCTGAATTAATTTTTCAAAAATTATTATAAAAGCTATTTTTTAATGAATATTTGGGAAATGAAACGAGCTTCTGAGAGGGCAGTGCAATGGATTGCACGTAAGTAGGGTTACTTTTGGTAAAGTCTTAATAATATTCATGACTTACCGAGTCCACAGAATGGAACAATGTGCTGTCAAAGAATATATCTTCATCCTCCCTCACAGTATGGTCGGGGCTGATGCATTGTCTGGGTTCAGGGTACTCTGATTTGCAGGCTGGGCTCCTGATTACTACCATTCATCAGCAAAAAATAACGGTAGATTCTCCACCTCTCTGATTTCCAAGGAATGACCTCTTAATTACTGCAGTCAGTGGAGGTTTCATGCCAGTCTCTGTGTGCAGAGCAGCCAGCATTCCCAGGGGAAGGGTTGTGGTTTAAGGGCTTGAGCCGGTGTGGAGCTCTGTGGCAGGTTGCCTGGTGACACCGAGCTCCTCAGTTTTGTTATACCTCAGTTCAGCACCTCTTGGAGAGGGATGGTTTCTCTCCTAGCAATTTATTTACCACTGGATCACTAAGAGGGATTCTCATGGTGAAGCTGGGTAGGAAATGAAGCAATGACTAACGTCCCATGTGCAGAAGAGCAGGCCCCATGTGGGGAAACCCAGCAATTTGTCAAGAGTATTGACTTGAGAACCAACCAAACAGGGCAAGTGCAGCGGATGGACGCTCTGCCAAAGCCGGAGGTGTTGCTGTGGGAGGAGTAAAGGTGAAACCTCCCAAGTACCTGGTTAAACTGGAGTCTCCTGGCACACTCCTCCAGAACATGCCTCCTAGCTCGTGTTGTTGGCGTGTGTGTGTGTTTGGGGTGTTACCTTGCCCTGTCTCTGAAGCTGGCTCCTGCTCATTCAGGCTCATGTCTCTAATGTTCTTTGAAGTCATTGTTTCTTTTTAAATCAGGAGGATGGGAACCTCTCCTTCCCAAGTTGATCTCTCCCCACCCCATCAACTTGCAAAGTTGTTTGGGTGTGGGAGCAGAGACTATCTGGTGGATCCAGTTCTTTCAGTGGGTTTGAAATTACAGGGCTGTGCCTTTTGCATTCAGCTTAGTCCTTTTTTTCTACTTGAGCGTATTTTGAAGTGGTCTGCTTGTCAGTAAAAATATATGTAGGGGGCTGAGAAGATGCTGTGCAAAAGGTAGTTTGATTGGAGGAGTGGTTTCAGTGCGAGCCATTGAGAACTGAATTAATTGCCTTTGTGTTTCAGTTTTTGAGAATCTGGGTTTTATGTGTTAAAAACTTACATTCAGAGTCCTTTGGTTTTTTCTTATAAAAAATGGAGCAGAAATTTCCATCAGTTCCTGGAACAGCAGATATTGCAACAGCAGAGATGTCTTCTATCTAAAATAGCAACTGTGCCAACACAGAGCATAATTTTTAAGGTCATCTTTCAACCCCAGCCTTGCCTACCAGAGAGCACTGGCTGGTGGAAATCCCCCAGTTCCCTGTTAAAGTGTGCTGAACTGCCTTCTCCTTTTCTCTACTGCTCTTATGGAGAAATAAGCCCAGGTGGGCTTACAGGAAAGTGTATCCCCTGAAAAGCTGCACTCTGGATAGAGCTGAGGCACCCCAGGTAGTTGTAGATACTGTAGATACTGTAGGACAGCTCCACTGCAGGCAGCTGCTGATGACCAAGAGGAAATTAAGAGGAGGGAGAAGTGGTGATTCCTTGTGCCTTGAGCTGGTTGAACATGACCTAATGTGACCCTCAATTTCTATGTAGATACCTATGTGGGGAAAGTTGATTAGCTGAGTTTTGTGAAAGATGTGATGAGAAGTATCGTTGGAGGGTAGGTTCTCTTGTACAGCAACTGTACAACAAAGATCACAAGCAGAGCTTAGTCTTTACAGAATCTCCCCAAAGTCTCTGCTGGAGCAGCTTGGAGGATTTGTACCTGCACTGTACCTCTGTGGCATTGCCATCTTTCACCTAAGTGTTTTTCTTACAGTAACAGTTCTTGTAGTCTTGTGACTAGAGGAAAGTTCTTGCTTGTGCAGAAAAGTGTGGAACCTGGAAGGAGAACAGACTACCACTGGCTTTTTAATTTTCTCAGAATTAAACCAATTATTTTATAATTGTGCTTCTTTGAATCATTGGGAGCAGCAGTATGGATCTGTGTTCCTGCTCTGTATCAATTCAGGGTGCTTGTGGTGAGGTGGCTTTTTTTTTTCCCCTCGGAGAAAGCAGAATTATGGTTGCAGCTGTCTAATGGGGTGTTTCACCACAGCTGGATAGTCTCTCACTGTGTCATAGCTTGCTCTGGGTGAGGCTGTTTCTCTTTGACTCGCCACATTAATGTCTCTTCCAATCTCTGTGTTTTCCAACCCTGGTCATACATCCTGGCTACCAAGATGTGCCTGCCAGAAAGGGAGTAGCAGATTAGTCACAGAATCTGGAGGTAAATACTGGAAATACTCTTAAAGCAGCACATCCCTGCTTGTTTTTCTGATGTCCCAGTGTATCTTGGCCAGATGTAGCATAGGAGTGGAAACTTTTACTTCTCTGTGAAAAGCCTTGTGTGTTTCATTCATTTTTTTTGGCCCATTTCAAAAGACAACGTTGGTCCCTTGCCCTCCGAGCTGGGCAGAGGCTCAGTGCTCAGAACATTGTGTTGGGAGCGGGCTGAGACTGCAGCAGGTCAGGAGGTTCAGCCCTGCCTGTCTTTCTGCTGTGCATCTGTCTAAACAGCCTGGCTGCAGGAGGCCCTGTGTCACAGATGGGCTGTTCTGGGCTGGGGAGCGAAGTTCATCCTGGGCACTCGGACTTCTTTTTTTTTCCATTCTTTGGCTGCTTGGCTACTTGGAAAAGGGCTGTAAAAAGAGGTCAGTGCATGGACTTCGTGGTGAAAAGGAACCACTGGAGAGCTGGGCACAGATTCTGGCTGCTGCTGCTGTCTCTCTTCAATTATTTATGCTCCAAATGGATGAAACAGTTGTGAGGGCAGGGGAGAGGTTCAGCCCTCTCGGTGCAAGTACCAATCTGCAGTTTATGGAAAGGAGAAGTAAGTGCTTCCTGCACAGGATTTTTGTCACTTCAATTTCCCTGCCCAGTTACTTGTGCGTAACTCCAAAATTCTGCTGTACTTGTAAGAGTTGGGCAGGGCTGTTCCAGGCACACTAACCAAATGTGTAAGTTCAACAGATGTTAGGGCCTGATCCTTGCTGATGTTAAGGAAGTAGGAACAACCTTCATTTAACCCCAAGAGATGCTGGTGACGCTTGTTCAGCTGCTGGGTTGCAGACTGCTGGGGCTTTGCAAAAGACGGTTTGCAATTGCAGAGGGGAAAATGTTGCTGCCATTTGAACAAAGGAGAAACACAGTCCCTGGGTGCTTTTAGTCTCCAAAGTCAAGGAGTCTCTTACAACTACTTATGCTCTCAAAAACGTTACTGGCTTCACGCTGATGCTGTTCTCCATTTGATGGTTCTAGCAGTACATGTAAGGGGCTTGTGTTATGACAGTTCCCTGGAAAAGTTGAGGAAAGGCAAGTCAAGAGAGAGAAACAACTGGTGGAGTTCAGTGTCTTCTGGAACCCGTATTTCCCAGTTTCAATCTAAGGTGCTGTTCGTTAAATACCCAATAAAATGGACATATTAGAAATCCAGAGACGATTCCATCTCAGCCAGCTGGTTGGTTGCTGTGCCAGGCCAGGCTGGGTGCCTGCTGTGTATCTCTAGAGCTTTGCCAAATTAGTTTTAAATGTTCGGTCCAAGAGGTTTCCCCAGCTGTTTTGGGGCACCTCACAGCGGTGGCTCCTACAACCATGCTGCAGTTGCTGCTCATATGTGCTGAAACCAAGCCTGGTGGGCTTGGCTCCATCCTTAATACTTCAGGTACTTCTTGCTGAGGTACCTCTTGGCTAAGTCGAGAGAGTTCCTCTCCCATTCCCATTTCTCTTCCAGTTCAAGTGGCCTCTGTGTTACCTTTTTCCTTGGATAGCAGAGCATGAGCTGGAGGGCACATTCTTTGCTTACCTGTAGCGTTTTCTTGCCTGACCAACACTTAAGTCTTTGTCCCCTTCTTGCCCAAGGCAGAGGTTTCCCTGTGACAGTGAAACCACACAGGATAATGCTCCACTCATAAAAGAAATGTATGGCACCTCTAATATGTGTGTGACTTAGATGTTTGTGAAGTGTATGCAAGTTGTTTCATAGCATACTGGAATAATTCCCATAAGGGCTGGATTCTGTGTGTGTGTGTGCATGTCTACAGTGTGGTTAGCCTTGAAGCACAGGAAAAAATGTTTGTCTGCTGTTACACATTCCTTTTCTCCCAGAGATTTGTCCCTGGAGCTGTGAAGAGGTTTGCAGTCATCTTGTTCCCACAAAAGTGTTCAGGAGCTGGATCTGTGTGTGGTGCTGGGATCAGATGCCAGAACATATGCTCCTCATCAGTATGTATGTGTGCTGCTGTTCATCCATGACTTGCTTTTCCAGAAACACTGTTCAGCATGAACAGTGGAAGGCGGCACCGCATGCTGAGAGGGAAGATTTGGATGTACAGTGCTGACCATTGGGGCTGGGCTGCAGGAAGTGGAACAGATCTGTTGCTCCTGACTTAAGTAAGAGCTGCCTTTGTTTTAGGACTGAATGGGGTGATATTCGTCATTCCTTCTCTTTTGTATTTCCAGTGCATTAACTGAAATCTGTTATGACCTGCTAACATTCAGCTCTACGCTGCTATCCCTTCCCTCAGTCCTCACTCCCTGCCTGCAAGGCTGGTACCCCAGCAGCACCACAGCAGCCAAGTGCCGGGGGTGGCTGGAAGGAGAGTGTGCTGAGAAGATGCAGGGACTGTTTTGCTAATGAGCAAAGCTTGGCTAAGTGTTGGCCAAGAGCTGAAGAGGAAGTGAAACCCTGCACAAGCATCTGCAAGGGTGTAACGCCAAGAGGGGGAGGAGAATTGTTTAGTTTCTGGCTTAAGTACAGCTGTCCACTCCTGAAGTCAAAAGAAGTAAGAGAAGTTGAGGCTGAAGTTGAGCTCTGGAAGAGGAATGTAGCTGTAATGGGCAGTGCAGGGATGCTCAGGATGGCAGAGACCTCTCTGGACACGGCCTGCCCCAGCCTGGCGCCGTGCCATGGCAGCCAGGGCCGAGGGAGGCTCAGGGTTAACACTTGGAAATGTAGCACTGGAGGATCTTGGGCTGTGGTTCATGCGAGCCCGGGGCTCTGTGGGGTGTGAGCCAGTGTAGTTGTAAGTCAGTCAGAGGTGGGAAGCCCTTACCAGAAGTTAACTCCAGTTGTTCACTCAGCTCTGGCTGTTTCTCTGCACAGTGGCGGTGGCTGGTGGCAGTGACAGCCGTGTGCTCGTCCTGCCCTGACTCCTGCTGGGGAGAGAGGGGCAGCTGCTGCCTGACCCTGCCTGTGCTGAGTGACCACTCGGTGCCAAGGAGAGGGAGACCTGAACTTTGTATGGCTCAGCCCTTTGCTCTTCCGGGGATCTTTGGGAGTGCCCTGTTTGTCTTGAAGCTTGTTATCCAGCGTGTCCAGGGTGTGTGTTTGGAGCTGGGATGGCCCATCTCTGCCTGACCCCACCCGAGGCAGTTGGTGCCGTTCTCCCAGAATGACTCCTGGCAGGGAAACTGGGAGCTGGGAGTGCAGGCTGAGCAAATAAACCACAGGATCATGAGTGCTAGCTGCTGGAGACTGGCCATGAGGAGTGAGCCCGTCCCACTGACCTCTGAACGTTCTCAGTGCAGAAGCAAGGGAGGGGAAAGAGATCCACTCGGCTTGTGGGAAAAGAGGCTCCAAGGGCTTAACATCTTCTTCCTTCTGCTTTCTGTGAGGCAAAGCCCGTGGCAGTACAGATGTGGCTCCAGTGATTGTTTCATTTTTCCTTGCAGACCCCTGGTACGTGAAGCTGTGTGAACACACACACGAGAGCACAAGCCAGGCCTTTTACTGCTATAGTTTGTATTACAATTATTTTTAAGATTACTTCCCAGGCAAGTCACTTTGCTTTCAGCTTTTTGTAATGTCTCCTGGCTGTTTCCTCAGTGTGGGAACTATTTTAATCCTTCCTGACGCACTGAGCTCATTCTTGCTGCGATACGTACACACATGTAGTCTCTTTAGATCCTGCAGTCTTACATCCACTTTTATTTTCAAATAAATTACATACTACATTAATCATATATTCAGGTGAAATGTGAGTCACAAAGGCATCTGCCTGCCCTACGCACAGTCCCCTTGGCTGTGCTTTCTGTTTGGTTTAAAGCTCTCCTGAGTCTCTGCAAGTGATATGAAGTCCTGGAAATGTGGGTAGGCAGTACTGGAAATGCCCATCTGGACCAATAGTAATTTCCCTCTGCCCAAGGCCTGCTGTAAAAAATGCCAGGGAGATTTATGGCTTTTAAGATCCTATAGATTCTCAGAGGTTCCTTCTGCTTCGGGAGTCTGGTGCCAGCTGGGATCAGACAGTAACGGAAGAAGCATCCGAGCCTTCAGGGGCTGGTATTTGCCCTGTTTTGTAGGCAGTAGGCTGAATCGAGGCAGCAGGAGTTAATTCAAGAGATGCAGCTGGTCTGCAGCAAAGCCTTGTCGTGATTGCACAGGGCCGAGATGCGCCGGGGTGTGTCATTGGGGCAGTGAGAGATGCTGTCAGGGATGATCTCTTGTCTCCCAGCAGTTGTTCTTGCAGCCCCGACTCTCAGAGATGGTTTCTGTGATGCAGCTGGAGCAGTGCACTGGAGCTGTAGCAAGCAGAAGAGAAACTGCTGGTGTTTCGTCCTGAGGTTTATACCTGTGCCGTTCAGCTGCTTTAAAGAGCTCCCCTCCCCTTGAAAGGAGCCCTTGGCAGAGCGTGTATTTACGAGGGAAGTGGGTATCGGGGAAGACAGTCCTTTAGCAGAACTCGGTGCTTTTACGGAGCAGTTAACCCAGGCACATGCTTGGGAAGCGCTCCAGGTTCACTGAGCAGCTGGACCCTCTGGATCAGCTCTAGTCTGCCAACAGCCCTGGGGCTCACACTTCAGGGGCTCAGAGCAGGCCCAGAGAGGTCAGCGAGTTAGAGGCCTGTTTGCTGCGTATGCCCCAGTAGTGCCACATGGACCTGCTTGGGACCCTGATGACCATCACATGCAGGAGCATGTCCTCTTGTCACCTGGATAAGCCTCATCTGCCCTGCCCCACCGTGCTTGGCTCACACCAGGTTCGCAGCATTGGACCTCACAGCAATTTGAGTAAACCAGAAGCAGCTGGATGGAGCCCAGCGTTCCTGTTCCTCAGTGCCTGCTCTGTTCAGCCTGCCAGTCCCCGGACGGAGAGGCTGCCGGCCATCTCGGAGCTGTGGGATGGCATTATTTGCAGCAGCTCTCATTAATGTCAGTGAAAGCCTTTCTGTTTGAGGTGGCAGGACCGGTCCTCAGCAGCTGCTCAGACGTTCCAGCCAGTGCCAGGCGTTTTGCTGCCTCGTTTGAATGCCCAGTGTCATCTGAACATCTCCCTGCTCCTGCCGTGGTCGCACTGTCATGGGCAGGTGTCAGGCAATAGCAGAATTGTTCTCTTGGTAAACAAGTGATGGTGTTATTGGAGCTGCCCCTCATGTGGCAGCAGTGCAGTGTGTGAGTGGGGTTGCTAATGAGGGATATCATGAGGCTTGTTAGTCTGAAAGCTTAATGAGCCATCTTCTGGTTCTTTGCGAAATGTGTGGATGCTTCTTCCCGTGAGCTGTTCCTGTGCCGCATCTTGCACTTGGGTGTGTTTGGTACTGAAGCGTGTCCCTGCGAGGTAGAGCTCACAGCACGTATTGGGCATTTTGGAGGGCTCAGATCCCATTTATCATGACGTTAATGACAGTGGATGTCCAGGAACTATCTGGATGAGACCGCTGCTCTCATTTCCTCATACCCTGCGTATGCTCGAGGGCTGAGCTTATTTGTGGCTCCAGTGAATCCACGTGTACTGGGTACCTAGAGCTTGTCTCTTAGCTGATTAGGGATTTTCCTTCGTGACAAATAACTATTTTTCTTTATTATTTTTCAAAAAATAAAATAATTAGGGCATCCACCCACCTCTTGGCTGGCTTCCTGCAGTAATAGGCCAGCATGTGTTTTCTTCAGAAAAGGAAGCAGGTCTTGCTTTGTATTTGCAAGGCAATGGTTTATAAATGAGACTGAAAAGCCTGCGAGGGGCAGAGGGATGAGAACCCACACAGAGAATAAATCTGAGAAAATGAATCCCAGAAAATACATCCCAAGAGATTGCTGTTTGGCCTGGCAAGTCAGAGCCAAAGTCTTGGGCTGGGAGCCCAAAGAACCTCTCCTCATTTTGCATGTGACATTGGTTCCAGGCTTCGCTTGGAGATAGTTATCTTTGGATTCATATAAAAATATATAAAGGTTTGGCTTCACACTGTGCTGCAAGTCCCAAGAGTTATTCGTGGGTATCTAATCTGATTTTGCACCCAGTTCTCGTTAAAGGGCTGTGAGTGACAAATTACTCCTGGCCTGTTGTGGCTGTCACTCGAGCTGACAGTGCATGGGGATGCTGGCTCTCCGCTCACCCATTGGCTGAGCGGAGCATTCCCCACCCTGCCTCGCTGCTCTGCCGTACCTATGCGGCTGTTTCCATTTCCTTTGGGTTGCCTGGTAGGAAAACACAGTCTAGCAAATGCAATTTTTTCCACTCCATTGCTTCCAAGTTCTTTCTAACATTGCATGTTGCTGCCCCTTGTGTGTCCAACAGCCACAGCGTTTACAGTCAAATGACTTTCTGTCTTCTCTAATATCTTTTTAATCTGGTTTCATTCTGACTTCTAGAAATCCACTGTAATCATCCCAAAGGTGACATCTTCGTGAACTCTGCTATTCCAGTGCCTGCTATGTTAGCATCTCTCATCTTACATCTCATGTACTTTACCCTTTTTGTTATTTTCAGATGAGCCCAGAAAGACATTTATGAAATTGGCAATACCACAGAAAAATTCTCAGGAAGGAGGATTCCACAATTATCTGTTCCTTACGATCAGGACTGCATTAGTGAGTTGCTGATAACGGTTTTGCTACAGGGCAAGTAGGGAGTATATCGATGATTCTGACTGGATAAACTTTACCGTGGAAATCGAGACTGAAATAGCAGCAAAGACCAGTGTCACAGCGATATTATCTGCAAAGAACAGATGTTATGGAGAACCCCATTTATTCAGTGGTTGGGCTGTGGTCCTGTTGCAAGGACAGTAGTTATTCATCTTGGGGCACTAACCTTTTGTGGTTGCTTTCTCCCTCAGTTTTTCAGGGAAGAAATTGTTATCTTAAGGTGGAAAGGATTTTAGGAGGAGTAGAGCATGCACTTTTGAATGTCTGTCTTTTAATAACCCTCTGCAAGATGTAGGGCTTTAGTTTCTGTCTCCTGCGGTCCAGTTGGATGCTAAGGTTTGTTCCTAAGGCTGTAATTTTTGATGAGGAGAGAGGCAAAATGGCAGTCTTGAATTCAGTAGAAAATACCATCCCTGAGACCTTGTCAGGACAAGACTCATTTTCCACATCTGTCCTGGTCAAATTGGGTTGCCTGGTCTTGCTGCAGTATTTTATACTGAATTATCAGTGGTAATTCTCGCCAAAATTGCAGAGTTGGGTTGTAAACCCAATGCCATTTTTTTTGAAGATCATAACATCAGTTCTGATCTTCTTGTTCCTAGTGTGAAGCTCAATGGGGCCTTGTGACACAGTGGCAGAGTTACTGAGTGTTTGCATGACAATGGTGTCTGTGGAGCCTCTTCTGCACCACAGCCTTGCAGTTTCGCACGGTGCCAGCCCAGAACTGTGGGCTTTTCCTGCCACAGATTAAGTGATCCTGCTTGCAGTGCCTCTGAAATTGTCGGCACATTCTGGATTAACCAAGGAGCTGACACATTCCTCTGGTCTGGGTTGGTGGTGTAGAGATGAAAGGCAATAGGCTGAAACATGAGCTTTTCCACAAAGGCCATTGTACAATGTAGTTATTTAAAAGGCAAATTTTTTAAGGCAATTTGCAATAATAGGAGCCAAGGGCCGGCCTTCTTTTAATACAGATGAAAGTGCCCAACTCCTTTGAAACTGAGAGAAGCTAGATACCTCCTGTATTTTTATAAATTTGGCTCTGGTGAGCAGCCTTGTCACTGCTCTCCCCCACCATCCCTTGCTGAGCTAAGCTGCTGTGTAGCAAGAGCTCTCACCATCTCCCATGAGGAGGCTGCTGCTGCCTCGGCATTTACACACCTGGTGCCAGGCTTACAGTTGCCTTTCATGTGCTGTGGTCCATGGATTAGGTCCAGGAAAGGGGTTGGTGAAGGAAAATAACTGAAAATACTGCAAGAGGTATGTTCCAGGCTGCTCTGAATGGCCCTTTCATCTTTGCCTCAAAAAAATCAGTGAGAGTCGAAGCTCTGTGGAAGGATCATGGCTGTGCTCAGGAGTGACAGAGCCATCGAACATTTTGGTTTCTGTATTGGAACTGAAACTTTTACAATGCTGCTTCTATTTCAGGGATCTGTTCAGCAGAGATGCTCCATTGCGGATTAATGCTCTTAACCCCATCCCACCTTCTTTTGAAAATTGTCCTCTTTTTTTTTCCTTCAGACTTCTCCTTAAAGCCCTTCTGTGTCTCCCTGGCAGGAGCTGGCTAGTGGATAGTCACTGTTTATGGCAGTGGCCGTGCTGCTTTCTGCCTGCTCTGTGTGCCTGGCAGTCGTCCTGTGTGCTGAGCACGAGCCCTCTGCAGCTGGGATCGCCTCTGTGCTCCAGCTCGGCACCCTGACACAGGGATGTGCTCCCTGGGAGCATGGAGCTGCCTGCAGTCCACTCTCTGGAGGACAAATCCAGGGCTGAGGAGCTAGGCAGTGCATTGCCCTGAGGCCTTATGCTCCCATGTGCCTGTCTCTGCTTCACCCAGACTCGGCACAGCATGGAAAACTCACACAGGCTTTGCTCTTGCAGATCTTTTCTTATTTTTTGCAGCGTTGATATCTTTTGCAGGGGACAGAGAATATGGCTTGGAGCTCTCCAGGGTGTCTGGATGCAGGGTGAAGAGCGTGACCCTTCTTCAGTGCCCTCCAGCACTGGATCCTTAAGGGCTCAGCAGACATCACTGGCCCAGCCAAGGCAGGTGTGGGTGTTTGCAGTGAAGTTCTCTCTACTTAGAGGTGGCAGAACTGAAGCCCAGGATATAATAGCTCTGTCTAGAGGCATTTCTGTCTGGAGGCCATGATTTTTAGGGATACACAGCATACTTTGATGAAGGAGTGGCTCTGCTCCCCTGTGAGTCAACCACACCACAACTAAAGCTTCCCAGAGGCACTTGAGCCTCAGGATTCCCCTTAGCCCAAGTGTTCAGCTTCAGACCTGTTCCTTCCATGTAGTGGTTGGTGTTTCTCAGGGCAGTGGGTGTGAAGCACACCCTGCTCCACTCATTGCTGTTGGAGCTCTCCCACTGGGAACTCGCAGGCACGGCTGTGTGGGAGGTCTGTGGCTCCTCATCTCCCCAGCAAGGCAGCCTGTCTGTTGGACAGTCGCTTCCCCACCAGGTTCTCACTGTGTTGATGACTTCTGCTGGCATCTTACTGAATTACAGGTGTGAAGCCAAAACTGACAGAAAGAAGCTGGTGGGAATGCAGCCAGGTGGGAACAGCCTTCTGCTTCCTCTGCTGAAACCTGTTTGTCCTGCAGTGTATTTATTCCTAGTCTATGCTGAAGAGGAGCTACCTGCACAGCCCAGGTCCGTGCCTGGTGCCAGGGGTTGAGAGAGGTTCCTTTCTCTGGTGCCCACTGCTTCTAGAAGGGCTGAAGCCCACAAGAAAGAAAGGTCTCACTTTCATTGCAGTTTTGACTGGTTGTTGTCCAGGGCTGGCCTCTGGAAGGAGGCTGAGGAGTAAAGTGCTCTCTTGGGTGATGCAGTCATGCTGTACTTCTCCTGCTGTTCAGCCCCAAGGTTGTTGTGTGAGCCAAAGAAACTATCACAGGATTGGCAGCACACACAATCCAGTCTTCCATCTGCTTGAAGGAAGTCTAAAATTTTGCAGCATGTGATCCATAGCTGCACTCGAGCATGCTCTGCCCCTTGTTCCTCTATCCACTGCATTTGCAATAGCTCATATCACCCCGTGGGGTCGTGCCCAGCATTGCTGTGTCCAGTGGCTGCTGTGTCACCAGTGAGGCCAAGGCCTTGTGCATGGGCTGCAGCTGGATTGGATGTGGATTGGATTCCAAACAGCGTGTGGATCACAGCAGCTGTATTTGCTGACAAAATGGCCCCATCCAACGGCTGCCATTGCAGTGAGACTGGGAATTTTGGAAGAGCCCCACAAAACCTGGGTGCCTTCCTGTGTTGAGCAAAGTCTGGGGTGAGGGGAAAAACCCATGACTGTGTAGGAGTGTGTGTGTATGACAGTGATGAGTGGTGGCCGTTACTGCCTGAGGCACTGCTGGGTGCTGCGGTCGGGTTAGAGCTTCCAAGAATGAGACACTGATTCATCTGTGGTCAATGTGTTTTTAAAAGAATGCCACTAAACTGTCAGTCTGGTTTCTCCTGGCCAAGTGTGACCACTGCAAGGCTCTTTTCCTTAGGACTGCCCCATGCTGGTGACCTGAATTTTCATTTTCCTTTCTCAGTCTGGTTCCTCGGGCATTTGTGCTGTCTGATCCAGGTGGGAGAATCCTGCTGCAGCCTTGGCCAGTGTGGCCACTTGTACAGTGGAGAATGGTGCTGTGCTGGAGAAACCACAGGGTTGTGGTGCTGGTGCTCAGTGCTATGTTGCCAATACAAACCATTTCCAACACTGTGCGTGTGGGGAGATAGAGTTGGGCTGCTGCAGTTGGAGGTCAGCAGCTGGAGCTGGCACAAGGCAGAGCAGTGTGGCTGAGCTCATCTGACAACAACAAGCTGTGATTTCTCTCCATTGCTCTGCTTGGGTTTCGATTTGGGGAGTTGGGGGTCGAGTGTAGTCCCGTGCAGCTTGTGCCATACCCTGCTGTTAACTCAAAGCAGTTTCTGCCAGGTTTGTTCTTGCAGGGGAAGGAGGGAGGGTGGAGGCTTCGGATGGCAGTCGACTGGGAGGCAGAGATAAATGAAGTGTTGAGCTCTTAATGGGGAACATGCTCCATTGGTTTGGGTTTCCCTCCCCACCCATCCCACTCTTTTTAATCTGTGGCACAGTCTTGGGAGCAGTTTGAGAACGGAAGTGATTTCAGACTGGAGGTGACCTCATCCGTCTCCAGCGCTGAGGTGGAGCAGTGTTGGGAGGCCCAGCCAGAGCTTATGATGCTCTCTGAATGATGCAGGCGAGGGGCTGAGACTCCAGGAGAGCCCTGTGCCTCCTGCCCATTGGGGTGCTCTGGGCAGGGCCAGGGGTGCAGCTGTGCGAGGGGGTGGGAAGTGGGTGATGGCTGTGGGGGTTTTTATCTTTCTGTTCTCATCTTTCTACATTCTACAGTGGGGGGAAGTAGGAAGGAGAAGCAGAGTCCGAAAAACACAGCTGGACATGTCACATATCTGAGCAGTTAGTTTCTGATGAAAAGTCCAGCCCTGTCCTGCAGGGTGCTGAGCTGTGCCCAGCTGGAAAACACGTGAAGTGTGATCATGTGCTGTGTGGAAAGGTGCTGAAGGTATGTGCATGGGATGGAAGAGTCCCTGCTGGGTTCTTTGAATCTGAAGGCCCCGTGGATCAGTGGAAAAGGGGATCAGAGCCCTCCTGGAGGCTTTGCTTTTCAGGAGCCAAGATGTCAGTGAGAAATCTGGGAGATCTGAGGATCTGGAGCATGGAGTGGGAACCAGCTAGGGTGTCAGCTGCAGATCCAGATAGTAATGAGGAGCTCATGAGACCATAGATGCTGCTTGCAGAAGCTACCAGATAATTCTGCTTCCTGACATGGCAAAGGGCCCTTCCTCCTGCCTTGATGTCTGCTGTTTTGAGGTGGCCAAGATTTTCTGTTGCACAGCTGGAGCCTGGAGTCCTTGGACTCTGCTGGTGTCCATCAAGCCCAGCTCTGTCCTGGATGCTGGAGCTGGTCTGCCAGGTGCAGCTCTGGACTTCAGTAAATGTCCATGTTTTTCAGTAAGGACAGCTTCCAAGTACTGTCTCACAAGCTGTGTGGGGGTGTCCAGCCACTTCCCCTTAAGCTTAGTTGTCTTCTGGCTCCAGCTCAAGCTGAAGAGATGCTGGGCTGTGGTGGGCTATGGCTGGGAAAATAAAAGCAGTCTTTTCTCATGTCTCTGTGGCTGTGTGGCTGCAGAGACTCCTTGTAGCTGGGTAGGCAGTATTGGAGGGGGATAAATTGGCTGGAAGAATTTGCTTTTCTTTTGGCCTTGTCCCAGGTGGCATCAAGACTCTTGGAGATAAATTCCCCTCCTACCACTGCTAAATAGAGAGAGTTTAACCATTTGTGGGATCTAGCAAGAGACTTTCTCCGGCCCTCCTGCCCCTCTTCCCTGTTGCACTGGGAGCAGGGACTGAAAATGAATCCTGTTGGGACTATGTCACAGTGAGGACAACAGTTTGCAGTCCCACTTTCCTCCTTCCTTCCTCAGAATGGTCTCCATGCCTGTACGTGATGAAACAATCTCAAAGTGCGTGGACAAACAAGGATTTTGTGTTAAAAATGTCCCTTTTTTCTCCTCTGCTCAGCATTCCACAGCTGTGCCCATGACACTGAAGTGCAGTGACAGGTGACTGGTGCTGGCTGGGTGACAGAGGAGCTCTGCCGTGTCTTTGAGAAGGAGTTTGGGTCAGTGGAGCCCCAAGAGAGGTTTGCGCTGCTGTCAGTGGTGACGGATGCATGGTGCCACCGCTGGCTGCCTGGCAGGGCTCAGGACCTTGGCAGCCCCCTGCATGTGCAGCCTCTGTGAGTGAGCCCCAGCAGCATCCCAGAAAGGGACCATTATCGCCCAGCCCTGCCTGTTGCTGAAGTCAGGAGGGCACAATAAAGATGTGTCCCGGCGGCAGCCTGGAGCGGGCTCGTGTGTCGGGAACAAATGAGGCTTTGTACCAGGCGCTGCCTCTGGTGGGAGGTTTGTCAGCTCTGGAGCTGGGTTGGTAATGCAGGGCTCCGTGCCCAGCCCTGCTGTGCTGCTCAGGGCCTCCCCTGAATCGGGGCAGGGTCACTGGTTCTTCCTTCGCTGGGGGAGGTCTTGGCAGCAGATCCTGCTTGCTTGAGCAGAGCTTTGCCCGGTGGGCTGGGAACTGCAGGAGGCAGGACTCCCCTGGTCTCTCAGGTTCAGCAGCCCTCTGCTCTGTGGCCTAAAGCTGTGTGTGCTCTCTGCAATGTATTAAGTCCCCAGGAGTGGCCTCAGGGGGACTGGGACAGGGCTGTAATGGACCAGGATGGTAATGTCACTCTCTCTAGAGCTTTGAGGAGAAATGTCTCCTGGGAAGATTTCAGCGGAGCAGGGCTGAGTGGGACTGCTTGACAATATGTGATAGCAAAGCAAAGGCAGACTGGAGAAGCAAGGGAAACTCCTGTGCTCGGGCTGTTACACCAGACACATGAGCTACAGGAGGATACACTTTAGAGAAAGCTCTTTTCCAACTATCGAGAATGGACCTGAGGTCTGGCTGCTCTCCCACCTCTGGCTGCAGCATCAATGCCATGTTGATGTGGGGCTGAGCCATGGTGGAGCCTGCCAAGTGATCCAGAATTGCCCTCTCCAGAGGGGTGCGGTTGGAGGTGAGATAATCAAAACCACAATGGGGCAGAGAAGCTGGTGATGAGATTGGGGCAGTAGGACAAGATCACCTTGGAAAGGATCCCTCCATGAAGCTTTGTAGGATGCTTTAGGATTTTGGTTTTGTGGCAGTTTTGCTGCCGGTTGCTGCTACTGCAGTATCACAGGGTGTTATTGTTGCTGTGTTTTGTTCATGCTGTGTCCTGATATTCCATCCTCTCTCACCTAAGAGCACTGTTCTCCAGGAACGCTCAGTTCTGCTCTCTCCAGTCAAGACTAGGAAGATTTTATTGTGAAGGAAAGGAGAACTTAGTACATGTTCTGCTGCTCTCTGCTGTTGTTGTGAGTCCATCACAGGCACCGGCTCTTCCAAACGGAAGGAATTTCTGAAGGGAATTGCAGGGCCCATGGGCAGGCTGAGAGGAGCATAGTATCTCTTCTGGCTCTGAAAAAATGTGTACTCAGAGGGGAAGCAGCAAACACAGGAAAAGGGTAGTTGCTGAACACAAACTGCCAAGAATTAAGCAATCTGTTTAATAGTATGAAACCTCCTGTTGAGCAAGAAGACTATTTGCCCTCCCAAAGCAGGTGTGACTGGTAAAACAAGGTGGCAAAGTCGTCCCAGAGTTCAGCTGCCAGACAGGACCATGACTTCCATAGCCCTCCCCACACAGGCTGTCCCGAGTTTTTATCCCTTTCTTCCTCCTACTGTTTTTGGAAGCTGCCTAGACTCTCCCATGGTACCTGCTGCCATTTTCATCTCCACTCTCTGTGCTTTTGTGCTGCACAGGCACCACTAGCACATTTTGCAGCTGGGTACATGGTTGGCCCAAGCAGCGTGTACAGAAAAATGAATGCATGGGAAAGGTGTCTGGGTAAAGATTTCTTTGCACAACATGATTTCTGCAGGACCCTGATATAGAAAAAAAGAGGGCCTGGTAGTTGTTAATTTAGGGATCCTGGCTTATCAGCGGCAGATTCCTTTTGGCTTTGAGAGGGCAAGCCAAGAGATGTGGGAACAGCTTTATCAATCCCTCCTCTGCTGTGGTGCCATGCAGAGCAGTAATTTGGTGTAGTTGTGCTTGGGAGCAAGTCCTCTGTGCCTTCAGGGAAGTGGCCTGTAGGTGGATATATGATGGAGCTTGGTCACAAAATCAAAGGGGAAGGGCTGCAGTGCCTCCTAGGTGTTCACTTTGCAGAAGGGAGGTATTAGGTCACTGAGGAGGGTGAATTCAGCCTCTGTCCCGACTGGCTGGCTGTTCACTCCCTGTGCGCTCAGGAGAGCAAACCCTCTCTAGAGTTCTTTGCTGTGTAGCTGCCCCTGTGAGCCAGCACATAAATGGAAACAGATGGTTCCATCTCAGCGGTTAGTAGGAATCTCTCACTGCTGCAAAATTGCTAATGAAGTTTGGGGCTGGACTGAAGCAGACAAGGCTGCTGTGCTGGTGGGGTGTGCTGGCTCTCAGCTCTGTGCTGGGGTGCCTGTTACTGCCCCTCTGTACAAGATCCCCAAGATTGCTGAGCTGCCCCCAGCCTGGCAAACTGCCCTGTGTCCTGCAGCAGCCTCAGGCAGGGTGTTCATCTGGGTACTGCAGAGCCACCGGGACACCTGCCAGTGTCCATCAGTCTTGGTAAATGATCTGTGTGGCCATCCTTACTGTGGGTTCCACACCTTGCAATTCACACCTGTGTTATGGAAGGGCATGGGGAGCCCTCTAGTATCTGACACAATCCCTGCTGAGACTCTGAGCCAGATACTTCTTCATCCAAAGTCCTTTGCTCTGTTTCACTACAAACTCAGACCAACTAGTCTTATTTTTGCCATACTGGTCACCATCTCCCTGATAAGAAGAAGCAACACTCAGCAGTTACTGACTATTACTCTTAAGCTTGGAAGAAACTTTGTTTAAATTCCTTTTGACAGCACAGTTTGATTTAGATGTTCAGTGACTTGAAGTTTTCTCCCATCATCACATAAAATGTGAATCTCCAGTCACACTGCAGGGCACAGGGAAGTGGTGAGTTGTGCAGCAAAGGTGTAACCAGGCTTGGTGTTTGCTGGAGCAAGTAGGTGATGGAGAAGGGGAGAGAAAGGTGTTGGAAAGCATTTCTTGACTCCGTTTTTAATTATTCTGACAGCTCCCCCGCAGGCACGGCCTCAGTGTCTGCGATGGCAGGGTACAAGGAGCTGATGTGAATGCTGGATGGCTGCACAACCTCAGGCAAGTGGGGAACAATCCTGGTCCCCAGCTGCCTTGCTGCCCTCACCTTTTCTTCTTCATTCATGTGGCAAACTGCCAGGCTCTGTATCTGCCTGGGCAGTCCCGCAGCTGTGCCGGTGGCCCACGACACAGCTGTGCTGGGGACCTCCTCGGGCAGGCAGGGCTGCGATGCCCTTGGGGAACACCGCGCCTCGCTGCCGCCGTGAGCCGGCGTGGGCACCGGTGCGTGCCAGGCCTTGGGAAGCCTGGCCAGGCCTTGGGAAGCCTGGTGGGCCGCAAATGGTGCGAGAGGCGCTGACTGCTCAACGGCTGCAGTGTCCCAGCCTCGTGGCCTGTGAGCCTGGCACAGCTGGGTGATGCTCCATCCAGCTCTTGGTGGGCAGCCAGCAGTGGGCTGGCATGGATCACGGGGAGAGAGTCAGCTGCAAGCTTCTGGAATTTTCTGAAAGGCATTTCAAAGCCCCTTGCATGGAGCAGGCAGCAGTTTGGTTTTTGCAGCCAGGTGCAGAATAGAAGCTACCTAGCCCAGGCAGTGATGCAGAGCTGCTGGAGGTCTCGATGGTTTCCGATGGAGGGCTGTGAGGTCCATGCTCTGCATGGATTCGGGACGTTGCCCATGGAGAACACAGAATGTCACAGGGTACAAGAGGACAGAATTGACAGATTGTCTCTGAAAACTTCAGTCTGTACATCTCCTGTGAGGGGGAAACTGTGGGAAAGTTGTGGATCCCAGCAGGATAAATCCTCTCTGTCCAGTGGAGCTGATGTGTCTGTGCATCTCTGCAGTCCTGGGGATGCCTGTGCAACCATCAGGGCTTCAGGTATCAGTACTGCTTCCCAGAGAGCCACTTCTTGGTGGTAGGGGAGGACAGACAATCTTGTATGCTCAGTGAGGATCTCTTTGGATACTTCATCTGGGCACACAATCCTCCCCTTCTATGGGAGCTCTGAGAGACAGCTCTGTGTTAAATTACCCCAATTTCATCATTGCTCCATCTCTTCCTCAGGTTTCGTGCAGGAGGGTGTTATGATCTTTTTCTGAGAGCATCTCACACCATGGCTGAGAATCAGGTACGCTTCTTTAGGCCCTGCCCAAAAGGAGTGTTTGGCACAATCGCTCATAAATGGAGGTGTGCTGCAACCCCAGTCCAGCTGATTGCTTATTCCTGGTGGTTAGCTAATTGCTTCCAATGGCCAACAACATCACACTCATTGAATTCTCGCTGTGATTTCTGTGTCACCTGGGAAAAAGGGGCAGGGTGCAGGTGTGGGAGGGAAGCCTGTGTTTGCCAGGCTGAAAAGGACAAATGCTACTGCAATGAAGCATTCAAATCATCGTGCAGTTCATTCTGCTGTTCATACTGAACCAAGAACAACATCCTGGGGAGGAAGGGAGCAGAATTTCCCTCTGACTAATGCTGCTGGATTGTGCAGGGCTGCGGAGAAACTGCCAGTCAGAGAAACCATCAGGAGGGGAAAGGAAATGGAAACGGAATCTAATTATCCATCTGCAAAGACAGATGCTAGTCCCGACACAAGGCCCAGCCCTGGGCAGACTGATGTGGGCAGTGACGTTTGCACAGACTGTTTTTATGGCGGGGCTGGGAAATGGGCTCCTGGGGGTCCCCTGTGGGATAGCAGATGGTCCAGCACACATCACAGTGAGCCGGGGGAGACTGGAAGGCACACAGCTGCCTTTGGCAGGAACACTGGCCTGCGCTAGGCTCCGAGGGACGGCACTTCGCAGCCAGGTATGGCTGTGGTGTGTGGAGATGGAGGTGGAGCACAGGCAGAGCTGTGCTGGTGCAAAGGGAGGAGGGTGAGTGCATGGCTCCCTCTCAGCAGGCTCATCTTGGTCAAGTGGGCTGGGGCTGCAAGCCCAGGGGTGAGGGAGGGAAGGAGGGTGAAGGTCCCTGTGTGCCTCTGCCCTCTCAATGTGCACAAGGACTCTGCTTCATGTTACTGAGTGTGCTGGGGCAGCTGACAGCAGGGAAGGGAGGGCGTATGGCTGGAGCCTGGGCCTCTGAGTGCTTGATGGGAGACCTGCAGGAGACCCCCTAGGAAGGGGAAGGCGCCTCTACCTCCTTGTTCTGCAGAGGTTTTTGGGGTTATTGCTCACACAGTCAGAGGCTGGCTTTTCTCTTCTTGGGTGCCTCCCAGAACTGAATGTTGTTTTAGAGAGCTGTCTTTCCCCCCTTAATTAATGGAATTTAAAAATATTTGGTGAGCAGAGTGGGCTTATTCTTCTCTCTTGAGGGCATCAACTACTCCTAAAGTTATGTTAATTGTAGCTGGAAGATAGAGGTTGGGAGTTTGCCCAAGACAGGTGGCTTTCATTCTCCCAATACAGTTTTCAGGAGCCTGCTGGGAGGGCAGCGGGGTTAAGAAAGATCTCCTTGCAGACCTGGGAGTATCCATGAGATGGGTGAACTGGGAATGAATCAGGAGAATTTCTGCTTGAGTGGAGCGTCTTTTTTGTCCACTGCTTTACTCTCCATGGTCTGTGCTCGGTGTGCTGTTTGCAGGTGTGGTGCCCCAGCCTGGACTGCCTTCCCCTGGGATGCCCTTGGATTAGCTCCTGCTGGACCAGGCGTGGGTGTCTCACAATGCTCAGAGGCCGTGATGCCCTCTCCGGTTCAGGATTCAGCCTCTTTGGTAGACAGGCCTGATCCTGCATCCCTTACTCACGTGAGCAGTCGTCTCTATTTCAAAGGGACTACTCGGTGAGTAAGGATCGCAGGATTGGGACCACTACCTGTAACTTAAACTGCACCTTCTGTAGGATCCTGTCCCCAACCTTTTCCTATCCGTGTATGTTAACGTGCATCAAGAACTTCCAAAACTGATGTTCTTGTCATTTGGATGGAGAACCTGAGAGCTGGAAGAAGCAGTGCCTTTCCATTTCAGAGGATAAATCACCATTATTTTCCATCCTCTTCCACCAAACCGCTCTCAGCCCAGCCAGCTTCTGTGCCCCAGAGCAATGTGTACCTGTTTGTCTCCCAAACATTTTTCCTGGCTTCCCAGGGCTGGCAGGGCTCTGCTCTGCCTCTCTCTGGTTTTCCCAGCTGTAGCTTTGAAATGAGAGGCTGGGCATGTATTTAAGCCCGATTTGTGCTGCAGAGCTGGAGGATGAATCAGAGGGAGAGATGAGCGGCAGTGGTGCCGAGACTGCCGCAGACCTTCCTGCACCACCTGGTTTCTCCTTCTGTCTCAACAGGCTAAATTTGGAAACCTCTGTCCTGTGCTAAGGAATGTGTTCGCAATCGGAGGAAGCAGCGAGGGCGGCAGGTTTGACCTGCACGTTGATTTCTGTGTGGCCCTGGCCAGGGAAGCCGCCCGGGCGCTCCCCGCTCGGACACGGCCCTTGCGCGGGCCGGCTTCTCCCTCGCGCGGACCGCGCCGGTACCGCACCGCGGCTGCTCCCGCGGAGGGCAGCAGGCAGCGGCCGAGGGGCTGCTGGAAGACATCCAGCCAGCTCCACGTCTGCCCAGTTTGTTATATCGTGCAGATTATCCTAAATGAGGAGCTGGGTGTGAGAAGTGCTGTGAACTCGCTCCAGAGCAAGTCACGAGTTTAAACAAGCAAGAGGCAAATTACGGTCGTCGCTCCTTTTTAAGAGCTGGAAGTGGAGGCATGGCATGAGTCACACAGTGCTTCTCGGGAAGCACGAGGCACTTCAAGTGGAAGCAGGGAGCATAAATACTTTTGAAATGGAATTTGATAGATTTCTGGAGGGATTATGTGACAAAGCAGCTGTGATCCTTGAGCGGAAGTTAAAGTTTGACCTGTGGGATAGGTAAGAGAAAAGATATCTGTCTGCTGTGCAGACTGTGCTTGTGGCACTGAATATACAGGGGGTTAATCCTGTGCTTTGGGATTTCTGCACTTCTCGTCTGGTATCTTGCTTTTTCCTGAGCATCACAGGATGAAGCCTGGCTAAAGCGTCAGGGCTCTGATGCTCCCAGAAGCCACTTACATGGAGCCTTGCTTGCAAGTTCAAGGTTAAATTATTCATCAGAGTTTAGATCAGCAAGGCTTTTTCCCTTGGATCGGGTCAGCAGGAGCCTCAGGGTGAGTGTGCAGCTCTGCTGGTGATGGATCAGCAGAGTTCAGACCGTGCGATACCCGTGAGATTCATCTGTCTGAAGTCAACACTGACGTTCCTTACAGTGGGAGAGGAGGCAGCAGGAGAAGAAGGTGGTAACTGAGCCCTGGAGGTTCCCATCTATGCACCTGCATGGAGGATATCTGCTGTTCCTCAGCCTCCATTGCCCTGGTCCAAGCTGGGAATGGGTTTGCTGCCTGCTGCTGCTCCTGTTCAGCATGAGCAAACAGCTTCTCTGGAACTGCCCTTCCCTTCGTCCTAGAAAACAGCCAGGAAGAAAATTTCCCTTCTGTGGGGAATTCTGAAAATAGCTTAGTTTGCTTCAGAGGAAAAAACATAAATGCTGTTATTAGGTGACTGTGCTGACCCTGCCAAGCCACGGATATGCAGTTTCACCACTCTTCCGTGCAGGCCAGGCCGGCTGGGTGCATCCCTGGTGGGACCCTGTTGCCTGGCTCTGTGCTGCTCAAGAGCGTCTGTCTGGATCAGGCTGAAGATTTTTCCTTCCATGACATGCTCCTGGTTGCTCACCAAGGATGGAGCCTGAGCACTGCAGTCCCTAGGCCATAGCATCTCTGCCAGAAAACAGCTCCCCTGCAGGTGGGGGACTTCTCTGCTGTCCCAGTTTGACAAAGAAGGGCTGGTCTGTGAGGAGGGAAGGACTTGGTGCACCCCAAGACTGTGTTGCCCTTGCTAACTGTTTGGCAGGTTGGGGCTGGGCAGAGCTCTGCTCTGACACTCAGAAACCCGGATCCTGCAGCCAGTTTGACCCCCGAGCTGCTGCTGCCGGCGCCTGCCTGGAGAGGAGCTTAGAGGTGCCAGTGGAAGAAAACACTTTGGATTTGCTCTAGATCTTGGAAGTGCCAAGGTCTTCCCTGCTGAGCTCTGCTGCACGCTGCACATGAGATGTCCTGTGTGCTGTATTTTTTCTTTTAAGGACGATGTACATCAGATTTCTTGTTGGAGGAGCAGGCCAGGATTTACACTGGGCATTTCTAGGGGCTGTGTGGACAGAGGAGTGTGATCGGAAAGGACAGGGGCAAAACAAGATTGGCTTGGCTGTCTTTGGGAAGTTCGGACACAGACCAGCCCGAGCCAACAGCTCTGGGTGTGTCACGTGGCACATCTGAGGGACACAAACGAGTCTGTCATTTATGGTTTGGTGACTCTAAGGATGCGAGATGAGCATCTCTCGGAGGGACAGGAGAGGCTGAGTCTGGGACCATTCGACCATCCTTCAGCATTTTGGAAGCCATAGCATTGGCCACTCAGCCTTAAGATGATTTCTGTAGCCAAGACCTACTCTTCTATTTCTTTTCTTAATCTGCTCTCTGAGTTGTCAGGCTTAGCCTTCTGACTGGAATTCCTCCCTGGCTGCCAGTCTTGAGAGCATGTGTGATGTGTGAGAGCTCAAGGCACTCAGGAGACAGTAGTTCCTTGTTCCCCTCTGCACTGTCAGCACAGCTCCTGGGGCCATGAACAACACTGTGGTTTTGTCGCAACCAAATCATTGTTGACTTCTGTGATCCCAGCTCAAAAGAATGTTCTGATTTGGTGCAGTGAGCTCATGGGGACACAGCATGTCTCCATGTGCCCTTGGAAGGTGCTTGTGGTTGGTGGCCACGTGGCCTGTGGCCCTCAGATGAGGGTTTTCCAAGCCATGAGAATTCATGGCAGTTGGAGAGGGTTTGCTTGCAGCCATTGTGGTTTATGGTGCGGAAGGACTGGTGAAACCTCCTGTTATCTCAAGAAGGTTTGGATGCACCTTGGGTGTGCCACAAGCCATTGCTCTTGCTGCCCAGCGCAGGCAGCGCGGTGCCGTCACTGCTCCTCAGTCGTGCGCAAGTTGCAGACCCTGGTGGCAGAGTCCCCCAGTCCTGGAAAGCAAGGATTAGGTGAATCTAGGAGTAAGAAGAGGTGTCATGAGCATGGCCTGACCTACCACTGAGCTGGCTGACCAATGTAGAGCTGTCAGCTCCCTGGGGAGTGAAGCAATGCTGCAGAGTGAGGGCAGAGCTGCCAAACAGGGATGTGTTCTGAGCAGTGGCAACTCCTGCCACACCTGGATCCCAGTCCAGGCCTTCTGCTTGACTGCTACACACAGCTACAACTGGGAACAAAACTCAGTGGGTGTAATTAGGATGCTGCTGGCGGAGCAGGGTGGTTTGGAGAAGGGTTTCATGCGTGTGGTATGACAGCTGTTGTATAGCAGGAGTTTTCCTGCTCTTGGGAGTGTTTCCCAGTTCTCCTCCATTTATTTCTATCAGCCTTTAGGACCTCGTGCCTGCAACTTCTTGCATGACCTTACCTCAGCTTGCAGGATGGCGGCGTAGGTAAAACATTGGGGTTTTTTCCCCTCTTCTTTCCTTTCCACACTCACAGCTGCTCCCAGACTTGAGGCCACTGGGCCTTATAGTGACTCAGTACCTTATAACAGAACCTGGTGTCAGCCAGACTTGGGGTACATGGTGGAGGCCCTGGGTTGTGGCCCAAGGTGACCAGGGCAGGCCTTGCTGGTCTGGTACTCTGTGGAGCCACTGCTGGAGCCCTGCAGATCCCAGAGAAGCAGCGGGAGCTCTGGCTGAGAGTGAGGCAGGAGTATGGCTGCAGCCTGTGTCCTTCCCACTGGTGAGGAGAAAGCTGCTCAGGAACCTGTGGGGCAAGGGACAGGTTCCTCCAGCACCACCAGTGCTGTCATCTCCTGTCACTTCATTATACATGCTGTGGTATTAACCCGCCAGTTTCCAGAATGGTGGGATTATATGAAATTAGCAGCTTTTGTCTGTTTTATATAAATTCCTGTTCAGTTTCTATGGCTGCACAGAAAAGCTGGAGGGCATATTTTATAGAAAGGTTCAGAACCCAGACTTGAGATTGACTTTTTTGGTGTGCTGGCTGTTGCTGGGCTGGGTTTGTCTGCTTAATGAACACAGAGGTACTTCCTTATTCTGAAACGTCTTCAGAGCTTGAATGGTTGCTGTAAGATCCAGAATGCATCTGCTGCTATTCCAATTGGATTCAGAAATGAGGCTGCAATAGAGCCTGGACTAGACAAGAGATCAGCCTGCAGCACGTGGAGACAGATCCACGTCAACCAGGACTAGGACCTGGGGGTTATATTTGAGCCGTGCTTTTGGGGGGCTTTGCGGGCCCTTGAGACCTTCACCCACACAGCCAGAAGCAGCATATTTTTCTGAGAGCAGGTTTCCTCCAGCAAACCTTTGTCTCGGCTGCGTCAGGCAGGATATATAAGAAATCCTCCAGCTGAATAGGCCCATCTGTCACGCTGAGCGAGACTCGTGGCAGGGACAGCATCCGGTACGTGCACAGCCTCTCCGCGGGACACTGGCGGGGCGAGAGACATCGCCTCTGGCCCGCGGCCGCGGTGGCCTTTGTCCTGTCCTCGCTGGCAGGCTCCTCCCGCGGCACAGGCGGAGGCAGGAAATCCCGGGCAGCTGCCTGGGAGCCTGCTCGCCTTTCCTCGCCTCTCCTCGGCTCTCCTCCTCGCCTCGCCTCGGCACCGAGGCGAGCCGAGCCAGCCCTGCGTGTGTGTGCACGCGTAGGCGGGGGGGCTGCCGCATGGATTTAGCGAAGGCTGGGAGGGAACACATGGGTTGGGGTTTTTCCCTTGGCCCGCGGTGGCTGTCCGTCCGTCCTGCCAGCCGCGGTTATGGATTCGATCATTATTCAGGAGCGGTTAGTGGAGCGGCTGCTGTCTCCCCGGACGCAGGCACAGCGAAGCCACCCAGGCAAGCTGAAGGTACAGCGATGTATTTATAGCACTGCGCGAGCCGGGGAGCAGCGGGGACAGGAGGGGGGAGGATGGTGCCCGAGAAGACGCGCGCAGCACAAGATGAGACCTCTGAGGAGCAGAGGAGCGGAAAGACGCCGGTAAGGGAGGGACGGCGGGCACAGAAAGGAGGGGAGCAGCCCCCGCGGGCGCAGGGCCGGGGGGCGCGGTGGGCAGCTGGGAGATGCGCGGCGCTTTTGTGCGGTTATGCGATGCAGTGATTCGCTGTCTGAATGGCGTGTGCGTGCTTGGAGGGGCTCAGGACAGGAGTCAGCGCTATGTGTGCCCACACGCAGTCCGATTTGTGTTAATTAAGTGTGTTAATGCTGCGCTTTGCTGGCCGGGTTCCTTCTCTTCAACAAATGCTGGTGGGCGAGTGGTTTGGCCGATACTCCTGTGCTCAGCCCCGGGCCCGAGGAGCAGATGTCCGTGGCAGATGCCTCGGGGGCTGTTTGTGTTATGAATTTATGCAGCTTTCTGCAATGAAAGGAAGCAAAGGGTCTGCCTCTCCTCCAGGGCTGGGCTGTGCCGGTTCGTGCAGACGCGGATGTGGCGGCCGTGCCTGGCCGCAGGGGAAAGGCTGGAGGAAGGGCTGCCTGGGAGGGAGCGGGATGGCTTGTGCTGAGTGCTGTGACACCGAGAGGGTCCCTTCCCCCTGAAGAAGCAGAGGCGTCAGGGTCATAGCATAGCTCCGTCATTTCTGGGGTTTGCTCCAGACCTTGATAGGGACTGTTCTTCAAATTAGCTTTGGTCCCATGATGTTTAATTTTAGCCCTTTTGAATATACCCAGCAAGGCCCCTTTTATCCCCAGGCTGAATGATGAAGTCACGTGAGATCTGGGTTGGTTTAAACAGCGCATCCACCAGAGATGTGAGGAGGGAATTAGGAAGGACAGGAGTGATGGAGGCTGTACTCTGCCTTGGAGGTACAGACAGCCCTGTGAATGCCTCAGTACCCGGATGGCTTCTCCTCTGTGTAACAGATCCTGAATGTTTCTACACCCCCAGCAGGAACAGGGCTTGAAACCACCCAGGGCTTTGTTACTTGGCTTGAACTCCCGGGGAGAGCACTGGCTGCCAGGGAGCCCTGGCCACCTCAGCCGGGTATTAGGGGATGTGAGGATGTGATATGTTGCTGTAGTGTTCTGGCGAACCAGCAAGCATGTGCCAAAGGAGAGTATGGGTGTGTTTTGCTTGGCCTGGGATGCTTCGGTTTGTGACAGGGTCCCAAAGATTTGCCACAGCTCTCGGTGGCCTCAGCGGTGGTGTGTGGAGCACGTTCCCAGGCACGTGGTAGCGGGATGCCAGCGGGAACAAAGGCAGCAGCATGGAGCAGGCGGTGGGAGAGGGACTCCTTGTGCCAGAGGGCTGCTGGCTTGGCTGGCTGAGGCCCTTTCCCGACAGCTGTAGCTGGCAAGGGAAGCGCAGTGCAGGAACCAGCTGTCCTGGCTTTTGTCAGCTTGATGGGACCTGGCTTGTGAGGGTCAAGAGCATGGGGAGGGGGCTGTGATGCATTTAGGAACTCCCTCCATTCAAGCCTCTCATCTAATAAATGGATTTTAGCTTTTCATAGTCCAGAAAGCCCCCTGTCTCTGTCAGTAGCCCTCCCAGGCCTCTCCACCCCATGCACAGTTGCTCTGCAGATAGTACCTGGAGGTGGTGAGTGGTGTAGAGCTTTGAGCAAGGCACACACCAGGCTGGGGAGGCTACCTGGGCTCCTTGAGTGCCATGTTGATGTTGCCATGCTGGCAGAGGGGGTGGTACGTGCCTGTCGTAGTGCCCAGATATGGCTGGGGTAGGGGCACACATTGACTGTCTCAAAGTGAAGGTGAAGAACCACGAGTCAAGGCTGGTGCAGAGACCATGCTGCTGTTCCTGGGAGAGGGCTGTTATAAGAGGGGGATCCCTCCTCACAACTCCCACTTGCATCTCTTGCCTTCATCCTTGGCAGGGCTCTGCAGTGTGTCCATGGCTGGTCAGAGGGGGACATGGCTGGGGACAGGTTTTTCCCCCCACAGGTCTGGCTGCCTCCCATAGCGAGGGAAGCTCTCCTGTTGGTATTGCACTCAGCACTGACCTTCCTTTCTGGAAGGGAAATGACTGCCTGAGTCATGGGTGTAAAGGGCAGTGTCCTGCACCAGCTGGCATTTGCTCATTTTGGATATCGTGATTCCACGGAGCTATGGGGAGGCAACCAGAGGTACAGCAAATCCGTGCTCTCTGTTGGGCTGAACAGAAATGAGAGATCAGGTTCAGCCAGTTACACCTGGCAGAAGTAAGTGGAGTTGCACTAGAGCCCAGCTTCCCAGTGTCTCCATTGTCAGCCCTTAGTCATCTAGGTTAAAAACCAAACAAAACAAGAGAAACACACCCCACGCCTCAGCTATGGTTTCATTAGCACATTGCCGGTACTATTTCACACGTCAAGTCGCTGGAGAGAGCGGGCGGGACTCCTCTTTCCGAAGTCTGGTAAAGATCAGGGCAGGAGAAGCACAAAAGGGAAGTATGTAGTCTATTTGTGGTGCTTGCTGGGAAACACTGGACCTTTTACTGCGAGGTGTTGGCTGTTACGTGTCCACTTTGGCTGTGCTCATGGATGTGTTTTACCAGGAAGTGAAACAGCTGGGAGACAGCTCCGGTACTGAGGGTCAGAGGCTGGAAGCAGTCTTTTCTTCCTCATTTTTGTGACCTTGCCATTATCACGTTTCTCACTCTGCTTTGCACACCTCATTTGCCCTTTACTGAGCCCTTTGGGTGGCAGTTCGTGGTGTCCCCCAGGCAGGCATTGCTTTGCTGCGTGCAGCTTGTCAGAGCTGCCATCACTTATCACCCAGGGGTCTCGCTGCTGCTCACTGCACTGCTGCTCGGGATGTCACTGCCTTTTAGATCAGTCATTACAGCTGCCAGTGGAGCACTTTGGGCACTCTAATTCTCCCCATTTCTCTAATTTAATTTTCTCTGTCCCCTCCTGCCTTTCTGGACTGTGGGGTGGTGAAACAACATTGCTTCAGCTATGGGAGGTGAGGGAGATCAGAACCCACAGTCACTCAGGGCTAAAATGACCAAGTTTCAGACCCAAACCAAACCTAAATTGCCGGAAGGTAGTGACAGTGCTAAAGGACAGAGTCCTTGGGCCATGATGGCCATCAGCCCCATCTGTTCCATCTGAGTGGGCAGCTCCAGAGCAGCCGTAAATTGGGAGGAGGAGACTCTCTGTCTTCCCTGCTCAGTGTCCCCAGTGGAACTTTGCAGTCTGCCTGACTGAGGATGCCCAGGGATTCTCACACAGGTGGACAAGTAACCGTAGAGAGCTGCTCGGGAGCTACATTGTCCATCTGCAGCGTGGAAATAGGTGCCAGTCAGCACTGCCCTAGGCTCGGCACCCTGGATCCTACTTTGTGTTCCTCTGAGTGTGTGGCCCAGGAATGGAGATGGTTAAACTTACGAACAGAGGTGTTCCCTGCTGTGCCTGGAGAATGGGTAAGGACAGTTGTGTGCTTGAAGGCATCCATGGAATAGGAGCTAGGGCCAGTTTTGAGGAACTCTTGGCTCCGTGGGTATGTCTGTGGTGTGAATCCCAGTGGTATGATTATATTCAGTGATGTTGAAAAGCGGAGTCTGTCATGTCTCTAGCTCAGGCATTTGTTGCTTGTACAGAGTATGTGCCAGGCTTGTGAGGTGCCTGTGGATTTTGTGCTGTGAGAGAGTGCTCAGTGACAAGGGGCTGTCACTGAGCACAGTGGGGGGGTGGTTGGGCAGTAGGTAACACTCCAGTAATACTAAATGTAATGCCCTCACCAAAATCATCTGAGTTCTATTATCAATATTTCCACATCCTTCCACTTCCCATGCTCCTTGAACTTTGGTCTCTTCAGAAATAACACAAGAGATTACTCAGGATTTCCTCTTATTCAGCCAGGAGTGGCTGTGACACAGCAAGAAATAATCCCCTCTCAGGTCAAGCAGAAGCTGAGCCACTGTACCTTCCTCTAGACATGGCTCAGGACAGTGCAAGCCCCGGGGTGCTAATTACAGAGCTCTCCATCATGTAGCACATGTGCCTCTGGAGGGAGGGGTGTGGAAATGACCTGGGGAGAGGTGGCATTTGGTGACCCTGCTTTGAAGGGAGCCTGTGACTGTGCAGAAGCAGCAAAGAGTTAGGAAGGTTGTCTGTCAGCAGCAGCCCTGGATGTGCTTTCTGGTGGGAATGCTGGGATGTGCCTTTTCCCTTGTGCTCTCTGTGCTGGGAAGCTGTCGGGAGAGCAGCCGAGCAGTGCTGTGGCTGGGAGATGTCCCTTTGTGCCCACCTGTGGGAAGGGCCAAGTCCCTGAGCCCAGAGGAGGTGTGTGCCTTGCCTTGCACTGCTGCCAGGGCAGGGACCGGCCTCTCCTCCAGTCCTTGGCTGTCCCCCAGGGGCTTTTTGAGTTCAACTCCCTGCCTGAGACAAGGACCTGTGTGAGGCTCAAGCCCATTTGGTGGCACACCCTGACCTGCTGCCATTCCCTTCTGCCCTGTAGGACCATGAGAAGCAGTACGTGGGCTTTGCCACTCTGCCGAACCAGGTCCACCGGAAATCCGTGAAGAAGGGTTTCGACTTCACCCTGATGGTTGCAGGTGAGACTGCCCGTGGATGGAGATGGCTGGGCCACATGGTGGGTATGTGGAGGGAACCAACTCTCCTCACTTCCCTTAGGTACTCCCATAGTGCCTGGATCCTCCCTTCACTCTGTTCTGGTCCTTGTCTCAGGCCTTGCTTGCTCTCCAGCCTGTAGCAGTTCCCCCAGGAGGAACGGGCCCCTCCTGACCCCTCATAACCCACTCGAGCAAGCTTTGCCTCCAGCAGTGACTGCTCTGGGTGGCGAAGGCAGGGCCAAACAGGGACCAAGGGAAAGGAAGGAGAGAGAATGGGGGAGCTGGGAGATCACATTTGTACAAGGATTGAGACATCTTGCAGCAAAACTCTTTCCGCTGCTGGGAAAATGTAGTGCCAATAAACAGCTCCTGACAGCTCGTCTCTCTCGCTTCCTCTGGCTCGGGATTCAAAGCCTTGTTCAGAGTTTCATTTGTAAGTCAATTAGTGGGTCATGTTGCTTGCTTTTTCCTCCTCCCCTTTGCGCTCTGTCAATTAGGAGAGTCGGGTCTGGGCAAATCCACGCTGGTGAATAGCCTGTTCCTGACAGACCTCTACAAAGACAGAAAGCTCCTCAATGCAGAGGGTAAGTTGGGGGCAAAGTGGGGTGACTGTCCTAAGGACTAGTACTTTGGTTCCTTGCTTCAGCAGCAGCTACAGGCTTGGCTGGATCCCAGCCCTCTTGTTTGTGGCTCTGCTCTCGTTTGTGTCTGCGAAGGCACTAGTATTGAGCTAAAAGGGTTTGGCTGTAGGGCTCTTCTGTCCTTTGAAGGGAAGATGAGGCTGCAGAACAGCACTAGCCCTTTGGGATGAGATATCGAGATTTGTCTTTTGTTCTTGGATGCTGGAGTGTGGTAGGGATTCCCCTTCCCCAGTGATTGGACAAAATGTTCAGAACAGCTGGGCTACAGGCACTTCAGAGGTTTGTGTATCTTGGAGCAGTCTGTCTGCCTGCTGCTGGCCTCCTGCAGTACCACCCCCTTGAGGCTCCTTAGAGGATGATCTGGTGTTTTTGAAACCTGTGTTACTCCCTGTGTTCAGTGATAAGGGGGAGCTGGCTTGTCATGGGTGCAGTGGGGATCCCCAGTGTTATTGCCTGGCTTTAACTCACGTGCTCCTGTTCAAAGAGAGGATCAACCAGACAGTGGAGATCATCAAGCACACGGTGGACATTGAGGAGAAGGGTGTCAAGCTGAAGCTGACCATAGTGGACACACCAGGCTTTGGAGATGCTGTTAACAACACTGAGTGGTGAGCAGGGCACTGCTACCTTCCTTTTTTGTCCTTGAGAGAGGAGTCATTAGGAGACAGGACACGCTAGTGATGATTTTGTTTTGATTGAATTGCCCTTCCCAGCTGGAAGCCCATCACTGACTACATTGACCAGCAGTTTGAACAGTATTTCCGTGATGAGAGTGGCCTGAACCGGAAGAACATCCAGGACAACCGAGTGCATTGCTGCCTCTACTTCATCTCTCCTTTTGGGCACGGGTGAGAGCCCACACTCCAGGTCCTGGGGGGTGACTCAGTCCAGAGGGAAGACCCTTGTGCCCCAGGATTGCCCTGCAGCAGCTTGTACACTGCCAGGGCTGTTGGCACAGGAGAGGAGCTGTCTGGATGTTCTCCCTCTGCTAAGCATCACAGCACTCCCTTCCCCTCACTGGCAGGACAGACTGCCTGTGAACAGGCAGAGCAGATCTCCCTCAGGCCTTACAGCCTGATCTGAAAATCAGGAGAAATAACGCCACGCAGACTTGTATGTTCCTATCTAGCTAAGCCGGACTGATGTGTAGGAAAGGGAGTTTTAGGCTGCCTTCAGTCCCTGCCCCTTGCTGGCTCGTGTATCAGCCTAGCCTGGAGCAGCTGAAGGGGCTGCGTTGGCTGCCTGTGGTACAGGACAGCTGGAGGGAGACCCCAGGCTGTGGCCTGGGCAGTTTTTGGCCTGCAAGGGAGCAAATACCCAGCCTGTGTCTGTATGAGACACTCGGCAGCTAAAATTGGACACAGCTTTCCTGAAGGCACAGCCCTAGCTGAGGGCTGTCCCCATGCTGCTGTGACAGTGCTGTCCTTTTCCCTTTGTGCTGGGTGGGTGAGAGAGGCTGGAGGGGAAGCTGCCCAGTGTGTCTTTGCTAACAGTGTCCCTCATCCCTGCTGCAGGCTGAGGCCTGTGGATGTTGAGTTCATGAAGGCTCTGCATGAGAAGGTCAACATTGTGCCCCTGATTGCCAAAGCCGACTGCCTGATCCCCTCTGAGATCCGGAAGCTAAAAGAGAGGGTGAGATACTCTTTCTCTACAGAGTTATACCTGATGTAGTGGCAGGGGTGGGCTGAGGAGGGATGGGAGATAGATAGCTATAGATATAGATATAGATATAGATATAGATATGTATTTATGTGTCTGTACAGCATGTTTGTGTATGTATATATATCTACACACGTACGCAGTATCTGCAAATACAGCTGCAGCCGTGCTCTGCTGTGAGAAGGGAAGTCAGCAGAGAGGCTGACTCTAGAAGAAACATCAAATCCTCTTGCCATCTGTAGGCTATAGCAAACCATGGTAGCACAAGCAGAATAAACCCAGCATTTCTGTATTGTTCAGTTGTACATCCTTTTGGTTTTGTCTTGCATGGACACAGATCCGGGAAGAGATTGACAAATTTGGCATTAAAGTGTACCAGTTTCCTGAGTGTGACTCTGATGAAGACGAGGAGTTCAAGCAGCAAGACAGAGAGCTGAAGGTATGGAATCTGCTCAGCAGGGTCTGCGAAGTCAGGCTCATGGGTATGTGGGTCAGTCCAGGAGGAGCCAGAGCTGCCCTGCTTGTGCTGAAGGCCTGTGCTACTGCTACCCAGGGAACAATCTTGGCTCCTGTGGTAGATGGCCTGGAGAAGGTGCTGATGTCCTTGCTGGTGCCACGAAGTCAAGTGTGGCATGAACACATGGCCCTTCTGCTCTCCCTCCAGGCAGTGTCAGTCTTTTCTCCATCTGCCCCAGCCTGTGTGTTAAAGATGAAAGCTGGGTTGTGCAGCAGTTCTGAGCACCTGTTTCTGGGTGATGCCATCAGCGAGGAGGAGAGATTTGTGAGTGGTTAGGCACCGCTGTGATACATTAGTTGCATTGGGGGACACAACATGATCATACAGGCATATCTGGAGGCCCCAGCAGCCCAGTCCTGACCGCCTCCCAAGACAGTGTGTGCATGCAGTATGGCCTTGTTTCTCCTGTCAGAGGGGGGCAATGGGCTTTGACTCCCTTCTGAGCAGAGTGGAGCACAGCCTGTACATTCCTGCTCTTGGCCTACATTGTCCCAGTTGCTTGGTGTCCCATCCTCTTTGCTCTGGCTTCCTTGTAGAGCTTCTCCTTAACGAAGGGATGCAGGCACCTGCAGAGACGCAGCTTCCCTCAGGACAGCTGAGGTCAGGCTGGGAACTAGGCTGCCTGTAGATCCCAGTGCCTTAAGGCTTTTCTGTGCAGCTGGGTTGTGGTGCCCTGCTTTGTGGCACGTGTGGATGTCCCTGTGCCTTTCCTACCAGCACCTTCCTCCTGCTGCTCCGCTCCGCCTGAGCTTGGCCCCTGGAGAAGGGATCCGTGAGTAGCCTGGGCTGAGCCGGGCTCAGCGGTGCCTCTCGTTCCAGGAGAGCGCTCCCTTTGCCGTCATCGGCAGTAACACTGTGGTGGAGGCGAAAGGCCAGCGGGTCCGTGGACGGCTCTACCCCTGGGGCATTGTGGAAGGTAAGCATGGAGCCTGGGAGCTCTGCGAGGAGGGGCAGGCAGGGGTGGGGCAAGGACAGACAGGCATTTCCAACAGAGATGGCAGGGGAGAGCTGGGACTGTCTGTGCCACTTTTGGCACGTGGCAGGGGACAAGATAGGGTAGAGACAGAGGCACCGGGACTGGTTCAGGAGGTCTGTTACTGGGAATATATCAATAACCCTCCCATTGCAGACTGAGGAAGAGAGGCTCCAGCGTGAATGGAAGAATGCCTGAGCTTTAATGTGCGCTAGGACGTGGCTTCTTATTAAGCGGGGGAGGCTGGGCATTGCCCATTTATTTTCTGAGGAGCAGCTGTTGCCCTCAGCCAAACAATCATAAACCCTCGTGCACTCCCTCCTCTGCTGCTGCTCCTCTAAGTGCTGGAATTGCTGGGCTGGAGGCTGTGCTGATGCACAATATTTGTCTCCAACTTTGTTCCTTTCTAAAGGGAGAAATTTCATAAAGCCCTTAGGCAGAATAACCCTGGAATGGCTTTTGCTGATGTTGCTGATCTGCCCTTGCTGGTTTGTTGCTTAAAGACCTTGCAGCTTTAGATCCCAAAAGCTTGTGTTTGCACTCATGGGCTGGTGCTGGCTGCTCGGGCTGTTGGCTCTGCTCCCTCAATGGCTCCAGAGGGGGCCGTGCCTGTCGGGATGCTGGCATTTGGCAATAGGACCAACTTTGTGAACCCCTGTGCCTGATACAGCTGGTTTTCCCCAGCCCTGCAGAGAGGCAAATGGAGATCATCACGGCAGCACAGTGCTTCCCACAGCGCTGTCTGGAGCCAGGCTCCCCATGGCAACAGCAGCTCTTTCAGCTCTCCATTGCCTGCTCTTGGCTTTGTCCCTCAGGGGCTGATTTTGTCTACAGGGGCCTTTTGATAAGTCCTAAATTCTGGTGAGACAAGCAATTTACCTCCAGCACCAGCTGTGCTCACTGTGGTTGTAACAGTGACATCCCGTGTGCATGGGATCCTCTCTCAGGGCTCTGCTGTATGTGCTTAACTAATCCTTTTATGCAGAAAAAGTCCTGGGAACACAGTGCCTTCAGCAGCCTGGCCTCAGTGTTGAGAAGTGCAGAGCACCAGCAAGGCCTGCGCCAGGGCGGTGGCGGGGGAGGATGAGGAAGGAGCCCCGGGGTGGGGTTTTAGTCCAGTCTGGGTGTCCAGGAGCTGAGGAGGGGCTCCCTGGAGAGGCGTGGTGAGGTGTGGTATCTAAGCACTCTCCCGTTGTTGCCTCCCCAGTGGAAAACCAGGCACACTGCGACTTCGTGAAGCTGCGGAACATGCTGATCCGGACACACATGCACGACCTGAAGGACGTCACGTGCGATGTCCACTATGAGAACTATCGAGCTCAGTGCATCCAGCAAATGACCAGGTGGGTCCCCACCTCTGGTGGAAGGGGGGGTCTCTCACCCTCTGTGGAGCTGGGGTTGCTCTCACAACAGCTCACTGGTCAGGAGGCTGTGGATCTGCTGGGGACTTGCTGGGCTGCAGCCTCAGGAATGGCACTGGGAACTAAAATAGCAAATCCAAGCATGTTTCCCACAGCCTGAACTCAAGGTGGGAATGCTTCTGAGAATCCACATTCCAGTCTGAGGATTCACCATGCAGGTATAGAGAATTAGGCCCGGAGATTCTTTTGAAGAGCTGTTTCTAGCAGTGGATGCAATACATCCAGCCTAATAAAACGGGATAAACCGTCTCTCTGGTGAGCGATAGCTGTGTGCATTGCTGAAGAGGAATGCATTCTGTGGTCTGCAGTTATGTCTAAATAACAGCATGACCCTTGGGATGCTGCTGTTTCTCAGACAACAGGGCCCAGGCAATTAGTAAGACAACACATCTCCAAAGACTTCTCTGCGTTGTCTTCCGTTTGCATTTGATGCGCTGTGGTTTTAGTCAGAATGATCAGAACACAGAAGGGAGAACACTCACAGGCTTTCACTTGAGACCTCTATCTTTCCTTCTCCCTTCCGTGACTGAGATACTGGTGAAGAAATTGGCGTTTGAGTAGGTCTTGGCTCCTCTGTCGTGAACCATTCACTTCACTTCCTGCCAGCCCTGGCTGGGTAGCTCTGTGCTGCCACGTTGCAGAGCAGAATGGCCGTGCTTCAGCAAGGAGCAGTCCTGCATGTGTGCTGACGTGCAGGTTGGCGCATTCTCCTGACACACAGTGTATCCGAGTACTTCTGCATAGCAGACAAGCCTGCTTTTTCAGCAGCAAGTATATGGAGTCCCAAAATAACTATGTTAAATGCTAGAGCTGGGTGAGCAGTGTCACAGCTGCTCTTTAGGTAGGCTGTGTGTCTATTAAAAAAGGAACGCAGCGAAAAAGTGGTTGCTAAGCTTAGAGAAAGCTTCAGTTTGGTTCCGTTTCTCACGCCACGATTAGTTCCTTGCCAGTGAACAAGTTTCATAAAACGAGCACAGGGCCATTTCTAGAGAGTCGTTTTGGTAGGAGATCCTAAGCTCCAAGGCTGGAATTGTCTCAATAATGAGCCAAGGGTGACTCCAAGTGGTGAACACCTGCAAGTGGCATTTCGAAGTTCCAATTTCAGCCCTGACTGCTTTGGCTACCAACATTCCCTCCTCATGTACTGAGAGCTCCTGTCTTTTGGAAGAAAATCACCTCCTTCCTGCGTCCCCTACCTACAGTTGTGGGCACCCCAGCCCTCAGAGCAATGCTGCTGTGCTGTGCCTGTCTCATGCCTCCCACCTCCTGAGCAGGAGGTCTCATTCTCCATCCAAGTGCATGCCACAGCTCTGGACTGGATTGCCCCGTGGCTCCTCCACCTGGTTGGGTGTGTGGTGCTGCATTGCTGGTGGGTCTGCCATGGGGAGTGACAGTCACTGCGTGGTGGCACCAAAGCCAGCCATCCTGAACCATGACTGACTGCTCTTCCCCTCTCTCTCCATCTCTCTAGCAAGCTGACTCAGGACAACAGGATAGAAAGCCCCATTCCTATCCTGCCTCTCCCAACACCGGACACTGAGACAGAGAAGCTGATCAAGATGAAGGATGAGGAGGTGAGTACCATTTCTGCCTGTGCCTCCTGGGGGTTGGAGCTGGAATCCAAGGAGGTTCTCCAGGGTTGCCCCATAGAGGTGGTCCTGAGGCTTCCCACTCCTGTGTCCCACCATTGTGGGCTCCTGGGGTGGAGGACAGGATGTGAAAGCTGTGGCTTCCTCTGTCAGGGAAACATAGCTCCATTCCACCTCAGACACAGGTGCTTCTGTGCTCAGGCAGGAGTTAACACTCCCTGAGGGATCCCCTTGTCAACTTCAAGAGGCTGCCCCAGTGTGGATCCACTGGTCCCTTTCTGACTCTCCTCTGTGTCTCCTGCAGTTACGGCGGATGCAAGAGATGCTGCAGAAGATGCAGCAGCAGATGCAGGATCAGTGAGAGGCAGGTACCCGGAGGGCAGAAGGAATCCCCCAGTGACCATCTGAGACCTGGCAAGAGCTGTGAACGTTTAGAAAAGGTTTCCTGTTGTATAGAGACTTGTGGGCAAGAGCTGCACCCGCACCCTCTAATTTATTAGCAGCAGTGCTGGCTTTTTGACCAGCTGGATTGTGGAGAAGGCTGTTCATTTAACAGTTTACTGATGTGTATTTCTTTTTTAATAATTATTCTTTAATTTCTTTTTTTTTCCTTTTTCTTTTTTTTTTTTTTTAAAGAAACTAGCCTGGGAAGTCTTTAAGGCATCCTAAAAAAAAAAAGACAAGAAAAAGATCCTCCTTTCCTATGTACTAATCTCTTGTTTGGGAATGCTCTGGTATTTAAAGTCCTGGTTTCTCTGGTGTACAAACTTCAAGAGTATCTGTGTCAATGCACGTAAGTGTTTACTCCCAACTGAGGTGCTGTGCCCCCGTCCCTGTTCCCCTTGTCTGGGGCCAGCACAAGCTTTGTAAAGGCAGCCATACCCTCCTGTGAGTTTGACCTGCGCTGCTCGGGCTTCTCAGCCTGGGGACAGTGCTGGCCCAGAGAACTGGGGCTGAGGGTTTCTCTGTGCACTGACCTACTCAGGAGTCCTGATGATTGCCTGGTATCCTGTCCAGGTTTTTATGGGTTTTTTGTTTAGTTGGTTGGTTTTGTTCTTCCTATCAAGAAAACTCCAGGATGTTTGCACTGAGCAGCAAGAGACCGAGTGCCTCGAGGTTGGTTAGAAGAAAACTGCTTTCAGCTATGTCTTTCTGGCAGAGAGGCTGAGTTGTTGACTATTGCCTGCAAGGAGGTGATGGGAATGAGCACCTTCCCTGCCTTGGTTTCCTGCCACAGCAGGCTGGAGGCGTTGGTAGAGGAACCCCAAGGTCCTGCAGCAGCTGGGTGGGGGTGTTTCATGGTTTAGCTCTGGTCATCAGCTGCAGTGTGTCTTCAGTGTCTGCTCTGAAAAGCACTGTGGCGTGCAGAGGGCTTGGCCAAGACTGCTTTGGAGGGGGTACAAACCCTAGGGCTGAAATCCACCCCCAAACGCAGACCTGTCCCCTACCCACAGGCTTTGCAGTCCCACGAGCACATTGCTGGCTCCGAGCTTCTCCTGGGGAAAGGAGGCCTGTACCCGAGATCTGCAGGCAGCCTGTGTGGGCAGGTGTTGGGTCAGCCTGGCAGGTGCAGGACTGTCACTGCATGGGGCCGAGCACGGCCCAGCAGGCTTGGCTCTTGCTCCCCTGCCCTTCCCCCGGGCACTCAGCCCTTCTCCCCCTCCTTATTCCTTGGCTCTTCCTGTCCTAGTGCTGGGAAGGCTGGTGGGTCTGCTGGGCAGAGATAAAAGCACTCTCTGAGCAGCAGCTCCTGTCCTGTTCTTGCTTCCTGCAGTATTTTTAACTTGAGTCCAGCCAGAGCAGAGCCCTGGAGTGTGATGTGCCTGACAGGACAGGGCTCGCCAGCAACACTGCCACACTCACAGGAGTCAGGGCTGTTGGAGGGAGAGACACTTGGCTCTTCCCTTTGACTCCAGGGAGTGCAGCCATGGGCTGGGCCCTTCTGCTCCTTGGCTGATTCCTCTGTCCCCTTTCCCCTTTTGTATCTGCTCCTCCATCTCTGGCTCTCCCCAGTAGATCTCCCTGGATAGGAGAGGGTTGGCCAGGCCCTAGGTTCTGTTATTAGGCACTGCATTTGTCTGATTCCTCCATGGGGCTTTAGAGTCCTGGTCAGGGTTTGTCCAGGTGGTGAGTAGGTTGGCTGGTTCCAGTTATTCACTGTACAGAGCCTCTTCTTAGCCACAGCATGGGCTGTAGGGGCAGGGGAGAGACCCTGGCACCATGTGGAAGGACAAAGTAAGGATGGAAGCCCTTTGACAGAACTGTGCAAGCTGGGCAAGAGCAGTGTTCAGCAATGTTTGGGTTTTTGTTTTCATGCTCCCCTGTTTTGGGCTCCTAAGTGGCAGTGCCATCCTAGGAGAGCAGAAGGATTCAGCTTGACTTCAGTAACATGAAGGACCAAGGCACCTGAGAGGAAGTATAACCTTTCTTTGCATGATGTGCTTACTTGAGCAGTGGAGTAGCCTGAAACAGGAGCTTCCTCCAAGTTTTCCAAAAAGACAGCTGAGTTCTCAGCTTTGTCCGTGCTAGCATAACAGGAAACGTCTTGAAGTACCTGTCCCCTCTTTTCTTACACTACTCTTGGTGAGGAGGGTGTTCTGTTGCAAATGAGCCCTGTCCACCCGGAGATTTTCCTCCTTCAAACAGTTTCATTCCTAGAAGATAAAGGAGACCTTTTCCCTTTAGCATGGACTTAGAGCAGCTGACAACTTTCATGCTGGGCTGTGCACAGAGGTGCTGTGTGCTTCTGGGAGCTCAGGGTACACTGGTCACAGGCAGGCAGGGTTGCTGAGGGTGGATCTGCCCATCCCTCCACATGGGGAAGTCTCCATCAGCTCAGTGCACGTGGCTCCTGCATCAAGTCAAGAGTCACAAGCCTGTCCTCTACAGAGAGCTGAAGCCTTTGGCTGCCAGCTGGCAAAGATGGTTCAAGTTGCAGTTAGGACAAAACACACAGGAGTGAGGCACCAGAGATGGCTTCTACAGAGGGGTGGTGGTACCCCTGAAATCGTGTCTCTGTGTAGGAGATTCCCTGCCCAGAGTGCCAGAGTTTGGGGACTGCTTGGAAAGGGATTAGAGACTGATTTTGGAGGACACCAGGGGTTCAGATTCTGGCCTGGAAGGTGGCAACTGTTTATTTAGGGAGTGTGTTGTACTGTGGCATCAATTCTCGCAGTAAGTGGAGAAGAGACTCCTGAACACATGGAGCTTGGCCATGTGGCTCTGGCAGTGAGAAGTGTGGATAGGAAAGTAATTTAACACCTCCCCTCACGCAACCCTCCACAGCCTCACACGCGATCCCTGCACCCCCCGGCACATTCCCATGCCTCTGCCGAGCTTTGCCCCGCTGAGTGAGTGGCTGCAGGGATGGTGTCCCACTCCACAGCTATCCCAGGCTGCAGCTGGGGCTGTCGGTACATCTTGGCCCCTGTGCCTGACAGGATGGATCCATGGCATGAACTCCTCGTGTGCCGCTGCTGTGCTGGTCCTGCCTGTGCAGTCCTTGCTGCCTCCTTGCATGCCTCCCCTCAAAGGAGGGGGTCCCACTCCTCGTGCTCTGCGATGGCATTCCCTGCTCTTCCTCACAAACTCCGCTGTGCTTTAATGCTGGCTTGCTCCTGCCATGCACCTTCCTCACCCCCTGCTCCATTCCTAGGCTCTTTGTTTCCTGTCCATCTGTTGGGTTATTATAATTATATTTTTTTGTAAATTTCCGTTTAAACATTTTGTCATTGTGAACAAAGAAAACAAAACCTTTTAAAACATATCCATTTTATTAAATGATTATTGTTATTATTATTAATGTTTACTACCTGAATTGATCAGTGAAATAAATACATTAAAAAATCCAACCTCTTTCTGTTTAATTTTCAGCTCCCTTGAGCAGCATTGGTGATACATTATGGGCAGGAGAGAGCAAAACTGACCCTGTTCCTCCTTTTGTCTAATTCAGTCAGAGCAGGCTTCAGGCAGGCTTCCTGCATGGGATTTCTGGCCCGTTTATTCCAGAAGCTAGCAAGATGATCTTGAAGGTTCTTCTGTATTCAGGCTTCCCCTAGGAGTGGTGTCTAAATCATCAATGGTCAGCTGGGCAAGATCCAGTCCCAGGAAATCCAGTTTGTAAGTAGCCAGGAGAGCATTGCCAAGTCTGTGCTGCATGCAGGACCACAATGGGTCTGGCTCTAGGTCAGCTCCATGCCACACCTGGCCTGAACACCTGCCTGTGAATAAACATAGCACCAAACGCATGAGACGAGGTGAGTTTGCTGAACAAACTTACCCTGTGGTAGTCGAGCTGCTCCCAAGTGGAAAGCGAGCCCTGCAGGAAAAACTGGGTTAGTTTGTTGCCTAAGATCTCTTTCCCATTCTGCCCGGCCACCACAGTGAAACAACTGGAATGATCTGCTCCAATTTTTTAGAAATTTAAAGTTTAATTGTTTTCTTTAGAGCATAAAAAATTTCCCTTGGTTAGGGCCACATTCTGCTATTTTTTGCACCCTCAATTCTGTTAACATGAGCACATTCAAGGCATTCGTTTCTGTTCTCTAGGATGTCCACAGTACAAGGTAACAGAGCTGAGTTCAATGGGGCAACAGTTTCACAACTTAATTCTAGTGGCCTTAGGCTAAGGAGTGTGTAGTGTGTGCCTGGTCAGGCTGGTGGCAGAGAAATGCCTGTGAAGATGTGATGGCCATGAGAAGACATGATTCTGCCTGAATGTAGTTTTGATCCTTGGACTTACCTGTTCAAGTATTTGTGTAATGCAGCTTCTGAATAAAGCATGTGGTCTGTCTTTCTCAGTAACTGCACTTGTCGAGAGCTGCGAGCTCCCTTGGCTGCCTGAAGAGCAGCTCCTCAGAGCACTCTTTCCCAGTCTGTTGGCCTTCCTGTGAATCCAACTAGTTTTATTTTGATGTAGACAGTGAAATGCCAAGAATTATATTTTACCCCTATAACGATCATGAGAGGATGCAAGTGTCTGAAGAATCTTTCTCTGGAAAGATGGATGGACTGAAGACCATTTATTTCAGCAGAACTTTCAGTAATAAGTAGGAGTAGATTTGTGTCCCTGCTTCAAGGGAAACCTGAGGGCCAGCACCCAGAAAGTGCCAGGTGTCACCACTCTGCCAAGTTTTCCCAATGAGAAGGGAGCCCAAAGGTCACAGTGCTCAGGGAGTATGGTACAAACCAGTAACATCACCTTCCAGTCTGAAGTGCATTTTGAGTTATGCAATTGAGACATGGTGACTTTTCTATTGGGCTGAGCCTGTGGGCCCAGAATCACAGTTATCAGTAGTGGCAGCATCTCTCCCAGCAAACGTGTTCTTGTGAGCAGTGTCAGCTCCCATTTCTTGGAAGACTTGCTCAATGAAGCCTCAGCTTCCGGTGACATGCAGCAGACTTGCAGGAAGGCCTCATGTGGGAGGTGTCCCTGGGATGAGCCTGACCCTTATCTTGCCAGCCAGCTGCAAGGGGACTATCCGGGAACAGCAGTGTGTGCAGCTGTGCACACACTCTTGCACTGGCTGGACTGCCTTGAGACCTTTCTCTCGTGTTGTGAAGCCAGCAAGAAAGCAAGAATTGAACTACTCTGGTAAGTCAACAATGCTACCTTCTACTCTTTTTTTAATTGATTGACAATTACAATTTGTCAAGCACAGAAAAATGCTGCCTTGTTGCAGGTATGCGTAGTTGTTCTCCTGGAGAAGTTCCAGCAGCTTGTGTTCAGCAGTGGCACAAGACTGTAGCTTAAAAAGGCTTGTTGACCCATGTCTCCCAGCACAGGTGATTATTCACCTGCTGGAGCAGTGTCTAGCATGAAAAACTCCACTGGCCTCCATCCTCAGTGGTCAGCACCCTCTCTGCAGCCAAAGACTGATTACCACTTCTTTTCAAGACTGGAAAGGCTATTTTTCACTTGTGGTAACAGTACATTTATTTCTGAATCTCCCTCTGCAGTTTGCACGAACAAAGTTTTGCTTACAGATGTAATCCAGAGCTATGATAAGGCATGAGCAATTTCATATTCTAGTTTTTGGTCCCTTGACAGAAATTTTCTTGGCTACCCTGGTAATGCACCTCCAGCAGTGCTGAAAACGCAAGCAGCTCTTGTTCACTTCTGAGGACTAGTGAAAATGTATTTGATGGCTGCAGCTAAGCCGTCCAGTAGCTGTGTGTTCATATCCCTCCTCAAATTCAGGGTTGGAAGACGATGAAAATTCCTTCTCCTATTATGAGAGACCAAGAATTTTCTCTCTTTTAACTCTGTTCTTTTCAGAGCTCTCGTGTCTCCAGTGAAGGACACCAAATTCACCCAGCTTTAGAAACTCATCCTCAGAACAAAACAACAAAAGACCTTGGCTGTGGTGTCAGTGCTGGAGTGTGTGGTGTCTGCTTGTCTGGTCTCCGCCTCGTCCAGTCTCACCAGGGAAGTGTTTGCAGGTGAAAATGAACAGTGGAATTCTCCTGTCCCTCCTTGGCTTCCTCCCACTCGTGACACCCATATGCCCCGCGCCGTGCAAGTGCACCACCAACATTACTGACTGCTCGTCAAAAGACCTGACTGTAGAAAACCTGCCTGTTGCTTTCCGTCCTTCGGCTGAAATCATCCACCTCAGTTCCAACAGGCTCACCTCCATTCCCAACGGGCTCTTTGACAACCTGAGGAGCCTCCAGGTAGTCTACCTGCAGGGCAACCCTTGGGAATGCACCTGTGACATCCTCTACTTGCGCTCCTGGCTCCAGTGGCAGCAGAACCGGAGCCTGTACAGGGATGTGAGGTGCAGCTCCCCGGCGCACCTGGAGGGCCGGATCATCGCCTACCTGACAGAAGATGAGATCGTCTCCACGTGCCAGCACTGGTACTGCAGCCTGGCTCTCCTCTCTCAGGTCTCTCTCTTCATCCTCCTTTTCCTCCAGGGTATCTTGGTTATCTTCATCATTGTCTACCTGCAGAAATTTCGGAGGATGACCTCTGAAGCCCGGAGCACCACCCGAGAACTGGACCAGCAGGTAGACCCTTGGGCATCTTCTTCAATAAACCCCTACAACGATGATTAACATCACAAGACCCTCCTCCCTTTGGGGGATGCTGTGCCAAGGTCCTGTAGTTTGTGATATCCAGAGGGGACAATTCAGTACAGCATCTAATCCTGACTTGCAGTCTGAAGCAGGGTTTGAACTGAAGAGACACTTGCTGTGTTCCTAAAGAATCAATCTTGTGGTTTTTTCAATGCTTTAAATTCTTCAGCATGATCTTGACTGCTTGTCTGAACTGGAGGTGGTTCTGGTTTGGTAGACTAAGGAAATCATAAACTACAGCGACCAGAACTGACTCAAACAGCTCATAAGCTCACAGGGGCTCCAGTGCTCCATCCCTCCTCTCCTACGGTATTCCAGCCATATTTCCCAGGATGCTTCTGGTTGTGCTGGGTCAGGTGAGGACAGAGGTGGGCAGTGAACTGTTCAAGTACTGAGCTAAGACAATGGAGAAATACAGTTTCCTTCTGGCTGCAAATACAGACTGCATTAAGAGCTTTGGACTAGTGTTTTAGTCTTCTCCTGCCTTGGTTTCCCAAGTAAAAGGGAAAGGAAATATCTTCTTGCTTGATGCATCTTTTCCAATGTTCTTCTGGGGGAGGGAGGGAGGGAGGGAATGTCTAGAAGCCCACTCATTTTACCTTATCTGCATTTCTTTTAATCTACTTGTAGTTTCAATACTGACTTCAAGTGAGTGAGACTGGGGCCCTGAATCTTTATGAGACATTAATCCTGAAGCCAAGAATTATTTGACTGTGCCTGTGTGGCACCTGGCACGAGAGGTCTGGTCTTCAGAGACTCAAACTGCAAATCCCTACTTGTGCCTACTGCTGTTTATGGTGTCCCTTAATTATTTTTGAAATGAAGCAAATTGAAATAAAATAATGATGCATGATGATCTAAATGGCTTTTTTTTTCCTATTCTACACTGGGTATCTTGCATGATGTTGTGCTCCCTGGAGTTCCTCACCTTCAGACTTTGTGCCAAGCAAAACAAATCCCGAGGGCAGGTGGAGAAATTACTGAGTGCACCGTAGGGTTAAAGTTTGTCAGCTGCTGGCTTCCACCATGGGCCAGGAGAAACAGGGAATTCCTTCTAAAGCCACTGAGTGGCTGCTTATTGTTTTGTGATGCAGCTGGAATGGAGAGGGTGTTTGTTGGGGCCAGCAGGGCTGTGGGGTGACCGGCAGGTGAATGACCAGTGCCCCTCAGCCCCCAAACCCAAGTCATGGGGGGTCCATCCCCCACTCAGCTCACACATGAATGGAGCTCGGCCTCGAGAAGAGCCCTTTGCCTGGGGGCTGTGGGCAGTGGTGGTGATGGGGCAGCTGGTGGCAGAGGATGGGGCAGGTTGGGGCAGTGACCAAACAGGTGGGGGAAGGGGATGGGACACGGGACAGGAGAGGGCAGTGAAGGAGCTGTGATGGGACACAGGCCAGGTGAGGGCAGGGACCAAACAGGTGGGGACAGTGATGGGACACGGGACAGGTGAGGGCAGTGACCGGACAGGGGGGGACAGTGGCGGGACACGGGACAGGTGAGGGCAGTGAC
>VZTA01013142.1:0-20400 GCA_013398855.1 Mohoua ochrocephala
GAGGGCTGAGGCACTGCCACAGGGGATTTTTGTGTTCTTTCTGCATCTTAGTCTTTACCAACTTTTTTGTCCTACTGGACTGGCATAACAGGGTGGGGGATGTTTTGCTCTAAGTTTAAAATGTGTGTCTAAAATATATTATGTTAGATTTTACCAAAAGTGATTTCAGATTTCTACCATGAAACTTTCAAATATGGACTTGCCCTGACAGCTGGCTTTATGAAGGTGCAGATTAAAGTAAAGCCTCATTCGCCTTAAGGAGAATTTGAGACAAGATTGCTAAGTATTTTCTCTGATTTGTGACAGCGAAAAACATGGTACAGAATAAATACCTATTTTTCAGCCAAAACTAGGACATGCGATGGAAGGCTGCATTTGATTTGCTTTGGATTTACAAATGTGTGACCTTATCACAACCAATACAACCCAAATGTGAAATAGGACAGCATCTGCCTTTATGCCTCTGGGTAACATGACTCTTGTATGTACGTAGATAGACTAAAACCATTTTAGATCTATCTGGACATATATATATATATATGTATCTCAACATATTTCAACTTGCAGAGCTGGGCAACTAGTCCAGTTTTCTTCCCACAATAGGCTTTTGGAGATTCCTCTGGACTCTGGTTTACTATCCACCAGCCAAAAGAAGTTGGCACATGCAACAGGTGGCTCAACAGCAGCTGGAGTGGAGCCTGTGCTGAAGTGATCTGCAGAGATGTGAGTGTACTAATATGCCCAAGATGCTACTTACTTTCAGCAAGCTTTAAAAACTAGATGGAAATCTGCTATATAAAAGAAGATTTTTAAAAGTATACATGAAAACAGTACCTTGGGATTAGATCCAACATCCATTGCTACAAAATGCAGTGGGAGGAGAAGAAAGCTAGGACAAAAGAGAAAAGGCATTTGCACATAGTAAAATGGGTACGTATTTTTTTCTGTTTCTCCACCTGTGCTGGATGCAGCCAGTTGCTGTCTACAGCCTGGTTAGGTGATGTAACACGGACAGCACAAGGCTAAAACAGCATTAGAACTTCTGGATTACAACAGCTGAGTGAAATCATGTCCTTTACCACCCTCTGGATACAGCCCAAAAGCTTCTTCCGTGTTGTCTTGCAAACACTTGTTGGCAGCTGATTCTTTTCTGGCTGCTATAAGATGGCAAAGATGGTTGGGCCTTTTAGTCTGTGAAGGTTGAGGTACCCATGCTGAGTGACTGGCATGTGTCTGTACTGCAGGTACATCAGAAGCCAGACCTATCTTAAAGCTTTGCAATGTCATTCTTTTATGTGTTTTTGGAAAAGAAGGGGAAAAAAAACCATTTGGGGCTTCCTCTATTATTTAGCCTGACCAGGTATCACTAGTCATCAGGAGATCTACTTTGCAGAGAGTTACAGAAATACTCCTTTTCCAGTATGTCTAAAGGATTAGGCAAAGGAATTTAGAATTAAAATCTCTGATATAGATAGCAGCTGGATTCTAGAAGTCAAGCAGATGGTTTTCAGGCACAAGCATAAGTTTTGATTTGCATCAGGTTTGTGTGGGTAGTCTGACCCTTTTCCAGTTTAACTGGATATTGTGCTCATGGAGACTTTACAGGAATTAGATTTTTTTACTTGTGCAGGACTTCATGTTTCCACTGAGGAACAGTTTTTACCATTATTTGTATTCCATTCTGTTCAAAGCTATTGGTTTAGTTATATTTTAACTATATGTTACGTATACAGGACAAACATGAATGGATCCAGGTCTAATAATATTTACAAATATTTGTAACTAACAATAATGACTTCATATCTGTGTGCAAGATGTTATGTGTGAGATTAGATACAAGCCCAAAACAGCAATCGGTTCCATAACAGCTTTTAATAAAAAGAAATTTGAACAAAAGTGTTCAGAAAAGTATAGAATAAAAGCAGAAAATATCTCTTCCCTATATAATAACTGGTATAAATCACAAGATGTCTTGTTTAATAGCTATAAATTGCAACATTCACAACATTTTTATATGGAAAATATCACAGTTAATGCAGAGCACTGCTGGAATACACGAATATAGGTATTAATCTTTCCTCAGCTTTTCCCTCTTTTATAGCAAAGGCAAAAAAATGTTCTCCTCATGTTTCCAGAATTAATTATTCAAGGAGGCACTGAGAGATTTAACTACCCCTAGACCTCATGACATGTTAGACTATGTCACGAGGTCACAACTTTGACAATAACATTTCACTATTTAATAAAGACGACTAGATTCAAACTGCCCTATGACAAAAAAGCCTAATTGAGTTTTATCTGGTTATTCAACTGTTATCTGTTGACTGTAAATGATGAGTAGAAGCTATGGAAATGTTTTCAAACTGATTTTAGGTCACAGAATCATAGAGTGGTTTGGGTTGGAAGGGACCTTAAAGTTCATCTAGTTCCAATCCCCCTGGCATGGGCAGGGACACGGTCCACTAAATCAGGTTGCTCAAAGCTCCATCTAACCTGGTCTTATTTTAATTCTAGGGTTATTTAATTCTGTAGTAATAGTTCTATTGTGTTACCTTACCCTACTAAGAAAAGACTAGGATTTATTTGACTTGGAAGGAACAGTTTGAAAATACACAGTTGAACAGAGGGAGGAAGTGTGGTTATTTTGTCCAGCTCACAGCATGGTGAGAGGCATCGTGTTAATTCTGCAGCTATATAAGAACAGTGAGAAATAAACTCAGTGGACATGTTGTTGAGTATAAAAACAAGAACTTTGAAATTCTTTCTTTTTCCATTTGGCATCTGAATATAGGGAAAGAACTCCACAGCGTAATTTTTATTCAGAATCCAGGGTAGAGGAAAACATCCTAAAGACCTATTGGAGGTGTTCTCTTTTATTTGGTGTAACGAAAATGGATTTGGGTTCATATCGCGCATGTGGGTGGTTGGGTGGATAGGCAGCCACTTGTTCAAGGGGTCTCTTTCGCAAAGGAGCCCCTGCAGTGCTGTTTAGCACCTCACTGGCATACCCCTTCTCGCCCGTGTGGTGTAACACGCAGCCAGACCCACATGGAGCTGACGAGCTTAGGCACCACTGGAGATAGAGAGGCGGCTCTCGTACGAGGGTCCCAAAAGGTGTTTATTCGGAGGAGTCCCGGTGCCAAGAGAGGGAGAGCCTCTTGGGACCGGTTGAAAAAGGGGGTCTCGAGGGGGCATGGTTACACAAAAGTCAGCCAATAAGGAGAGGGAAAGAGGGGAACAGGGGGTTAGGTTACATCCCTATAAGGGTTTACAAAACTTGATAAGATAGGCCCTTATACCTGGGAGCTGGCCCACCAATGTGGCAGCTCTGAAGTGGGGTCTGTGCACCCCTTGGGGAGAGCCTCTGTTGGCTCAGCTAATGCAACAGGTTCGGTTGCCATATTTCTTTCACATGCAAAGTCAATAGCCACTTCTGCTTTGTAGTTTCTAGCCACCAAGTACCATCAGCATTCCTCCTCCTGACTTTACTCAAAAGTCTGCTGTACAGATCTTACATCTGTACACAGCGTCTGATAGGATTTCTGACCCTGTCTGTGAACTCTACACTGAGAGTGATTTATCTTCCTAATGCAGAGGAACATTAATATGATGCATTCTTTGGTAAGTCTATGGTTTCTGAGCTTATGGACTTGGAAATGTAAGAAAAATTATTTGTGGCTATGATAGTCAAAACATGTACAGTGGGATATAGAGAATACAGCTTCTGTTCAATGACATCATGTATGACAGCGGAGTCCTACCTAGAAAGGTGTGTATTTAAAAATAACACCACGGCAGTGTTTTTTTTTTTTAATTTTGATAGCGAATTTTAGTTATGATTTATGCAATAAAGAATACTTCTCTGAAAATAGAGGAAGGTGCCATTCATAACAAAATTTAGTTAATAGTACTTTTTTCATTTTACCTTTCAAGCTTTCTAGGGAGGGCAAGTAGATATGTAGAGGCAAAGGGCATTGTGATCCCCAGTCAGTTCAGTAAAGTGATAATCTTTCAAGCCACTTTGCACACTGATTTTAAAAAAGCACATAAACATACAGATGTAGCAATATGTCTCCTAGATTCAAAGACAAGGGCACAGATAAATCTTAAATTGTTATGAACAACATGTTTGTTAGCTTACAAAAATAAAAAATATATTTATGATAGAATCATAGAATGGTTGAGGTTGAAAGGGACCTTAAAGACCATCTCATTCCACCCCCTCTGCCATAAGCAAGGATACCTTTCACTATCCCAGGTTGCTCCAAGCCCCATCCAACCTGGCCTTGAACTCTTCCAGGGACTGGGCAGCCATAGCTTCTCTGAGCAACCTTCTGCAGTACCTGAGCACCCTCACAGTAAGAAATTTCTTCCTAATGTCTAACCAAGACCTACCCTCTGTCAGTTTAAGGCCATTACCCTGGTTCTACGACAAGCCTTTGTCAAAAGTGATGTTAGTTTCTGAAAAGAAGACTCATTTTTATAAAATTGCTGTTGTCATTGAGGTTAGATAATCTACGTTTTGCTCATTCTAGTTAGAAGAAAGCTCAATCCCTATTTAGGACCCTTTTCCTAAGGAGCTGGAGCCTTGACATGACCACATCCCAGTCTGCATAGGCACCTTCCAGGTGATGTGTCACTTCTGAACATGATGGGTAGCTTTGGCGACCATGAAGCACATGCCAGTTATCAAATGTCACTATGTCTCCTATAAAGAGATTGCACAAAGGTCAGTAGTTGGAATGTTATAGTTGATTCCTTCAAATAAAAATGGAGGTAGATTCATATCAACAGTTAGGGAGCAATAATTTTAAGTAGCTCAGCTGGAGATACACAGCAACAACACAGTAATTTTAACTTTCTCAACCATAGAGCCCAGTTCCCTTTTGACATCTCTTTCATTTCTTGTATAATGAGGAGTTAAAAAGCCTTGAGGAGAAAGGCAACTACACCAAATCCACACAGGTGAAATAAATAAAATGGGTGAAAGCCACTAGGATACTTTCTATTTGATCAGTCTAGTACTATTTGTACTATACACATACCTACTATCCCTGTTAAGAGAATTTTGTGAGAACAAAGTCAAGACATTAAAAGTTAGGAAATCACCTAATTAATGCTAGAATACCAATTTAATTTTTCTCCCTTGTGTGCCACCATTATGATAAACCTTGAATTAAATAACCTCAGAGTCTTTCTTCTCCCCATTCCCTCCTCCACAATTTTGATGTGTTAATCGACAAAATGGATGTCATTAATGTAATTTAAGGCACTTTGTTTTTCCATTTATGTGATCTTACACATTATTTTATTGCACGTTTCCAATGGAGAGAGATTAATTTCCTCACAGACATTTTAAATACACAAGTACCATAGTACATGAGGCAGTGAGATACACCGATGAATTTACTTTTGTAACATCTCTTGAGAGATTCGTGTCTTCATTTTAATGCTGGGGAATGAAATAACAGAGATTAAGGCCAGACATGATATCACATATGGTATTTCCCATCTATGGTGCTATTGATACATTAATTTCCAATATGGTATGCAGCATAAAATGCTGTTTTGGATTTAGTATAAAGATACATTTGACTAATCTATAGGTAGACTATTCCCCCCTGCCATTTTTTCTTCTTTATAGTGTAACTATGGCAAAAGAAATCTATGAGATGAATGTAAGAATGCAGTATGAAATGAAATAGAGGATAGAAAGACTCGAAGTTCTTCTCAGTACTAGTGCTAACAATGTTCAAGTGTTTTGACTGTCAGGAAAAACATGTGAAAAATTGTTGCAAGGAGAAGCAACTCACTGACCTGGTTTCAGCTTGTAAGTAAACTTGTGTTCTGCACTGTTTAATAAATCATTAAATTCCTTTAGAGCTGCATAAAATGGCCTCACTTTTTCAGCTGGTATGTCAAACACTGTGTCTCACAATTGATGTGAATTGCTTGGCCTCTGGAATCCATGCTATGAAACCAAGGAAAGGGGAAAAAAGGAAAGGAAAAAAGAAAAAGGAATGTATTCTGTTGTTACTGAAACAGTTCAAGATGATTAAACAACAACTGAACTCTCCTGCTGGAATATCAGTATGTTTCTACAGTAAAATTCAGATTTTTATTGGATTGGATTTTGCTAATTAAGCCTAACTAGGAAAAGGGATAATCAGGAGAAAGTGTAGACACTTAATTTGCTCAAAAATCCATATTACACGCTCTTTAATTGTAAACTTTTTTAAAATAAATCATAAAATTTTTAAAATCAGAAAAGAATATGAACATTTGCATTTCATCTTTTGATAGTATATAATTCTTAATCTGAATGTTTCAAATTATGACCTCTCCTTGGCATGATATGTATGTACATTGGCTGGCATTTAGTAACAGATTTGCCTGCTGCTAACCCGTGCCTTTGCCTAGGAGTTACTCTCATTACCACCACGTCTTGTTTGTGTGAGGCAAAAACCAAGTAAGTGGTACAATGCACAGAACAAGTCACACATTCCCCAAAAAACTAAACAAAAGACCCCAACCAAAACCCAAAAAAACCCCACCCAAACCTAGAACTACAGACCAAGTTAAACCAGTGTTTTCCCACAAGGTGGCAGGAGCAGACCTTCTCCTACCAACATGTAATCCACTACACGTCAGGGATTTTCTTTTTAGGTGTTGATGAAACTACTCACTCTGTAATCCTTTGTTTACAGTGCACAGCAAAATCACAGTAATCCACCCCAACATCAGTGTAGTCTACAGCAGTAGAGGACAGGATCTGATATGCCTCAGGATTTTGTTTCTTCGGCTTGTTGGATACGTGAAATCCATCTACGCTTTCACCTCCTGAAGCTGTTTGCTTTATAAAATGAAGAAATTGAACCTGGAATGAATTAACAGCTCATTAAAAAATAATTATCTTGCATATTTAACAGTTTATTAGTTCTCTCACATCTGTGGTTCTTTTATTCTGGTTGGTTTTTTTTTTTTCCTCAGTGACAGACAGTTCTCATTTACTGCAGCTTCACAACACTCTGCCACCAGTATCACAAAGGCAGAAAATTAAAATAGCATGTTCATAAATCCATCCCATTTGGGATATCTTCTAATGCTTGCAACCTGTGAGTCAGTGGCACAGTGTTCTTGCTTCTTTCCTTTGAGTCCCTCTTTGTGGCAGTCACATAGTTTTAAATGTGTTTCAGTCTTATCTCAACAAGGCATATTAGCTTTGTCCTGCAGAAACAAAACCTGATGTGAATTATCCACTCATAGAGGGGAAAAGGTGGCTGTCAGAGAAGGCTTGTCTCTGTGATAGAGTAGGATTAAGACCGTTTCATTTCACTTTAGAATGAATTTGCCAAGGTGTAAGACGGAGCAGAAAGCCTAAGCTGGGCTCTAGGTTGCACTGGTGTAAATCTGAGCTGCTGGCACAAGCAGTAAAACTCCCTGTGGCTCTAGATATCACACAAAGCGTAATTTCTCATCCTGAAAATGACACAAAATACACTTGTCATATCAACTGTTGTTACCTTTGTCACTTGGCCTTTCTGTGAATTATTTCTGAGACCACTAGGAGACAAAATAACCAAACCAAACCAATAAAACCCCAACAACAACAACCAAAAGCATGCAAACAAACTAACAAATAAAACCACAAAAAAAAAACCCAACAAAAAACCCCACACAACCTCCCCTAAACAAACAAAAAAACCCCCACAAAAAAACCCCAACCAACCAACCAACCAACCAAAACAAACAAAAACCACCAACACAATAACAACAAAAACACAAACAAAAAACACCCCACAGATACAAGAAGCTCAAACAAATAAACAACAAAACCAAAAAACCAGACAACTAACCAACCAAAACCCCAAAACAAACAAAAAAACCCCCTCAGGATGGGAAAGAAGACTGGAACAGGGGTTGTTCTCCTTAGCAGCTGGACCTGCAGGCCTTGCTCATGGTGATGAAAGGGGAAACTGAAGCTGTAGGCAGGGCAAAGGGCCCATTGAAACGAGCACAGGGCAACAAGTTCTTTTTTTTTGTGGCCACAGCTGGCCTTGTGCAAGGTAAGCACAGCTTGGCCCTGCCAAGGAGGGCTGCAGTAATGTAAGTTTTATTATGGTCCTAGGAAATCCTAAACCAATTTTTATTGGACAGTTCTGAAATTAATCACCATCCTTTAAGAACATGTCTAAATATTTGTAATAAATATGACTTAAGAATTCAAATATTGTGTAATAACTAGATATAAAAAGAAAACTGTACACTCAGGACAATGTTCAAAAACATTTCAATGTACTTTAATACTTTTATTTCTTACAAGCACGTTTGAATGAAAAAGGCTACGCTCTTTTTCTAATGTTTCATAGCAGAGCGTAAGCTTTGGCACAGACAGGACAGTGAGCTAATTCACATCTGCTCTCTATTAATGAAGCCCTATTCCATTCTTATTCCACATCAATGAACAGTATCTAAATGATGAAAAAATAATCTTATTGTGAAGTATTTGGTACTTCCCTATGGGTAAATCACATTGGCTTTTTGTTTAAACAGAGAAACAACAGAATACTCCGCAACAAGAGAAGGGAAAATTTTATAGGTGCAACTTTTCCAGGCTTCTCTGGAATTATGTGAATTATGTGGACTACATTTTGATATGACAGGGACTGGGTGAAAACATATTTTCTGTGGTTGTCCAGTTTTACAGAATGGCCCTGGTTTTTTGTCTGTTAAGAAAGGGCAAACAAGTGTTTATCTTGTACCAATTCACAGAAAACAGAAGATACTATCTTAATCATATTTCTTTCTCTGTTCCCTTCCTGAGCTGAACAGATGAGTCCTAAAATGTCACAACCTGACTATAGCATTTAGACACCTATTTTTGTGAAATCATGAGAACAGTATTCAAAGCAAATAAAGGACCCTGAAGTTTTCTCATACGATAATATTTTTAATACTTTGTGAATTTAATTTAAAAATTATGGGATATATAGGAGACTTATACTGAATTTACATCATACTGTGTAAATTGCATGCCCATGTGTATATAGATTGTCATATGCAGATTAGTATCTCGTTATTTTTACATTGCTCTTTTAAGACAAAATTCAGAGCCACTGGTCAGTAACCGTATTTCACACTATAGAAACATTTCCCTTTCCCCTTTTATGGGGTGAAAAAGTCAGTAGATTCAACTTACCCCAGGTGGATGCTGCAGAACAGGGTAATCAGTGTGAAAACAGTGTCTCCCAGTTGTATAAGCTACATTGATAGCATCTGCTTTGTCTTGCACTTGCCAAGTTGGTCTTTATAATGAAAGAGAAAAGAGAAAACATGTTAGAACAACCAGCCAGCATGCCAGACAGTACACACTGAAACTGTGAAATCACAGTACAAGAGTCATTTCATCTTTGAACATGAAAATATTGTAACATTATAAGGAAATAAGGATTTAGCAGGGTCCCTCCACCCCAACAGAGGCTTATTTCAGCAGTCCTAGATAAACTTCAGTGTGCCAAGGGACATCTGGCACCAGGGTAGTACCTAGAAGAATGATGGCTTTCCAGTGGTGGCACTTTGCTGAATGCAAAGGCCAGTTGAAGACAGTAACCAAGAGGCTTCTGCAGTAGAAATCATCATCTTAGTACTAATGCTTCAGAAATAAGCAAGTAGAAGCTGGCCCATTTCTTTTTATCAACCTTCCACTTTCCCTCTGCCACATGGAGCACATTATCAATGAAATACAAAATTGTTAAAGGCCATGTAAGTTTCCCCAGAAGTTATTTTTAAGGCTTTATAATCTTATAAAATATAGAGTATCCTTTGCAGGGGGATTTTTCCTGTAAGATGAAGACTTGCTACTTGGAGGAAAATACCTTGATGAAAGACTTTGAAACTTCTTCCCTTTCTATGACACTCTTTTTGAGAACTAACTCTGTTTATTTTATTACATAGTTTCTGTCTTGGAATTTGTCAAAATTCAGTAAAAAAGTTTTCTGACAACTGCAGTGAAAAAAGTACATCACAGCTATATGACAAAGACATGAATACCTCACACTGCTGCACAGACAAAATGTGTTTTGAGTGACACACTATGCAGGAAAATTTAAGACCAAGAACCACAGGTTTTGTTTACACGAAGTTCACATGATTGAAGACAGTCCTCAGCAGATGCATGTTATAGATCCAGACATTTGTCTGGAAAAGTGTAATTTACCATACAGAGTCCATATAATTGCAGGCACATAAGTGACTGAAAAGAAATGACGAAACTCATTTTCCCTTGTGGAATACTATTGACCAAATATGTTTCAGATGGTGTGCGCCTAGCTTTATTTCTTAATGATAGTTTAAAAAGAAAATAGGCTAAAGAACATGCAGATAAAATTATTTATATACAGTATATAAACACTTTTGTTCTAGGAGTGGTATTTAGTATAGAAACTATGCAAAATGCTAAAATTAAATTTCTGCACTTGCCAGAGGGAAAACCCCCTTGAATATTTGCAAATGTGTTTAACTGCCTGGGAGAAATAGTTTTTATTCTTTGGTATGGCACATATTCATCAGTACATTACTTGAGTAACAGCACATATTCATCAGCACATGACCTCAGTTCTCAAGTATGATAATTTCAACCACACTTCCACAGTTCCCAGTTTGACAGCCAAAAAACAGCCCCTTTATATCATTCTTGTAACTAGTGCTGAAGGCAGCAAGGTTTGCTCCATCTTTAATTTAATAGGCTATATTGTCACTTGATGGTTCTAAACCAATTTAACACATTTTAATTGTCTCATTTACATGAAATACATAAAATTGCTGGAATGATAATACTTTATAGAATCATTATAAGCTTTTGCAAAAGCAATCATTGCTTTTGTGCTGTCAGTATTTGCAAGGGAAGCTGCTCCCCAGGAGCTTTTCTTCCACACAGGGAGCTTTGGTCAAAGCCCAAGTTACTGACTTGAAGACAAAGATGCTAATAGGGAGCTCAGCATTGAACACGGAAAAATCAACCTCACTTTGTCTAAGTCTCAACTGGGCTGAAGCATCAACTTGGCCATGGTGGGTGTACAGGTAGTAAAGGTAATCTCACAGGACTCTCGGACCTTAAGGAGAGCAAAGTGGATTGGAATGGTCCATGGTTTAGTAATTAGGGTCAGATTTCAAAGCCCATTGCTCAAGCTGTTTGATAGGGTAGGAAGATTGGCACCAAGCAGGTGTGTAGCATTTTTTGCATTAGATAGTAACATGGGCTCAGTCTTCAACAGCAGAAAACCAGGCTGTCTGTTACTTCCTTAGTCCTGCCAAAGTGCAGCACTAAGAGCTGAAGCCACATTTGAATCATTTGGTCTTACACTTCATTAAAAGTCTGTGTCTCGTTCATATGAGATATGGGACACATGTCCTTCTCTTGCTGCTGAAGCCCTCTAGGAGATACTGATGGATTGGCTGTTTCCATGGGAGTGCTGGAGCCCTGAAGAAAGGCCTTCCCACCACACTAAGCACTGGAAAAGGCTTCAGAACAGAGGAGGAACACAAGGTCTAGGACATGAGAAGTTGGAGAAACAAATTGTGGTATGACTGGAGAGTTTGTTAATGGAGTTGGGTCTCCAAAATGGAAACAAAAAGGTTAATTTAAAAACGTGGAGACTCTTGATGTTGTTATATGGCTAATACAGAGAATGTTTCCACTTTTACAGAAATGACAGTTTAGGGAGGTTGCACCAAGCAGACATTTAGACAAGAAAAAAGGCTTTTTTCTTCCATGTGTCAGAATTATATTTGTTGCTGGTAAAATTCATGGCCCCGTTGAGTTAATGTTTTATTTGGCAAGGTTGCCAATTCCAAGTTTATCCTTTTATTTATAATATTTTGTAGGCCTTGTATTTGGCTCCCAATGAAACAGCAGGGAAATTACCCAAAGTTATTATTTTATTACAGTTGTAAAAGCCACCCCAAAATTGGATGCAAGTAAGAAATGAACTTCTGTTTCAGAGGTGAAAATTATTATAAATATTAGCTACAAACATTTCTTCTTAGTTAGATGGAGGTCACTGACTCAGCTCAGCAAGATGTGAGTTGCCATCATCATTTGTCTACTCATTTAGTAGGCACTTGCGGAGGTAGAGCTTCAGTTTGCCAGTTCTTGGCATCAAAAGGATAATTTACAAGTGCCTGCTTGCCCTCCTTCAAGCTGGACTCTGCTTGTTGGGATTGGTTATAGCTTTCCAGAGCAGACTCTGTTGAAAGCAGGGAAATGAGTACTCAGAAGATGGGTCCCACATCTTCTTGGTGATGTGGGACAAAATAACCTTATCGAAGTCTTACCTACATCCATTACTCAAAATCGGACTAAGCAAAAGTTTCATAACAGGTAACTTTCTCTCTTCAGAAGAGGACTGGATTAGGGATTTTTGGTTTTCTTCCATGGTATAGGTAAGTAAGTCTGTCTCACCGTTATCCTATATTCCACAACATCTGTTATCAGGCACTTTTCCTTCTCTCAGCAGTTAATGTTATTGCTGCTCTTCTTTATATACTCTACCTGTGACAGCAAAGCAATTCTCTTGTACAGTATATAAACTTGATGCCAAATTTTCTAATATATAGAGAGAAAAACATACACCTACCTTGCTTTAATAAATTAATCCACAAAATAGATCCAGCATGCTTAGATGAAGAACATCAGAGGTGATTACAACACTGGCAAAACAAAGATATTATAAAACAAACTCACACATAAAATGTGAGATGCAGGAACCCAATCCCGTGGCCAAGTCTAATCAATTCTCTCTGCCTCGTAGCAGCTCCTGTCAGTAGAACAATTCCTACTTTCTTTAGGGTGCACAACCACTTGTATGCACTTTCATCATTGTACATGATTTCTTCAAAAGGTATTTTGGGAAGCTGAAGGTCTGAGCCCCAGTACTGGCGTTCTGAAAAGGAAGAAATAGAGAAACCAGACGTTAGCTGTTTTAGCATCAAAACATTGGACACAATCAAAGCAGGAAGCTAGTGGGATTTCTATGTATTTGTGAATATCCCTCAGTCCTGCAAACCACCTCAAATGGGGTCCCTGAGTTTGCACGGATGACAAGCAAACTTATGATGAAATTCAGCAAGACACTGCAGTATTGAAATTTTAGGTCAGAAGTTGAATCAAAGGACAGTTTGAAGCAAATACTTTTTGTTAACAGTGCATCAGAAATGTGTGTATACATTTTTCTGCCTGTATTGGTGAGCCACAAGAGTGAAAATCTGAAAATAGGACTGCTTTGAAAGTTTCTTGTCAAGGGTGAAAAACCATGGAGCACCCTGAGACCTCCCTCATAGGTCAACCCACAGGGTTACTTGAGTTCAGACTCATCACTTGGAACCATGATGGTGTTACCTGAGTTCAACCAATTAGCCTGCAGGATTAGTTGAGGCCAAATTCATGAGTTTGGACAATGCTGGGGTCATGTGAGGTTAACCACTTAGCCTATGGGGTCACTTGAGGACAAACCGATCGGTTGGGACTGTGTTGGGGTTACCTGAGTTCAACCAATTAGCCTGTGGGGGTTACTTGAGGTCAAACTCATGGCTTGGACCATGCCTGTCCATGCAGAGCTCTGTGAAGAAGCTTCTCAAAACCCAAGGCCAGTGGTTTCAGTTTCCCTTGCCTGTGTCCATGAAACACTTCTCATGCCCATTCATTTTCTGCCCCTCTGCTCTGCTGACACCCCACCTGGAGTACTGCATCCAGCTCTGGGGTCTCCAAGACATGAAGGACATTGACCTGTTGGAGTGTAACAGGGCATGCCCCTGGCCCTTAAGAGCTTATCTGTTGCTTGTTAGCTGGTGCAGTAACTCAGGGCATCTCACCTCTCACGTAAGTTTGCTAATCGGTGAAATAACTCCATCAAGACAGCTTGTTTTGAGTTAATGAGTTATTTCGGCACCATGGGATTACCGTTCCCAGTTGACAATAAACATCTTGCTGTGGAAGCAGATGTGGAAAGATAAGCTGGAATTTCTGACTGACAGACACCCCACTTTATTAAAAAAACCTATAAAAGCTACACCATACTTTCGCAAAGCAGAAGTTTTCTGCACATTCCCTGGAAATGTGTGGGATCTTCTACCCAAAGTTTGGGACGCCTGCTTTGTGGTTATTCTCTCGAGGGTTGAGTGAAAGGATTCTGTGTACACTATCGACAATTCAGTGGTAAATTACATTGACTCCTAATCTATACTATTTCTTTGCTAGCTACAATATAAGTACCTTTATGTCGTGCACTGTTTAATGTAATCTACTAGTAGTTCTTTTGTTTTATACTGCGTAGTAAGTAACTCTGTTTAAGGCCTTTTGTCTGTTAATCTCCTGTCTATTTAATAAATAACTCATTTTATAATAGACCTAATCAGCCATTCTTAAGAACTTGCAAGCCAAAGAAATTTAGGTGCAGGTCACCTAAGTTGAGCTGCTNAAGGCTATGGCAGGGCTTGTCTAAAGCTTTCACTTGATCCATAACATGCAGTGAGTCCAGAGGAGGCCACCAAGTTGATCAGAAGGACAGAGCACCTCTCATATGACGAAAAGCTGAGAAAATTGGGATTGTTCAGTCTGAAAAAAAAAGGCTTCGGGGTGCCTTAACTGTGGGTAGTGAGGCACTGGAACAGGTTGCCCAGGGAAGGTGTGGAGGTGTTCAAGGGCAGGTTGGATGGGGCTTTGAGCAACCTGGTCTGGTTGAAGGTGTCCCTGCCCATGGCAGGGGGGTTGGAACAAGATGATCGTCAAGGTTCCCTTCCAACCCAAACCATTCTGTGATTCTATGATCCCAGAGCACAGCTGGAGGAACTCTATCACTGGGGCTCCCTTGCAACTCTCACTGGGTGTGTTTCACTTACTTGTAACTTTGGAAAACCTTAACTATTTGGCCTGAGATTTTCTATGTGAGTATCTGCCAAAAGCTTCAACAAAGACTAAAAGGAATTAAACCCCTAGACCAGTGAAAAGTACAATGTCTAATAATCTTACCAGCAGCATACAGGAGATTTAGGAAAAGAACTCTGATAGACTAATTTGCCTCTGTGGAGAAGCTAGTAGGAGGCACCACTTTGCTAACCATCTGTTTAAAATTTCTCATTACATATATTTTAAGATTTTCAGAAACATATGCCAAAATCAAATGAATATCCTTCACTAAAAGGCAGTACTGTAGCCATTCATTAGTGCGGAACTAATTCATTCATTGTGCAAAACCACAAAATAACAACTAAACCCCATGATTCTTTCTTTTGAGCTCAATATCATAGGCCAAGATCACTTAGTTAAAATAATAAAAGGTCGTTCCAGTCCTCTCCATTCAACCCCCATTTTTTCCCCTCAAATTAATGTTGCCAGGACCAATTTTGCCAAACAACACTGAAACCGATATCATCTAAGTTTTAATGGCTCTAGCGTATTCAGCCAAGAACTCAAGGGAACAGTACTGTAGACAGGAAAAAGGCAGGATACTAATCATGGAGCCCAAAGCTTCTCACCGGGACACTTTCTGGAGCCTGACAGTGGTTAATGTAGTTAACTTTCATTTAATTTCTCTGTTCTACTGGCAGAGAACACTGGAAACTACAGCTGTGGGTCACATTTGTTACAAATAATAGCGATTTTCTTCTGCAGTTGACAGAATCTAGAGAATGTCCAAAAATACTGTATGGTGTACCTGGACCACTGAGTCCATCTTGGTCTTTTCTTTATTTGTTCGTTCATAGGGATTTTAAAACAGTATAGGTTTTAAAGGCAAGTAAAATGGCTGCCCATGCAGCTGAAAGAAAACTGCTACACAGAGTTGGTAGTGATTTTATTGTTACAAATTGCACTTGTAAGCCCCCTTAGTACACGTAACCTGAAACTACTACAGGTTTCCAGTGCAAATGAATCTTAGGTCAAGATATAATTTTATTAAGCTGCCTTGCTAGAAAGCACCACTGGTAATTGTTTTCTCCCTTGTATTTATGCTAGTGCTTATCATAGAATATAGAATCACGGAATGGTTTGGGTTGGAAGGAACCTTGAAGATCAGCTGATTCCAATGCCCTGGCCATGGGCAGGGACACCTTCCAGTAGATGAGGTTGCTCCAAGTCCCATCCAACCTGCCCTTGAACACTTCCACGGACTGGGTATCCACACCTCCTCTGGGCAACTTGCTCCAGGGAAGCAGTGGGTCTTTTCTATTTCATGAAGGTTGTCTGGAGCAAAAGGTGCTGAGGGGAGGGATGGCCCAGACCAGAGAGCCTCAAGCCACCAAGCACTCAGGCTCTACAGAGCTATGCCCTCATGCCTGTGCCAGTCACCTCATGGACTTCTGCCCTGCTTTCACCACACACACCACTTGCCACTACCCAAAACATTCACTCAGCGTATTCAACGGTAATTCACAGTAAAAATCATTTTATCATTGAACAGAGAGCATGTAAGCCTTTCAAACTTCCCACCCCAACAGCACTCTGTCCCCTCCTCTGATTCCAGCTGGGCTAGCTGTGGTGCCAGAGAGCGGCAGCCATCTTGGAGCTGTCAACTGCTGCAGCTCAGCTAACCACAGAAGCAAAATATCGTGGTGATTACGACTCTCCAGGCTCTTTCATAGCTACTTTGGGTCTTACGTGTTTCAGACTTTTTGTGGGCTATGAATAATGGAACATGTCAACTTGCAGAATGAGGAAATGAGGTGTGATCTGCTCACTTGATCTGAAAAGCTGTGCTGGTAGCAGATACCAAAGACCATTTGGACAGATAAATGGGCCTTTTGTCTCCCTCCATACTGTAACACATAGAAATAGATGTGGAGCAATTACTTTTTCTCCTGTACAAAAGACGTATTTCAGATACTCCCCAAATGTAACACTGCCTGCCTTCTTGTTCTCTTCTCCCTTATTTCCACTTGTAATGCTTCCTAAGTTTTTAAGTTTACTGGCTTGTATGCACAAACAAACATACACACACGTCCAAACCAAATGGTGCACAGTAATGGGTAAAAAGGACAAAGATGCTATTTCTTACTTTTTTTGTTTTGCATAAAGTTAGCATTGGTTCTAGTTTTTTGCAAAACTTGAAACATTACTGGTTTAAGTCAAGCATTCTCTTAAATATTGAATCAGAGCTTTTATTCTTACAGTAAAGACATACTTGGTTTTCTTTGCTTTTATGTATTTAGTCTGAAGCTGCTACTCTTAGAAGAGTGTACTATAAAGCATGAAAAGATTTTATCTAGAATAATTGTTTTGTTTAAATCACAACTACCTTACTTGGTATTTTAGCTAATATTCAGATAACTTCCCCAGTCATCAATCACACAGATTACACACCAGAAATGAGACCACATAAACATTTGAGAAATTATGCAGCTGGCATCACTTATAAAACACCTACGTCTCTATTTATGCCAACATTTCTTCAATGGACAGGACCAAGAAAAACTAAAATTTCCAAGGATCTTTCAGAATTGAGAACTCTGGGTAATTTTACCTGGTGACTGAGGGACATACGATACTTCAAACAAACGTGAAGGCCAGGTTTGGGGCTTCTTTTTTACCTCTTTCTAGATACAGGTAGGAAGCACAAAATACAATGTGCTCATAAAAATACCCCACTGAACTCAGACACTACATAGTTACAAAAGTTTTCAACCACTAGTGTTCCTCTTTCAGTTGGCTAAGGCTAGTTAGAGATGGTCCAAGAATCACAACACACATGCCCAGATATACAAGGTATCCACAAAGACCATCTTTTATACTCTGTGTTTCAAAGAAGCTGCAGTATGATTGACAAGCTGTGGAATTTTGTAACATGTTCACAAAATAAAAAAAGTGCAAACCTTGAGGAAAGATAATCTCAACTCATTACATTCCTTTTTGAGACCACTCCATGGTCAGCTACTCACTGCTCCACTGTGTTTAACTTAATATACATCTTTTCACACACTTGAAAGATGGGGAAAAAATAAAATATGAATGTTTTCCCTTTTCTCTATTAGAAGTTAAGAAATTAAAATAGCTTTAAGTATGTTGTGTGAACTGCCAAGAATACCCTTGAAAGACAGTGCAGGTAAATAACCATGTGAAAACATTTTAAGTTCATCTTTTCCATCCTAGTTTTCTTACTGACTTGCTAATAAATATTTTCCTAATCTTCCTGAAACAAGAAGTAGAATTTCAAGGAATATACCAACAGATTTTTTGTCACTTTGAAAAATAAATACATGCACCTGGAAATGAACTGCAGCTCCAGGAGTCCCAGGCTTCCAAGGGTACATGGACTGTAGGGTCCTCTTGCTCAAATTCCCAGTGCCTATTGCTCTTACTAGAAGTTTCACCTAATATGGGATGACCCTTCTGCAGTGGACATGGGCTGTGGTGTTGGGTTTTCAGGTGGTTTTGGCTTTTGTTACAAACACCTGCTTTGTCACAGCACTGCAAAACAGCACATGCTCAGCATAGCAGTCTGGATGTGTCTTGGATTTTGGCATAACAAAACAGCCAACCCTTACAGCTGGCCTGTGGAACAACCATCCATTTCATCCTCCACCCAACCAGACCCTCAGCACTGGCAACTGTCATCTGGCCTCACATCCAAAAAGCTATGGAGCCAAAGGGAGACAAAAGCTAAATTCAAAATGTTTGTTGTATCACTTAACTTGAAGAGAATTATTTTTTCTGGGAATTTAGCCTTTGCCAGACTCTGAAATGTATTCGGGAATAATACTATAACATTGCCTGCTAACTGAAGAGATATTTAACCTTTACAGTACTGCTACAATGTGGAAATTGCAAAGTGTCAAGGAAACTGAACTCTACCCTGATACTCCCAAAACAGCTACTAAAACTGAAGAGGGGTTTTTTTTGTTTTGTTTAGCCACTCTGCATTTTAAAAACACCAATAAACAAACAAAAATAATCCCCAAACACCAAAAAAATCAAAGAAAGCTAGAGAGTAAATAAAGTTCAATCCTGCCTTGCAAGGCCATAAACTGTTTTCCTCAAAGTTTCACTTTTCTCATATAAATTCCCTTGTGACAAGCGCAGCCAGCATCCTTAATGGTTTAGGTTTGTCTGTCTTTTTAAAGGTGCAGGCTGGTACACGTATGCTTATAAATCCTACCTCGCATTTCAGAGAAGAAAGGCTCCAAGTTTCCAACTCTTCAGTGGCATGCTGCTGCAGTCAAGAGCTTAGCCTTTGAGCTACTCCAAGAGTAACCTTTCCCCCTTGACATTTGCCAATGTACTCTATAAACGACACCATGGTAAATACACCAGAAGCTGAAACCTTGCATACAACTCCAAGTGGTAATATGAATGTGACCACTCCATTTAGTACTAAAAATCCTAAAGAAAATGATTAACTTTAGCACAGAATTTCCTGCAGACTTTTTAATCTTTATGCTTTACATATTAGTAATTGTGGTTTTTTCCAGAGAGTTCTTAGAGCTTAATTTAAATATACTAGTGCCAGTTTTGATCCTTCTAGTAGCTGCAATAGTTCTGAGGTCTAATTTCTAACACTTATGTCTGATATACACATGAACTGCTTTTAAACAATTTCTGTTTGTACAAAAAACAGTGAAGGAATTCTCCTGACTGGTCCCAGAGACCATCACAGCCAGGTGAGCACAACAGCAATAGGTCTGCACTAAAAGAAGCAGCATTTATACCTTGGCTCCAGACGAAAATGCTATATGTTGTCCAATATTTACAATTTGACAGATTACCAGGTCCATAATTATTTGGAAAAAGGACAGGAAAGCATACCTCAGAGAACTGAAAAAAAAAGATCCTGTAGTATGAAGATATTTATGTTCTTCCATTTAAAAGTATTTTTTTAAAAGTCTGTCTGAAAGTCTTAGAAAACTGTGTGTCCCCCATGGCATGTTATTCTTCCACATATCAAACAACAGGAACTTTCTACCCATTTTTATTCACAAAATCTCTTCAGCCTGAAAATCTATCAAGGATCTGTACTGAACTGCACAGGGACTGTATTCTTTGCCAGTATTTCCTGGTGGTAACTGATCCCACTCAAGCTCTTCATTGTTTTATCATGTCATCATAGCACAACTTTTTCCCACTGCATAAGGCAGTAAATACAGTTTTCATTGTACTATAGTAGAAATATTAGAATATATGCCGTGAAAGCTGAAAGGGTGAGAAAGATAGGAGTGAGTCATTAGTGTGTGGACAGCCTTAGGTCTCGTTTGCACAGCACAGCTGCAGTTGCCAAATTAAAAATCTTTGTGTTACAGAACCACAAAATCAACTAGATTGGAAAAGACCTTTCTGATCATCAAGTCCAATCTATGACCAAACACCACCTTGTCAACTAGATCATGGCACTGAGTCTTGTTTTTCGCATGGCTCCG
>VZTA01013145.1:0-10251 GCA_013398855.1 Mohoua ochrocephala
TTGGGGAGCATTTTAGGGATAGTTTTAAACCGTATGATTGCAATGGCTGTCAATGATACCCTTTGTGATTTTGTGACCAGTTGCAGACACAGTCAACTGATTACATCAGAGATGTTTCATGTTATTTTAATTTTATTTTCTTTATTAGTCAATTTATTTTCCCTTTGTGTTTTGGAATACCTCTTACACAGTCTATCAGTGCTTATATCAGTTCACTCTACAGTTATTCCACACCACCGCAGAAAGGCTGTAAAGAAAATGTACACAAATCAATTTGAATAATGTCATCAGGGTGTGCTACAAGATCTTACTTCATTAGAAGACACGAAGAAGATTGGTCAAAACCACTATACAAATACAGCTGGTGCATCACACAATCAGGAATCATTGCAGTTGAAGATATTGTGAAAAGAAAAGAGTCTTCAGACTTTGCAGAATATTCTGCACTTCCTGTCTGAGGTTGGTGAGGCACACACACAAGCTGCATTCAAAACCAAAAATCCCTTTACTGAAGTTTATTGAAGGTTGATAAGACAGAAAAGATTTTTCTTTTGTAGATTTTTAACAGAAAATTATTTTCTAAGTAGTAAGAAAATTAAATGTAAATTATTATATATTCTTTTGATTGGTTGTATTCAAGTGTTTACCCAGTAAAGCAACGATGTCAACATCATATGATTTGTTCGATCAGTCATAGCCAGGCAACACACATAGAGGAAATACTGAGTGCCAAGTATACAGAAGCTTTCGTGGGCTAGGTACATATTCAGAATAAATTAGAATAATGAATATGTTAATGGAGATGATGATCTGCCTGGCAATATTCAATAGTCAGGAAAAGAGGCAAATTCATCTGCTAAATTATTCATTGCAAATTATTCGCTTAACTCTAATAGTCTTGATTAATGCTTATCTGATCTAGAAGGAGAACAGCAAAAAAACATGGCAATAAGAAGGAAGGTGGAGAAAACCAATATTACTGCTACTTATTTGATTCACGAATGTCTATAGCTGGAAAGCCACAATGTTCCTCTTGCACACTCTTTGCAGAAGACCACCAACTGACTCGAATCAGTAAGGGATTTTGCTGTGGCTAGCAATGGAAAAAAATCCTTCACTATGGAAGGTCTTATTTGACATTGATTTTCCAAGGCTTGCTTCAGGTTGGAAGCTCTATTTTCCCTCATCCCTGTCTTATATGAAAATCAAATTTGTTACCAATGTTTTGTCCATTTCCTCCCTCTCCTCCCAGGCTTCAAGCTTGAGACAAAGGATTCCCTCTACTACTACCACCATCCTTGGTCAGGAACCAGGAAAGCAAATAATGGAATTGTTACGACTGAAAAAGGCCATGAAGTTCATTGAGTGCAACTGTTAACCCAGCACTGCCAAGTTCACTGCTGAGCCACATCTCCCAGTGCCAGTGATTCCACCACTCCCCTGGGCAATCCAATGCCTTGGCCACCCTTTTAGTGAAGAAATTTTTCCTAAATCCAGTCCAAGCATCATCTGGAGCTGTCTTGCTTCATGTCTCAGAAGAGAAGAAGAGAAAGGGCAAAATGTTTTGGAGTCTGTAAAATATCTATAGATCTAGTCTTTTCAATAGACATAAGAATGATCTCAGAGTTAATTAATAACTTAATTCTCTTAATAAAGAGAATGCCTGAGATAGAGTTGTCTTTCTGAACTGATGGACAGAAAGACAGGTACACACACGGTTTGCTGTCTGCAGTTCCTTTTTGTCCTGCCTGTAAAGCAACAACTCAGTGCACTTCACTCAAAGAGACCCAATACATTAAATGTATTCTGGCTGCCTTTTCTGAGAAAGTTTATTTTCCATTTTCCTTTCCTCTGTCCACGATGCAAGGCAATAACTCTCTGTTTTCCTCTCATTCTAACTTCTAACAAATGATTGCCTGCTTTCCCTATTCCATTCATCTCTCACAGTCCCTGCTAGACTTTCACTTTCTCAACTTCATTACAATATGCCACTTCCATCTCCACAGCTGCCCACTTTGGGTTGCACGTGGCTGTCCAAGCATAATTGTGTCATTCTGCCCAGTGACTCAAATATAAACAATTTCAGAGACCTAAGAAATTTAATCTGATGGTGTTCAGCACAGTTTTCAGGACAAGGACTTTGCAGCATAATCTAGACAAATGCTCTGAAAATGCAGCTTTCTTGGATTCGCAAGCTCAGGGAGAGGGACTTCCAGGAATTGGTCTCCAAGAAAGGTGCCTGCTCTGTACTGAGGTGTGCTTGTCTCCAGATTAATGACTGTCTTTCAGCATATGAGCTGAACAATATTTCAAGGCTTTATCATCATGATGCTGTTGTCAAATGAGTCAGTGGTACGCCAGGAAGCTCGCAGAGCATTAAAGCTGTAGTGCTCTCCCTATCCATGATAATGTATTGCACGTCAGGCAGGCTAAACAACTCAGAGCAGGGTAAGGTGAAGTATTAAAAAGGTACTAGTGGGCAGGAAGCTTATTTCTGTGTTCTAGCACAGTACAGGGCTTTGTGGTCTTTAGCTACTTAAGTGGCCTTGAGAAATGTCTAAACTACAATTTCTTCCAAGATCATACTTCCCTGGAGTACATAGGTCTAAAATTGCTGTTCTCTAGTTTAATTATGCTTATTAAGTCCCAGTTCATTTCCTGTTTTCTGCACAAATGACACCCTAAAGCATTATTTGGTTATACAGTAGTCTGTTTAATGATTCTTCTTCTCCACTTCCAGATTCAAATAACAAATATTTGCCTTTAGCCAATAATTGAAGCTCTGTTTATGGAGCTGACATGAATGCATGAATAGAGTACAACATGTTTTCAAATGTATATCCAACACAGAAATATAAATACGCACATACATATATACATACATACATATATATATATATGAAAATTTAATTTAATTTCACTTTATAGAAATCATGTATGCATTCTACTGTGGTGTAATATTCTATTCAGATATTTTCAATGCAGTTGTGTTTTCATTGGCATTCCAAAAGGGTTTTTTATTGTAAAGCCCTCCACTGACACTCTGCTCATGCTTGCTATTATCCTTCCATCTTTGTCTTCAGCTGAACATACTCCTTTTTTTCCTCCTTCACATGATTACTTGCATGAGGATTTGCATTTAAATGGATGTAGAAAGTGCATTAACAACACCTACAGTAACAAAGCAAAAGCTGCTCAATACTTGTTACTGTCAGATATGAATTCAAAACAAATCAATTAATGTTTCCTATAGCTGTTTCCAGTGTTTGCACTTAGGTGGAAACTCTTCTTTGTATTATGCTTAACACAGACTGTGCACATTTAACACAGATTATGCACAGAGAATTATTTATGTGTCAGTTGCCCGAACAGAAAAAAGAGTGATGTTCACGATCTAGAAGCCGTGGATGAGATCTATTTTCTGTACAGATGATTTGGATCCTTAGAATATCAAGATTAGATACTTTATTTCCAGTTTATGTCTTCATTTGTTTTATAATAAAACCAATTTAAATTATTTTGGGGTTTGGAAATCTAAGCCAATAAGGCATTAGTAATGTCTGTTTTTTGTTGTGCAGATCATGGAAATTTTGCAAATAGCTCGAATATATAAAGGAGACACAGTGTTGTTATGAACAGAACTGTTGCGTCTTGCATATAAAGTATGAATGTAAGATGTTCTTTTAGTGCTGTGAGAAAAATAAATTAAACTTGGCCAAACCATTCTATTGCAGAATAATGCTGTTTGTTGTTAACTTTCTTGTGCTTACAATAGCCTGCTTAAATGTATATTTTTTATACAGTAACACAAATGCATAACACAAATAATTTACAAAAACCATAAAATTAATTTCTAATTAACTTTTAGTTCTGGTGGCTTGTAAATTTGATCCAGATAAAAGTTTCTAGTTTTCTGCCAGGACTTTGAGGGGTACAAGTCACCATAATTGCAAACATTAATTTTTTAATGTATCATTAAACTAAAAATGTGTCACAAAGGAGAAAAGAAGAAAAGGTAGGCTGGGAGTCAACAAACAATATTAGACTTATCTTTTTCTTTCTCCAGAAACAAGGTAGAAGAGAGAAATTTGTCATGATTCCGAAGATAATGTGGTACTGGCACCTGTGAGTCCTAAAATGCAATTATTGTTTATTACCTAAAATAATTTGTTATATGCTGTGTATGCTAAAGAGAAATCCATAAACATCAGAGGTAAATCACTAACAAGTCTTTCTCGTTTGTACAAACAAACAAAAAAAAAATCTGTATTTCTCTAACTGTTGATGTGGAAGAGGCCTAAATAAAGCAAATTCATTGCTTCCAATGAAAGCTGCATTGCAGCAGTGAAAGAACGTGATTTCAGATGTCATAGTTAATGTCTTTTATGTCTGTACTTTAACAAATGTACTAAATATGGCAGGTTCTAAAACTAGCCCTTCAAAACCAGAAATTGACTTGCAGGTTGCAAGAGAAACAATGATTTGTGAATATATAAGTGGAATCAGAGGATTAACAAATATTCTCTTCAGGTTCTGTAACATTAAATCTTCCCCTGTAATCTTCCTTACAGCTTTTCCTAATTTCAAGGTAGTAAGAGGGAAGGCAAAGTAGTAATGACAGGAGTGCTCATATGCGCTACCTCATCCGTGCAGTGGAACGGAGCAGGGCTCATCTGTCCAGGCAAGACGAGAATTGGTGGCAAACACTCATCTCCTTTACACTGACTCCCACACTGCCTGCAGAGGAGGACACACGCAGGAGGCAGGGCCAGCCCTGCCACCAGGGCCCTGTGTGCTCAGAGCGAGTTCCTGAAGGGTTGCTGGACAAGCACATATGTTGTTCTGGTGCAAAGGAGGAGCTAGGCTGGCAAGCTCCCTTTGAATAAATAAATAAAGAAAACACACCCTTCTCCCCTGCTTTGTACCAGTCTCTACCTCTGTTAAGGAGTAAAGTGCAGTTGGCTTAAACTAACCTAGATTTACTGGAACCATCAGTATTTTAGATCAGAGGAAGTTCTGCCTCCAGTGTCTTCACTGATGTTTTTATGTCCATTTAGTTCTCCTGACGAGAATTTAATGCACAGAGTGCCTGAACCTCCTGTGCTTTTCCATCTTCAGAGCTGCCATCATGTCAACAGACTAATTTAGACTGAATGGAGTTCTGCGTATTATTTTTAATATACTTTCACAGTGTGCAGTGTAATTGCTCCTTTGGAGCTGATAATGCATTTTTATTGCCTAAAAAACAATTTGCTGTACTGTGTGGTAATATAATCATTGGTTTATGTCGTGAATACATGTCATATATAGTGGGCCAAATTATCAGTTAGAGTTTGTACCCATATGCAATACAAGTAAAGCCACAGAAGTAAAAGGAGTCCACCTCACAGCCCAATGACCAAATTGAGAGGGACCTGGGGTTGTTTAGCCTGGAGAAAAGGAGGCTGATGGGAGTCTATCACTCTCTACAACTCCCTGAAAGGAGGTTGTAGCCAGGTGGGGGTCAGTCTCTCCTCCCAGATAACAAGTGACAGGTCAAGAGGAAATAGCCTTGAGGCACACCAATGGAGGTTTTGATTAGATATGAGGGAAAAATTCTTAATGGAAAGGGTTATAAAGCACTTGAACAGAATGCTCAGAGAAGTCATAGAGTCACTATCCCTGGAAGTGTTCAAAAACCATGGATATGGCACTTGAGGGCATGGTTTAGTGATGAACATGCTAGGTGGTGGTAGGTGGACAGTTGGACTTGATGATCTTAGAGGCCTTTTCCAACCTTAATGATTCTATTATTCCATGATTTTGGCCCTTACAACTTACTGTCTTCTGGGCTGTGCAAAAAGGGTTGGACACTGCGTGCCTCATTCCCAACTGAGTGCACTGGTGCCTGGGCAGGGGTCCACCAGGAGCTTAAACACCTCCATCTGCCTCTGCCCTGGCATCGGTTAGAGCTTTTTAGATCATGTCTCACTTGGTCAAGGCCTGAGATAGGTAAAGGATGGGTCTGAGCATGGGAACAAGTAGGAAGGACAGCCTGGAACAGCCTGGAATACTACTTAAAACTTAAGTACGGGGAAGCTTCAGAGTCACCTCCAGGACTATGTGTGCCAGTGTCACCTGGATGCTGAATGTCATGTCTGTAGCTCCATGCTTAAGCCTTCTTTCAGTTTCTATTTATTGGATAAATAAGGAATGAGACATGAATGTTTCAGAGGGAAATAAAGACCAAACAAAATTATGAAGAATGTGTTAGCTCATCTGAAGGTCTGAACAGAGACAGATCATGGTTCACTGGTAAATGATTTCCAGCTTGAACTGAGCAGAGCAGGGGATAGATTAATCCTCTGATCCATTGTACCTGGGAATGAAGTGGGAAATCATACATTCAAAGCAAGGAGCTCTGCTCTATTCAGGGCTGGCAGTAGGTTCCAAGGAATTGGAAATCTTCGTACCTTCTCAGCCTCATCTACAAAGCAAGGGAGTAATGTGAAAAATCCATTGTCTTTTTTTTCCCCTCATACTAGAGGAAATAAGAGGCCATGAGAGGAAATCTATGTATTTGCAATGGATTTTTAAAAATACTAAATTTATCAAGGAATAAGTGTATGTTTTATTTGATCTACAAATAAAATGTTGTGTTTGATTGTCATGAATTGTCCCCTCAGAATACAGCTTTTTATCATAGCAAGACTGCTATATTATAATATCAAACAAAGATACCTAAGGAATAAGCAGCTTTAGGAAACATAAAATAAATAAACAGCAGTAGATTGCCCTAGGCACATGCTTTTACTAATTTTGGTTTGTTGTTGTTCATGTCAGTTAGGTTCAATAAACCAGCTTTCTGGTAATGATTTGCTTTCTTGTGTGACACTTCAAGAACCAGCTGATAGTTTTCTGTGTTGTCATTAGATTTTCTAGTTCCATATGGGTGTGTAAGGTCCAACTTGCCTAATTCTGTTAGATTTCTTACAGTTAGTTTCGAAAGATGCCTGGAATAAGGCCAACAGCAGAACCCTCTACATGTAAGTGTTACTTCTGTGTTTTGCCTCACAAAATGTTCAAAGGGAAGTTGAAAATGTTGCCTGCTTCACCAGTTTGCAAAAATATGCTAATTAGAGCTGGCTAAAGTGTGACAAAAACATCAGACAGTCAAAAAAAGTATAAAAGGAAAAAGACAGAGAGAGAGAGAAAAAAGAAAAGAGAGAGAGAGAGAAAGAAAAATCTATGACTGCATTCCAATGTTTCTTTAGGGATCAAGAAATACCTTTAGAGTATTAGGTTTTGAGAAGAGAAAGCTCTTCCTATTTCTTTGAAGGTGCACTTCCTTGGAAGAAACTGTAGAAAGCTGATTCCATACTTATATTAATTCCTCTTCTAGCCACTCTGTCCCAGCCACTTTCTTCTCCCTGTATCAAACATGTAAAGGAACTGTAGGGCCAACAGGAGTTTTTCAGACCTCTCAGTGCAGCCATTAAAATCCGGTTGAATGTAAGAGTGAGTAAATGTACAGACAGGACCTGTACAGATGTTCTGACTATGTCCATGTCTCTCACTCCAAAACATGCTCTTATGTCTACTTTGTCTGGACACAAATTTTCATCAGAATAGGTTTACATTCCTTTCCTCAAATCTGGAATAGTGTTTGCATTTACCTGCAGAAAGTTGCAGAATAAGTTTAGAAGATTGAGTTGGTGGGTGATAAAACAGCATATGAAATTCAGTGTCTATAAATGCTAGGTAATGCTTATACAGAAAAAAACATCTTAATGCACGACATTAGTAAAGTTATAGATTATTAAGTTGTTCAGGTAAGAAGGCTTATCAACACTGTCGATAGTTCTATAAAAGGTAATTTCAAGGACAATACCATGAAAGGCAAGAATAATGTCAGGACAATATCAGGAAAGGCCAGGCAAATAAAAAAGATCACCACATTATGTCAAAGCACAAGTCCATGATACAGACCCTTTTTTAAGGTCACTGCAGAAAGTAGTTTTTTCTATCTCAGAAAGAAAGTAGTCAAACTAATATGAAAAACAACAAGAATTGTCAGGATTAACAAACAGTTTTTCTCTAGAGAGATGATACACACAAAAAAGAGAAATCAGCTTAGAAAAGAGATGAGGTGGAAGAGAAGAGGAAAAGGAAAAGGAAAAGGAAAAAAGGAAAAGGAAAAAAGGAAAAGGAAAAGGAAAAGGAAAAAAGGAAAATGCCTACGAAACTATCAATGGGTCAAGGACATAAGCAGGGAATGCTCATTCACTGTCAGGACTGGGGTGCAAAATGACTTTATGCAGCAACATGTTTAACACGAACTTTTCACACAGTGATTGGTTAGAGGGGGAAATTTTCTGGTACAGACCATTGGGGGATTGGAAAAGAAGGGAATCAGCTCAGACAAGGTCATAGTGGGTAGACTTATTAATGACAGCTGCATACAGTACTTCCGCTGAGGTAATCATTCACCTGCTGTTGGGTGGACATCACTGCTTTTTCAAGTGAGTCAAAATTAGCCATCTTAGGTGAGATTAGTGCCATAATACATTTTAAAGGTCCTCTCAGGATCAATAGAGAAATGCAACTGAAGGAAAGATAATGTCATGTATTATAATAGAAAGAAACTGTCCATCATATCACAACCCATGAATTGTTAATTCAGGAAAAATGTGCATGCCACCATGCATGACATTAAATTAAAGAAAATCTGAAGCAATGAGTAGAAAAAACAGCAGAAAGCAAGATGTGGTCTTATGCAATTTCAGTGCACAGAATATTTCAGGTACAGTGAACTGTTCTGGCCAGCCTGTCTCAGATGACATAATACTAGCTAACAAGAGAAACATGAAAAAGTGTAGAAAATGACAATGAAAATGGTTATGACATAGAAAATTCTCACTGAACAGTTATTTGTAAAGACTGTTTAGGTCAGGAAGAAAAGGCATAAAAAAGGATATAGTAGACCTACGTAATGGAATTAGTGGAAAAGGCTGTCTTGCAGCTCCCATTCACCAGAAAATGAATCACAATACACAGAAGATGATTAGTTCTAAGTTCAGAAGAGCTATTTTTTTCTGCCAGTATTGCTTAACCCACCTGATTTGAAACAACCATATGTTCAGTCAGAGGAAGAAAAAGGATAAAAATTACATACTGCGTAAATCAGGAGAGAGAGACTATTATCAAATCAGCATATGTTTTATTTTTTTCTCATGTGTCGTCTTTCCAGTACTGTAATGATGTCAGTAGAAGCAACTGCTTTAAAGATCTGAACCTACAGCACTCAAAGGAACAAACTTTTTAGGGTGTTCCTCCCTGCTTTATAGGAAATTAGATTGTCAAGGACAACAGAAGTCAACTTCATCGGTCTGAAGCTTTTTTCCCAAAAATAGGGACCTTGATGCTTAGAAAGACTGAAGAGGGTGATAAAGAAAGACAGTTCTTAAATTTGGATTGTATGGCAAATAAACTTAAAATTTCATTTGTTTAGAGGCTTCAGTTTTGTCAGCTTCTCTTTTCAAGGCTTGCAGAACCAAGTCCAATTTTTAGCCTATAGTTCCCCCATCTACTATGACAAAGTTGTTTCATTATTCAACCTTAACTGATGTCACACCGAAAATTTTCTATTTCTGCCTTCTCCAAATTTTTATTGTAAAGAAACCTTTTGAAAGGATCAAAATAATTCATCTTAGAAATAGACAGCTGAATTTCCTCCCTCAAAATGCAACTGATGACCTGCTTTGGACTTGGAAATAGCCTAGCACTTGATAACATTACACTGTGGCTGCTTCTTTTTTGTATACTATTTTACATAATCTAATCTTAGAAAAATTAGCTTCTGGAGTTGTTGATGATTAATTTCGGCATTTCTTCGATTAGTTCCATTAGTAACACTGTTGTTATGGGTTTAAAACTTGGTTAGATGGACAGGTTGTTAAACCAATGAGAAAAGCTGGTAACGCCTCTGCGATGCGCATATTTGACGATACTCAAGAGCGGGAGTTTTCGTTCTCACTTCCTGCTTTCCCTGTGGGGAAGGAGGGGGGCCCCCAGGCTCTGTCCCGGAGCGGGCCAGGCCTGGGTCCGGCCTTCCCCTGGTGGCAGCGGCGGGGCCCAATGGGGCCGGGCTGCCGGAAGGAAACCACCCAAAGCTGAGAGCAGCCGCGTGGCTGGAAAACCCCCCACTGAGCCAGAGTGGGTGGCTGAGAGTCATGGGAAGCCGCCACGTCCCGCATGGAGCCGGCAGGGCCT
>VZTA01013155.1:12416-22426 GCA_013398855.1 Mohoua ochrocephala
CCGCCCGCCCCGCCGGGACGCGCCAGTCGCGCTCTCCCGCAGTTTCTCCGCGGGCGCCCAGGTAGCTGCGCCCCGCGGCGCTCCCCGCTCGGCCCGGCACGACTCGGCACGGCCCTGCGTGTCTTGCCAGCCGGTGTCCCGCGGGCGCGGAGCCGATGGCGCTGGGCGGGAGGATGCGCCTGAGCCGCGTCTGCTGCGTGTTCTACCAGCTGTGCGTGCTGTCAAGCGGGCTCGGCGCAGGTAAGTGCGCGCCTCTCGCGGGACGGGCCGAGCCCTGGGCGGCCTCCGCGCCCCGCCGGCTGCCGGTGGCGGTACCTGGCCATTGTTAACCGCGCCCGCCCCCCGTAACCGATGGGTGATCAGATAATGCGCGCCTCGGCTGTGAGGGTATGCTGCACAGCGCTCTTCGGTACGAGACCTGATTTCCACAGGCAGCCCTGTCATCTCTCCCGGCTCTGCTGTTCCTAGAGTGTGAGATGAATGTGTAAATAAAACTGTTTCCTGTCTCAGGCTAGTGGAGGTTGTGTGTACTCAGATGTTTATAAACATAATGCTGGCATGCTGGAATTTGGGTTGTATGTAGAGTGTGTGTGATATGCAGAATTAGTGATTAGTGATTCTAATTCAGTTTCATTGTAAGAATGATCATGGTGCAGCATTTGCATGCAACTGCCCACATGTATGTGCAGCCATGGGGTGTGTGTGTGTGTATTTGGCCGAACTTTGGAAGGCATAATGGTTCTTACAAAACGTGCTGAGAGGAAGGTTGAAATTTTCAAATTTGTTCAGGTTGTCCCCAGCAATTTTTTTTTAGCTATATGAAAAAGTTGTTACTTTGTCTAAATGATGAAGGGTTTGTGCAACTTTCCTTACTTGGAGGTGGTGATCAAAAGGAAGAACATCCCCAGCTGCTGGTACAAACACAACTTCTGCCCACCTTGGGCTCCGACATTCTCTTAATGTTCAGCGGGACCTTGGTGCGTTCCAGACGCATCAACAGGCACAGACTCATCTAGCAGCTGGCCCCCCTGCTGCGTGTAAGAACAAGCTGAAAGGGACAAATGAAGCCCACTGTATTTTGTGTGGTGTGCTTATTGGTCTAGGAGTTAGAAGGACCATCTTGTGGTGGGCAAAGGGTACGTTTCTGGCAGGCACTGGATGCTGCTCGATGCTCCACTCATTTAAAGCATCTGCTGGCTTTCCCGCAGGTCTCCATGCTTCAGAAGAGACTGAGGAGTGGGAGATCGTCTTCCCTGCACTGTGGAGCCCGGGCCAGCAGGAGCCGACGGGTGGCAGTGGTGGTGGTGGGGGTTGCAACGTCGACCCCAGTAGTGGGAACCAAAGCAGCACTTTCAGCGCCCCAGTCACACCTAGCCCAGTGGCTGGCAGTTCCCGAGAGGTGCGTTCAGTCTCCTCCTCGGTGGACGGGCAGGCGCAGGCTGTAGGGGAGGCAGCGGAGGAAGAGGACACTGAGGATGAGTATGAGTCTCAGGAGTTTTACCACTGGTCCCCCCTGCCCCAGGGCTCTGGTGCTGCCTCTCAGTTGCCACCACCACCATCCCCCCCGCCACCACCTCCAGCAGAGGACGGAGATGAAGTGCTGCTGAGGATCCCAGCTTTTGCTCGGGAGCTCTACCTGCTGCTCAAGAGGGACAGTCGCTTCCTGGCTCCCGGCTTTGCTGTGGAAGAGCGGCTCGGGGGGGAGGGCAAAAGTCCCCCCGGGGCCGCACAGTCGCAACCCGAGAGAGCCCGTTACTACAGTGGTGCTGTCCTCCGCTACCCGGGCTCCTTCGCCTCCTTCAGTACCTGTGGTGGATTGGTAAGATGACCTTGCATGCAGGGGTAGCACTCAGGTCTCCATCCAAGTCTGCTTCATCTGTTGCTTTTCACTCCCATTCTTTTCGTAAGGTCTTCTTTCTTTCGTATCATCTTGCGTCCTACCTCTGTACCTATCCTTGTTTTTAACAATTTTCCTATTCATACTCTTCTCATAGCATTTTTCAGATTCATAATCCTGCCTTTAGCCTGTACAATAGTGATATTATTTATCCCATTTCCAGATACATACCTTTCTGGTTTTTGATTTCCATCTTCCTTTACCATCCTTTCTTAAACTTTTCTCATCTCCATCTGTAATTTTATCTTGCCGTCCCTGGATGTCTGTAATTAGATACCTCCATGCTGCCTCTCCTTTCTTTTCCCTATCTCATCATTGCTCCTTCAGTCCATCTGTAATGCATTTGTTCTTCATTCTCATTCTGTATTCTAAAGGTATCTTCCTCATTTGTAGTATCTTCCTTATCTTCTGCATCTCAGTTTTCAAACTGTTCTGTCTTTCCTATTTCTACCAGTATTTTACCAGTGTCTCCTTTCTCCTTTTCATTATTCCTTTTCTTTCATCTCTTTGGCCTTTTTTCTCCACCTCACAGCTTCCCACATGTGGTACCTGTAGTTACTTGAACTGGGGACTTCTTTCCTTTTAACTCCTCCACAGAAGAATGCAATGAGTATGTTCTCAGCAGAAAGGTTAATACAGTCGGACCTTTTCAATCGTTACTACTTCTGTGGCATACCTCTCTTATTTAAAACAAGTTTCACTTGCTATTATTTCTATTGCATCAGTCATGATTTTTGCCAGATAAAGAGCAGAATTGGGTACACTGACAGCAGCAGTGATGATCCAAAGAGCTGCAATCCTAAGGTACTTGTGGGTTGATGAAATGTATAGAAAGAAAGTACGTTTACCTGCGATGGTACAGAATGCTGGCAGGATCTAAACCAGAACCAATTATTGCTACAGTTATTCTCATTTGGGGCCTTTATGTGGCATCATAAATGCATGTACCTGCAGCACTTTACAGAATTTAGAGTACAAAGAGTAATGGTTCTAGAAAGGGTTAACATCCTCCATGATCCTGGGGTTTGGGTATAAATCACCATAACCACATGGTAGATATTTCCTTGTATTTTTTTCTGAATTTGAACATCTAACTTGTTCCACTGTCGATTCATGAAGATGTGCCTTTTTATTTGTATGGCCGTGGAGTGAAACCAGGTAAAATGTGGAAATTTTGACTGCTTATTCATTTGCCTGTTTGAACTTATTCAAAAACCAACACAAACTGAAAATGGTGGATTGACACCAAATAAAATATTTGCCTGCTCTCCTGCAAAGTGAGACCGCCAAGTTTCACACAAGTCTAAGTGGTTGGCATCTAATTATTGATATTTTGTCAGATTTTCCGAAGCATGGTAGTAGAATTAATTGTGGAGAAAAATATTGAAAGTCAAGTGATGGTAGTTTGAAAGCAATTGGGTTAAAGAGTTTTGTGTTCCTGAAAAGCATTTGACTTCTGGGCTCCTTTTTATTTTGAGAGTTTTACTTCCTTCTACATTGTGTTTAGGTGAAATTAGGTTAGAAAATCTTTGTAAAGAAATTGGTGGAAATAATTATCACCTTTTTATTATGTCTGCTCAAAAGCCATGTACATCATTGCACGTCTGTAACACCTCTGATTTGTTCTATAAATTGAAATTCACTTTTTGGATAGATCCCAGTTTCTTAAGAGTTTCTTAGTAGTATTTGATTCTGTTAGACTTTACTAGGAGTACCAGCTTACTCCAAAGTGTTTGGCCGTCTAAGCATGCATGTGTCCAGATCATATTCCCCATCTAGAAAACTGCAGCTGAAACATAAAGTATTCTGTGTATCTCAAATAAAATTGGAAACTCTTGTTGATGTTGACTGGTGTTGTCATGATCCTCAACTGCATAGTCTTGTTTGCGGTGAAATAGTTAAGCAGCTGTTCTTCCTGAGAGTGTTGCTGCGTCAGGCATAGTTAAAAAAATTGCACAGTGCTATTATGTCAAAGTTGTCATAACAAATCCTGAGCTATTTGTCATTCTTTATTCAGTCATTGCTTGGGCTCTATTACATATGTAAGTTGCTGAGTTTCCAAGAGTATTGAAAAAACAACCTAACATGCATTGCATATTCCACCCCGTTTCATCTAGGCCTGGCCCTGCAAATAGGGCCAAGCAGTATTTCAAACTGCATTTTCTTTTTTTAAGATGTAAAATAACATTGCAGCTTGAACCCACAGATATTTTATTGTAGTTACTGGAATTAAAATTTATTTTTTCATTTTAAATATAAAGGCGTTTCAGAGAAAATACAAATGTCTTAGATATACACTCATTTCAAAGCTTTGCAGATTTTGGATTAGGTTTAGTAAGCTGCATACACTTTGGGAAAATGTGGGCTGATATGCATCTTAGATTACACCATTCTGCTTTTCAGAAATAGTCTTTTAGTGGGTCTTTACTCACCAAGGAAATTTAGTGTAGAGTGACGGACAGCAGTGATTTTGCCATGTAGGAGGAAGGGTGTAGTGGTTTGGCCATCATACACAGGGAAAGGTTGTACCTGGCAGCACAGATGTATGGCTGTTGCTGTAGGACTAGTTTTGTCAAAAGGTAACTGCATCTTCAATAAATTAAAGGGGGGCCTTAGGTGAAATTGTTGTACCATTCACACAGGATGCTGGTGTGGATTCCAGTTTTTCAAGGCACAGAGACCTGACATACCAATGATATTCAGGAAACTGGAAAAAAAAAAGTCTGTAGAAATCAACTTCTATACACAGAAAAGCAGAAGAATATTGTTGCAGATGTTAGGGATCTTATCCCTCTGAAACTGAAATTTAGATGCTTTTTTAATATTTCATTGGTTGCATTTGTGTAAAGCATCTAACATACAGCAAAGCATTAAAGCTTCCTCATATTATTTCACAATTCTTGAAAGCTTCAGTAGTGTGTTTTTTCTTAAGCTGCTTGTCAAGAACCAGTATGGAGGGGTGATAATAATGGGGCTCCTAACATACCCTGAAAAGTCATGCAAAAACACAAATGACAAATGAAATCTGTACTCCCAGGTAATTACTCACCAAATTCTGACTGCAGGCATTGTCTTCGTTCAGCCACTTAGCTGACAAATGAAGGAAACGTAACTCAGTGGTTATTTTCTAGTGAATCTAAAGGAGATTTGCATGGACTATCTAGAAACTTCATCGTGGTGACTTTGGTGGAATCTCAGAGCTCACATGATCAGTGGTGGCAGTCCTCTCCAACTCCTTGGTAAAACACTTGTGGATACTTACATCTGTTTGAAGCTCAGTGGGATTTGCTCTCAGTACATTTTGGGATTCTGCACTGGTGCTCTGGGAATAAGAATAAGGAGAGGTTTCCAAGGATTCTCCCATCTGTATGCTGACTGCCTACTTCTTGTTCATGGTTAGCCAAATACCAAGATGTAAACAGTCCTGCTGATGCCAGTGAGACTGTTCTTCTGGAAGTGATGAATTGCAGAGCTGGACTATTAATTGTTTAAATGGCTGTTTCTTCTGTTTGCTTGTGTTCTGCCATAGTATTTGAAATAAGAAAAAAGTTATGTCACAGGTTATTGAACAGTTTTATTTTATTGGTGGCTGGTAATATATATATACACATACATGTGTATATGCTAATTTTTTTAATAGCATGAATGTAGGAGAAATTTACTGTGGACTTAGGAAATCAGACTACTGGTTCTTTATCTACTGCTAGAATGAAAGTTGAAGTAGTCTCACTGCTTTTCCCACAGAGTGCTGTAAACATGGCAAATGTGCTTTATCCTCTACTCATTTCATTTAAAAAAGAGGTGTATTACTACAATTTTTTTCTCAGTAATAATTCCTTAGGCAGTACTCTATGGCTGTGTACTGACAGGCATGGATTTCCCCAGTGTTTCTTCTTTTAACTGAAGCAGTCTGCAATAAATAGAGAACAGCTATTTCTGTTTAGGCAGAGAAAGGATTCGAATGTTTTTTTTATTTCTAAAGCAATGGGGTATGTTTAGACTTTCAGGAAGTGCAAACAGGAGCAAATGTAGATAGAGAGGATGGACAGAACAATGCAGCTTCTTACTGCTGTGCTGTTCATCTCAGCATCTTAGCAGGTTGTCTAACAGAGCACCTCTGGAGCTCTACCTAAGAAGACAACCCAATTGACATTTGGGTTAGTTTACTGGAGAGAAGTTTTGAAATTCATCTGATTTTCACTGGATCTTAAGAAAGTGAATCAGGCAATAGCATATTTATAGTTCTGATGAATCTGTATAAAATACTATTTGTTGTTAAAAGTAATGTGCATTTTCACAGTGACTTGAGTCGGAACAAGTCTTATCTTATCTCCAGTCCAAGGAAGAGCTCTCTACAGAAGTGTATGGTGCTTTTATTAGGCCTCATTGCCAGTAACAAGCAGGTATTAAAAAATCCGACCAATAGTTTATGGACAAGTACTTCACCTGAATAGCACTATCCAAAGCAATACTGCCAGCATCACTAAAAGAATAGATGACAGTTGTTCTGTGCCGTGCCAAAATGTGCCAAGTGTCCTTGGACAAGAGCATTTCAATGAATATTTCTGATCATAATGTCCTACTTTTACAATAAAACAGAAGTAAATAAGGATGTGAAAAACCTACGTGCCTTCATTGGCTTATGGAAGGGTTGTATAGCAGTTCAGTAAGATTTGAATAAAACCTTAAGCAGCTCTACAGGAAGTGCATGACTTTTTTTGCTTCTGACACAAACTATATTTTGAATATTAGTGTTATTAACTACTAGTAATTGAGTGGCACATGATGGAGTAAAAATATTTCGGATTTCTTAGGGTATTCTGATTTAACATGTCCCTTACATTCAGGACACTAGAGCTTCTAGAAACTGGAATTTTTATTTTGTACCTCTCCATTGAGGACGGTAACTTAGTAGACTGTCTTAGTAGACTAGCTTGTCTCAGAATAAGCGGAATGAATTTGGAATGAGCAATGGTAATAAAATCCATTAAGAAATTTATATTTTCTTATAATTCTGCACACAAGCACTTTTGGGGATAGGACTCAGCCTAAGAAAAGGCTGAATGTATGTTTTGACATCTTTCTTCCCAGACAGGGATTTTAACCACAGTGTTTCAACATTTTTATATGGGGAAAATCCCTGTGAATATAGTTCTTAGTTACACTTCCTTGTGATTCCTGCAATGAGAGTAGTGCCTGATATGGCAAGTATACTTGAATTTTTGGACAGCTCAAGCAGTTTTGGAGAGCTATACTGAGCTTCTACCTTTTAGTTGCCCAGCTTTCAGTGGCAGTGCAGTACTTAACCTGCTGCAACTCCTTTCCTGGCATAGGATCTGATGGATTGAGGATGAATAGGCTGTTTGCATGTGATGTGAGTAATGAGTCTGCTGTGCAGTGGACATGCGAGCTAAAATCTTGCTTTTGTGAGTATCCCTGCTTTTGTCCGCCCCTGGGAGCAGGTGGTCAGAGCAACTCATCCATTCGGGCTTCATACATCGCCCTGGGAAGCTGTGCTATTACAGCATGTGAGCTCCTGCTGTAAGGCTCTGAGACTTACATAGCCTCCTTGCTTCGGTCAGGCTGGAATGCAACTGCCCCATTACACATCCTGAATCGTACAGTACCCACATGCAAGCTGAAATGGGTTAAATAACCAGCCTTTTGTCAACCAAATGTAGTGCCCCTTCCTCCCCACCTCAGTGACCCTTGCAGTTACACATCCGTATTGAGTAACTTCCACACCAGATGCTTTTCCAAAAGAAATTTGAGACAATTACAGCTTCTTTTATGCTGGTGGTAAGCATTAGAAAACAGAGATCACTAACAATTTTTCATAAAAGGGTAAAGAAAAGAGACTGTTAGCAGTCTTTATGGTCCATTTGATACATACAGGCTAAAGCTGGACATTGCAGGAGGAGGATTATAAAATTGAATAGGATTATCATTACAGGCTGCCAGGATAAAATTAAGTACACACTCTCTCCTCCTATTCACCCAGCTTCCTGAGATCCTTAAATGAAGGGAGAACAAATAGAAGCAGTCCGCCTACTGTTTCATTACGAGTTTGTTAGACAAGTGAAACTTTACTGAGAGAGACAGAAACAAATGTGTGAATGAGGGTACTCTATGAGTATCCCATACTGAGAATTCACAGGTTCAACAAGATTTGCTTTGTTGACTTCAATGTGTGCCTTATTTGTGTTTTAAACACCTTTAAATGGGCAATATAAAATTTGTGATCAGTATGAATAGGTGAGTGAGGTAGGGCATGAGTGGAAATGTTAGAACAGAAAGCAGGTTTGCTCTGTTATGAAAATGTTTTGAGTCTTTTTTCCTCAGAAAAAACCCCAAGCATTCCTGGGAAAATAAGGCATTGGACAAAAAGTTATGCTTTCTACCTCTGCGTAAGGTTGGAGAACCAATGTAGTGTGCTAGTGCTCCTGGACTAACGCATTCTTTCACTGTCTGTGTAGAAACTCATCTGGATTAGTCCTCCGGGATTTACATGACAGCAGAAGGTGGGAAAGAGGAGGGCAGCCAGACCTGTAGGAAGTCTGGTTTCCAACAGGACAAAACAAGTTGTTTACATAAGGGTACTCTGGCATGCTTAGGCAGAAGCACATCTGCCACATTTTTGCCTCCAGCTAAAGCCTAGCTGCTGTAATTGTAATGTCTCTGTTATATTCAAATCTCTTTATTAAAATATCACCTTGAAAATCTAATGAAGCAGAACTCAACACACAGTAGAGAAGCCTAGGAAAATTAAAATGGAGGAAGTGACTGTGGCCAGCTGAATAACTGGCATATATGTACGGGCAAAACACGATTAATACTATTAACAAACTTGCTGAGCAGTGAGTTAATTACAAACAGAACAATTAAATCTAGGTTGTGGGGTGGGGTTTGTTTTGTTTTGTTTTCTTTCTTTCTTTTTAATAAAGGAAAGGAGTGCTGGAGATGGCATCCATTTAAAAGTTTGATTACTGTCATTAAGTGCCATAAACCAACAAAGATCTGCTTAAAGATAAAGGAATAAACCCTCTTTGTTTCTGTTTTCCTTCCGGGGGTTCTGATGCTGCAGTCTGTTGCTATTTTTCTTTATCTTTCTGATGAAACATCTTTTGTTTAGATTTTTGTTTTGTGTATCTGCAAACTCTTCCTGATTCATAAGAAGGATAAGTCTTTTAAACATAGGAACAGTAATGTTAATGTAAAGCTGAAAGATTTAGAAAATAAGGTTTGACTTAGGCCAAGACTACCTTTGAACTGTAACAGTCTCTGTTTCCTTTAATATTAAAACACTGTGGCATGGTATGTGAGATTTTGGGCCACAATGCCTCAGACCATGTGGTAATGATTCCTTCTTCTAAGAGCTATCCTACAATCATGCAGTCGCTCCATCCCAAGACAGGTTTGATTTGTGATTACAATCCTGCTTATAATAGCCAGCTTTTTTCCTAAAGTGCTTAGTGGCAGTACAAATACTTTCTTTGCAATATATTTCTGAGTGATAATTAGAAATGAGAAATACACTATCTCCAGAGCGGCTTTATTTTAAAAAAAAATTGAGATTGCTGCACATCATCTGAGATCTCTACCCATTGTAATTAACGTATAAAATCATCAATGTAATTTTTCAAGATAGAGAAGTGAGATGGTAAATCAGAAAAACTGAGTAATTCCATTAAATAAATTAGTAAATTAGTGAAGTGTTGGCCTCCTAATTTGAAGTTAACTGCTTTAAAAAGAAAAGGCAGAGTGCTGAGTGTCTCCCAGCTACAACTGCTGGTGTTAGTGAAACCAACATTTTCTTCAGAGCATGTATCCCTGGCTTATGTATCTCATGTATGTGCCAATTGTTTCTTCTCTAGCAAATGAACCAGGATTTTTAAAAGAACCAAATGTTCTCCATGTTGCAACCCTTGTAACATTACGTTAAAAGGACTGTTCTTTTTCTTTTTTAAATATTTTCTTGCAGAAGTGGAGATTATTTTGGTTGTTAATGATGGATTGTGACGTGGGGGGAGGGTGAAAAGAGCAGCATCCATGCTCTCCATGCTAAATAACATAAAAATAGGGGGAAGTGAGAAATAGGAAAAAAAAAAACCAA
>VZTA01013179.1:3719-34297 GCA_013398855.1 Mohoua ochrocephala
ATTGGTGAGAAATTGTGAATGTGTGAAGAGAGGAGCTGAGCTGTAAAGCTGAAGTGGGAGAGGAGGCAGGAGGGTTCAGGCAGGTTCAGCCAGCTGGGAAGTACTAGTGTGCCATGGGGAGAAAAAGGTAAAAATGTTCCAGGAGGGGATTGCTCCACTTCTGCTTGGTTACAGGTAAGCTGTTTATCCTGTACCCCTGAAATCCAAAAGAAAAAATTTAAACCTCCTCCTAAAAAAATGAGGTGAGCCACAGCAAGGAGAAGACGGCATGGCAAGAAATAAATCTGGTTAATTCAAAACAGAGGTCAGGCGTAGCTGTGCAGATTTACGCCCAGGGTTTCTGTTCATTTGTTCCTGAGTGGGGGAGGGACGTGCAGGCTGAGGATTCAGGGCGACATCCTTCTCCCTGGAGCCAGCGGGGATTTGTCCTTTGACTCAGGGAGGCCGGTCACTTTGAAGGAACTGTTCACATCAGCACTTTCCACCTGACAGAAGGATATTAGACTGAGAGAAAATAGATGAGAAAACAACTTTTAATTAACAAACATGAGTTGTTCAGAGGAATATGCTGACTGTGTGTTTTTTTTTTTCCCCCCTATCTTTGTGGGATGGGGAAGTCAAACCAAAGCTGACCTTAGAGTATATCCAGGCTTTAATTGTGCTCAGCACAGAGGAGATCAGGTTCTGTGAAACATCACTCTGAGCCTGCCAGCTTTAGTGCTCCATCTACCTGTGCCTCAGCTTTCTTGTTTATTTTGCTGAGCGTTTCATCCTGTGGCCTAGACCTCTTTTTCTGTTCTCTCTCTTTTTTTCTTTTTTTCCAAGAGTTCAGTATTTTTTAAAAAAATTAATCTGCTCCTGATCTTGCCCTAAAGCTAAGTTACAGTTCCGAGATCACCTCATGTGTCATAGGCTTAAAATTGAAAATCAGATGGGAAATAACAAGATTTGAGGAGGACTATTAAAACAAAACTGCCTGGGGCAGTGGGGTGTGGCTACTAGGACTCAGATGGCTAAAAAGGAAATGAAGACAAAGAATTTTCCTAGGGAGATGAAAGGAATCAGTGTATAACCTAGCAAGATAATCTCTGAGAAAAAAAAGGAAACATATAAAAAAGGGGTGAAAAAAATCCGTAGAAGAGTATTAACAAAAAGCCGCATTGTTATATTGTTTCCAAACACTACCTAAAGAAAGTACTTCTGTCACAGATGGGATTTTCATTTTCCTACTGCCCCAAATTCCCCAGAGAAGGGACAATCTCCAATGACACAGCAACATGCAACATGATATGGGGCAATGGGAAAGGGAGATGATTATGTTTTATAATGCACCATATGCAGCAAGCTGGAACTTGAGTTGCTTTCTGCAACATCCACACCAGGCTGCAAAATCATGCCTGAGAATTTATAGGGAGTGTTCACCCAAACTAAAGGAAGTGATTTCCTTCTAAAAAAATGATGTATGCTGTACCACTGACAACCTGTATGCGATGATTCTCCTGGGTTTTTATGGTTTCAGCTGTTGCCTCAGAACTGCAACGTGAAAAACGCTCGGCACCCTCACAGCAGCTGACAAGGCACATTGTCCTCTCTCACTGTGAGGAAATTCTTACATTTCTACGAGAAGTAATTTCAAGATAAAGGAAGAAAACACTATAATTGACAGATCCTTCTGTTTGTCATCAAGTGCAAGTTGTAAACATGTGGTAAAGCCTAATATTTTGTCTGTTGGTTAGGATGCCTTTAACATCTGGAGTGTTTTTAATTCCTGGTGCGTTATCTGCAAACACAGGTTAGTGGTTGTGCACTTGCTGTATTACATAAGAAGAGGTATGACGTCTTGAATAATGCTGTCAATTATATTCTGTCAATTGCCATAGGGTGACAGAGCTGAGAAATATCCTCCATGTCACCGGAATTCTTTCCTTGCAGATTTTGTTTATGCTGAAGTCAATTTCCTCAAACGGAGCCTTTAATTACAGAACCTTGTGGTTTTAAATTCAGCTCCCTCTGCGTGCTGCTGTGGTCGCTTCAATATCCTGGGAATGAAATCCGGCCCTGGCTGAAATCAATTGCAAAACTCCCATAGATTTTAATGGTGGCAGAATTTCAGCCAACGTGATTGCAAACAACCTTAATCCCCCTGCAGCACATTTCCCTTTGTTGGCTGATGGGTTGCCCAAACAAAAAAAAATTAGCAGGAGGAACACAGCAGTTGCTGTGGTAGTAAGTGCCTGGGAAGAATGAGGAACAAGAAGAAAAAATAAACTGGAAGGCGACAGAAAGAAAAAAGTTTTGAGAGGTTTGGAGTGCAAGTAGACAATGAGCAATATTTGTTTAACCTGACTCTAGGCATGTACATATTAGCATGAGGAAGGCCAGTAGAAAGATGTGTAGGATTGCCAGGATTTTAAGTGCCCACGTTTTTTAATCTGATTCCTTTTCAGAAACTGTTATTCCAGTTGGACTGTGCTGTGCTTCTGATACTGAGCTCCACCCGAGAGATCCAACGCCTTAAAAATGATTTTCTGGGGATTTTTAAATGAGGGGCACCATCTCCCTTGTTGCTGTAAACCGATCTAAGAAACATCTCAGAACTGGAGGAGAAATATGTGCAGGTGGAGAGCTGAATTTCAAACCTGAAATTTCTTCTCTTTGTAGACCACACAGAAATGGGGACAAATAATGCATTTTGACAAATGGGATACATCTGCTAAATAATTTTTAAAACCCTGCTTCTAAGATAGTAACTGCACCATATTCCTGGTTTCCTGTGCATCATTTTTACAGGAAAGAGTTCTATAGAAAAAGTTGCAGATATTTTTTCTTCAGCCAGATGCAGGTGCAGGTGCAGAATTTTTACCTGTCTGGGAATGTGCTGTAGGTAAATTTAAAAACCTTTTGGATTTGGCAAGAATTTTAGCCATCTGAATAAACAGCAGGTTTATATAAGCACAAATATGTGTGACTAATAAATGTATTCCCAAAGAAATTAGGAGGAGGTTTTATTTGAAAACCATTCGGACAGTTTTTAAACCACTTCAAATAGAACTACATAATAGAAATTCCCAATTCAGCATAAAGAGACTGGGACATTATTCATATTTATAATCAATCTGAAATAATGTTACATAAAACCGTGAAATCAATGGTTGTAGAAAAATTCTGTTTGGTTTTTTTTTTTTTTTAATTATTTGTGGGGGGTTTTTTGTTTGTTTTAGTTCTGTAGTGTTTTTTTCTTAAGGATCCATAGCTTGGTTATTTCACAAGGTATTTTTTTCACAAGATTTTTTAAAAGAATGTTACCCTATAGTGTCACTATGAAAATAAATTAGCTTTTTCTTGTGTCTAATTTTTCAACAAACCTTGATCTGTCTAGAGTTTTCTTTTTTCTGCTTTATCTAGAAGTCCCCTGAAACTTCCTGATTTCTTTTGTGTATGGCTGATTCAACAGTCTAAGGACTTTTGAGAACTGTTGAGGCATTTTGAGGACCCTTGAGGGGGTCAGACTGATAAGAAGACCAAGACCCACAGCGTTTGTGTGGACATTTTTAGACGTCATTTTGATTTTATAGCTCTCTGCTGTTGTTATACCAACTCTGTTGTAAAATCCAGACAAAGGTTTCCACACAAAAAGTCCATCTGTGAAGTCTTTCCATTGAAACTGGTGAGGGGACCCTTCTAACACCACCCATTCTGTGATTAATTCTGTGAAATAAGACCCCTATGTTATTCCAGTGTTCTAATATCAACTTGCATTAATGAAACAGGAGCTTGAAATTATTTAATGCAACAGAAGGAAATGCATAATCATTTCTTTTCTCCATCTGAACAAATCTGCAGGCTAAACTTGCTATTTTTCTGTACACATTTTGTCTATTCTGAGCAAAAAGGCATCAGGAAAGATCAGGAAGCATAATCTGAATTTCATCTCTACAATTTTAAGAGATACTATTCTTGTGTGGTTGGGAATACATCTTCTTTGCTTCATTTCTTTTCAATAGAAGAATATATTTGGCAGACACACTCTTTTACTCCTGGTTTGTCAAAAAACAAATAAAAGAGGTAGGATGTATGAGGAGAAGGAAATGAAGTAGAAAGGTGTTTAACTAATTACAAATGTGAGCTATCATCTCTAAGGTAACCTTCTCAGCTTCAGGATCTTTAACTGCAGCATCATCGTGGTTTTACAAGTCCATATCACTGTAGGTTTGGTGGTTTCGGGGTTTTTTATATAGGGAAATGTTAAAAAAGATGCAGGTGTATGAAGGAAACACAGGTTTTCCATTGGAAATCTCTTGTTAGGGACAATTAATCAACATGTAAAATTTTCCCATAATCATCAGGATTTGTGTCAGCCCCTGGGAGATCTGTATGGAGCTTCAAGGTCATGACATTATTACGCAGAAAAGGATGCACGTGATCGTGCAGAAAACATGTGTTTCAAAATCTGAAATTCTCTAAGCTACAAAGCATTGAATATGTCAGATTCAAGGAAAGGCCTAATGTAAAATCCTGATGGATTTGTGAATTTTTTAACCCTTTGCATCTTAGTGATTTCGGTTAAAACTATGTACTACTTAACGTTACTAAACGACTGCTTTTATTGTTACTCTTTTGGAATAAAGCACAAAATTGCCTCTTATTAATCCACTCACCAATAAAGAGGTGTGCAAGTACCTTTTTCCTTAGCAGCAAGAGCAACTCATAATCGTGCCATAATTTTATGTGCATAATTTAGGTGTCACACATCAGTATTTAAGCACGCATAACCAGAAATATAAAAAACACGTCTTTGGCTGCATGGGGTTCAAAGTGCGAAAGAATTGAAATTCACAAAGCAAAATTAACATTTCACACCTTTTATTAAGCTATTTGGGTATTCTAAAGGACTGTGGTGTTATTTTTGTCATTCATGTTTTCCATGGCGGAGTAGGGACTGACAGAGGAGTTAATTGCAATCATCGAGAATCCAATAATGAGATTATCATGTGCTTGAGCCTGGCTTTGCTTCTTCCTGTCCTTGGCTGCCCAGGCAACAGCAGTGGCCAACCTTTCTTTGGTATTTCGTATCACAGTGCTGAGCCTTCTCCACTGCATCTGGACCAAAGTGCTTCAACATCATTTAGAAGTTGCCAAATCTTTCCATTTTGCGTGGATTGCAGAAGATGGCAAAATAAAAATTAAAAAAACCCCAACCCAACCGAAACCAAAAGAAACTTCCCAAAACTCCTAGAGGTTTTGGCAATAGCAGTGTTAGAAAACAGACATCTCCCTGGTGTTTTCTTTCCTTCATACTGGACTGTCGAAACAGTTATTTTCATGACTCACTTGTAAAACTAAAGGGAAGAATCATAGAAACTCAAAATGGTTTGGGTTGGAAGGAACCTCAAAGATCTTGTTCCACCCCCTGCCATGGGCAGGGACACCTCCCACTGTCCCAGGTTGCTCCAAGCCCCATCCAACCTGGCCTTGGACACTGCCAGGGATCCAGGGGCAGCCACAGCTTCTCTGGGCACCCTATGCCAGGGCCTCCTCACCCTCACAGGGAAGGATTTCTTCCCAATACATTTTCTGCTGGTCCATTGGATCTACGTCCTTTCTAGGTCCTTCTTCACTGTGGAGAAGGTAGGCCTGGGTCTGTTTTGGGAATGCTCAGGTTGAATGCTGAGCTCTAGAAATGCCTGAAGAATTTTGTTCTCCAGAAGGCTGTGCACACCACATGTGAGACTAAAAGAAGTGGGTGGCCATTCTGCAAAATTCTCACCTCATCCAGGTTCTGTTCCACAGTTTAAGCTACTGCCTCTTCCCAGATTTCTGTAAAAATGCTGAGTCTTAATTTGTGGTGTGGTTTTATGCTGTTTTGGAAGTGTGAATTTACGGTGCAGCCGCTGCCGCGTAGTAACCATGTGCAAGAGGTAAATCCCTTGTCAGAGCAAAATAGCCAGCTCATTTTTTACTGGAGATTGATACAGTTCTTATTTCTCTTGTGTAGAGCAGAAACGTGGAGAGTTGCCAAGAAACAACTGGGATTTTGTAAGCCTGTGCAGTGATTTATATTGCAATGGGTGCCTCATTACATCTGTACCTCGAGTCTCATCTTTGGGCAGTGACCCCTCCCTCTGTCCATCATTTCCCAAGGAAAATGCTCCAAAGTGAAGAGTTTTGTGTTCAGCTCAGGAAACTCACTGCCTCACAGCCAGTTATGAGGGTTTAATTGGAACCCAAGCACGTCCTAGTCCATACCACGGGCGTTGTTATCTCTGTCATTCCTGAAACAGATGAAAGAGAGAACCTTGCTCAGGCTTTGGTGCAACGCTTCCTCCTTCCACCATTGCACCCTGTTTCTTGGAAAACTGTTGGCCAACTGGAGCTGCTGGCAGAGCTTAGGTCCTGCAAGACAGACGATATAATGGAAGTAAATTTTATGTAAAATTAATAGCTGGATGTACTTCCTTCTTCCTTTTTTTTTGTTTTTTTTTTTTTTCAGATTACAACCCAAGTGGTAATTGAATTTTTCCTTCAGTTCACTTCCAACTGTTTATCATTTTGGATTTTTATTACTGAACAACGAGAAGGTATGATTTAGAAATTAGAATGTAAAAAAATGGTTGATGCCAACAGTATATTCAGCGTTGCTTTTCTATCCTACAATACACTAAAAGTGAGTTTCTAGTTGCCTTACATTTTGTTATTTCAAGCTGGACATCACAATTTGGTCAGCAGGGAAATCCACCAATATAATTCTGACATTGTATCATCACTTCAATAGGCACACTCTGGGATTAGTTTAATTTTATTTCAGTTTATTATTCATCATTTCATCTCCATAGACTTGCAATGACATTGTTTTGTCTTGACATTATAACATAATCTACATATATTTGCATATAATAATCAGGCACTGGTTGAGAGTCTCAGGCAGAAATTGTGCAAGCTCTGAAGTAGTATCTCAGATCAAAATGTGTACAGAGTTTATTTCAAGTGTAATTTAAAATCTCTGGACCTTTAACTGATATCTCCTGGGATCAAAAACTTCAGAAGCTGAACTCAAATCTTTAAAATGTATTTTCTTCTATCTGTGCAATCTTTACAGAAGTTATTAACTGTTATCAGTTACAATCCCTACTTGTGTCTAAATAGAGTAATTAAGCCATGTAGGGCTCTAAACCTAATTATTCCAAATGATAACTGAAATAAGAGCCTTATGAATATCTGAGCCCAATTTTCTGCATCAATTTGCTTGTTTCCAAAAATTTTCTCTGGAACAGAAAAAACTCAACCTTTTTATCTCCTCATTAAAGTTTTCCCTGCTTGCCCCAATAATTTTTCACTGAGTTTTTGTGGAGGCAGCTTTTACCAAGACAGCAAACTATGGTGAGTCGTTTGGGGAAATGAAACACAACGAGACAAAACAGAAAAAAACAAAACAAAAAAAACCCAAAACAAAATAAAAACCCAACCAACAAAAAATAAGCCCAAACCCAACCAACCAACCAACCAACCAACCAACCAACAAAAAAAAAAATCCTGAACAAATGAAAATAAAGAAAAGATTTTATTGTGGAACATTAATTCCATGCTCAAGTTGAGGCATGGACATGCTGAATTGAAATAAAAATTACAACATATTGTTGTAACTAAGAGCTGTATCTGTGAACCCAAATGGTAATATATTCCAGATTTTTGCATTTTCAATGTTGTAACAAAACTTGGATCTGATGATTTAAATGGGCAGGAGCACAAATTTCATAGGTCTGCCATTACCATGTTGAACTGATGCTTCAATGGGGGTGAGCAGATATTTTGGTTTATTTGCTAGCTTGGGTTGCTGTGGTCTGAGGAAGAGGCAAATAAAGCCTGAAACATCATCACAGAAACCCTGATATTACATCTTGGATGTTCAAACTATCACTATTCCAGTCAAGTAAGGTTTTGGAAGGCTGTCAGGACTAATTCTTTACTTTTATACCTCTTAATAAGGTCATTTTTTGTTTGGTTTTGGACACTTTTGCTAGGCAAATACAGATTTCTATCTGTTTCTCAGTGCTTCTTATTTTCAAACATTTAAAAAATATGAATTATAAGCATATACAAAATAGATATATGCACATGTCATGGTATCACTTCTTCTGGCTTTTAGGTCAAAAATGATGCTCAGGTGTCTGAATGAGCATGAAGTCGTACTGCTTTTCCCATGTTGGATAGTTGGTTACACCATGGATGTTCAGCTCCCTTGCAGCCTGAAACTGATTATTTTTGTGTAAGAAAAAGACCTGAGGCTGTCATGCTTTTTGTTGGCTGTCACACCATAATAAAGGCTATTGTCCTGAAGTTTCTTTGTAAGGAGATGGAGAACACAGAAACCTCTAAAAGTGTGAAAAAAGGAACATTCTAAACAGTGAAGAGCCCTCACATAAGACAGAGAAAAATTGTGTCATTTTTGTGTCCCCGAAAACTTTGTCTTTCATCTGCCTCAATGTGGCCTTAAATTGTCTTCAAAGAAAAGTTTTAAGAAACATCAGCCCGGGTCACATTCCTTTACTCTCTCCTGCTGTAATTCAAAATTTTTACTGACACCATTACATTGAATAAGTAAAAGGTGAAATTCAATGATGAAAGACAGAGTTGAGATGAAAAGCAAAGTCTGTACTGGCGTGACCTCCCAGCCAAATATCTGTTTGTAGGCAAGATAAAAATTGTAATAGAAGCCACTCACTCCATCTAAAAGATACTTTAAGTTTGCAGTTAATTATTTTCACCATTATGTGAGCAATTTCAGAAAGGAAAAATTCTTCATGTCAAAACATGATGTTTGAAGCATGTGACACTGATTTATTTCTTCAGTATTCTTCCAGAGATTTTATCCTTTTCCATATTTGTATTGCAAGACCTTAAGCTGTACTAGATTTAAGTTCACTGGGTCAAGTGCTGCTGTATTGATCTGTGCTTGACACTACCCAAAAGAAGAACAGGTTTTGTTTTGTTTTGGTTTTTTTTTATTTCCTCTTGAGTATTTTTGGTTGGTTCATTAGCTGGGTTTTGTCTGATTTTCGTGTGATTGGTCTAAGCAGAACACCTCGAGAAGGTGATTTTTTTTATTTAAATATCCAGCTGTGATCACCTGTCTCTGTGCTGTTTCAGCTGTCTAAACACCTGTTGGTAGTTTCAGGGTGTTTTTCTTGACAACACCTCTGCAAGACAAAGTCATGTGGAGAAATCCAACCCACCTCTTTTCAGGTTAGTTCGTGACTACACCTTTGCAAATGATTCCCCCAAGTGTCTGCTGTAAAAAGGACCATGCTGGAACTCAAAAACTTTATTTTCCTTTGCAAAGCTGTAGAATCCAAACGTGCAGGACAAAGACTTTTACCATTGTTGATTTATTTATTCATGATATTTTGTTCTTAACCTCACTCCAGACAGCAGCGTGCACGTCCCACGTCTCTGTCCCCAGCTCAAATGGCGACTTTGCACATTTCCTAAGGCTGCAGAACTGACTAACCACAAGCATGGGTGTTTCAGTCCTTATTTTTAATGACATTGCCAAAATTAAATAACCTGGAAGTTAATATGCCCAAGCCATGCTGCACAGATATTTTTAAACGTAGGAAACATAGGAAAATTATCCGTATTTTTAAAACATGGAATAAAAAAAGCCATATTTTTAAACATGGAATGAAACACAGGAAAATTGGGAATTAAGATTATGCATTTTAAAGCAATTTAGATATTTTTATTCCTGCATTACAATGCAAATTTATCAGAATTTCTGCCTTGTACTGTGTTTTGAGGGGTCAGTACCACTGCTAAAATGTGGGCCTGAAGCTGGGATAGATTTGCTGACAGACACAGAAAATTGAAAGATGAATAAGATGAAAAATGGGGACTGTTCGTGGCTCTCTGGCCAACCTGTGCCAGTCCCTCACCACCCTGAGGGGGAGGAATTTCTTCCCAACATCCCATCTTCCCTATAACCACAGATGACTGAAGACATAAGTTTGCTTCATTAATAGAAAAAAAAAAAAATTATTTTTAGTATGCATTTTTCATTACAAATGTCCAGGAAACAAGAATTGAAAATTTCCTGTTTACCTCTCATGAAAAAAAATTGAAAAAATAAAAAATTTCCAGTTTGCCTTTCAGTGTGAGAGAGATCTATTTTTAGCTCCCAGACTGCCTTTTGCTTCAAAGCAATCAGCTCTTACAGATTAGGGAGATTTCTGTCATTGCACAATTAATTTTATTTAAGCAATCATTGCAGCTTTGAGTAAGTGTTTCCTATTACCTTGTTCTAAATCATTTAAAACTAAAAGGTTTTCTAATAGATTCACGGCAGGCTAATTTGCAGAGCTAAGCAGGGATATATGCCAGCCGTGTTTTAGTAAATATGGCAAAGTTTCCTAATCTCAAAACATATGTGCAGTATCTCTTCACATAATCCCCTGTTTCTGCAACATCTGTTCCCCAAAAAATAAGTGCATCTGAATGTGAAATTAATTTACATTCATAGTTTCCTCATCATATTTTTTTTATTAGTTTCCTACGGAGAAACTATAGATGGGAAATATAGTGAATTTCCAAAATATATTGGTATTTTGAATAGCTTCATTTCCAAGGTAAAAGCTTTAATTTATACACTTATGTAAATTTATAAATAAGTTTGTGTGTGTGTGTGTGTGTGTGTGTATATATCTATATATATAGGTACAATAACTTTTTTTTTTAAAAATAATGTAAGTACATGGATTATTTTACTTTCTGCTTTAGTCTTTTTCACAGTAGCTTTCACCTACACCATTTCTGACAATGCTGTGCTGCACTGGGAGTGTGAAGTATACCTGAAATAAAAGGCATAACTTTAATTTGGGAACCCAATTCTAGCTGCTGCACATCTTCTTCCATATTCTCTCCTTTTTTCCTTCACAAAGGATGATAACAGACAGCAGTGGTGGTGGGATAGAATTGGAGACACAGCCTAGGCGGGTTGTTTGGGTGAATGGTCCTCGTCAGGTTGTCTTTACCAGGCTCAGCTTATGTTATTTTAAGTGAAAATTCTGATTTTTAAGCAACTGTTTGAAAAACAAGAAAGGAAAAAAAGAAAAAAAAAAACAAACCCAAACAAACAAAACTGCCCTGGTGAAATCAAAGCAGAAATAGATGTTGCAACTAGAAAAAGAGATATTTGTAAAGCCTGATGTTTGCTTTTTTGAATTACCTGCCCTGGGGTCCTGATACTTGGAGACACTCAGATATTTCTGTAGGGTGCTTCTCCTTTTTGAGAAAGAGCGTCTGAGTGTACAGGAAAGGTGAGTAACAGTCTACGAGATTGCTGCCTCAACTCCTCTTTCCCCTCATAAAACTCTACCTCTTTCAACTGGCATGAAATCCTGCCAGAAATGGGCTGTGGACTCTTCATTTTTAGGGATACGGAAAGAAATTATAATTTTTTCTTTAATATTTTGCGATATATTTTCCTCCTTCAAATCAGTGCACCTCCCTTATACGTGTGTGATGCCAATTTAAAACTTTTGCCAAAAAAACCCCCTCAAACCAAGAAAAAAACTCCAAAAGCATCTGAAAAACCTTTAATAGTTTTAATTTAGCAGAAGAAATAAGGAATATACATAAAGGAGAGACAGATTGCACTATCAACAAATAAAACTGTAAAATTCAAATAACCACACCCTTCAGAGACTTGATTTTCTCTTTTTTACTTGTTGAATTGGACTGTTTTTAATAAAACACCAGTGTTACAATATTGTTTTATCTCTCAGCTGTTTCTAGGGGTTCCTCTTTAAAGACCTCTCCATACTATATCTATATTATTCTGTATTTTAAATTAGTTTTGAAAGCTACTGGCTGTGTATAAATAATGTCTTTACATATCTTGTTGCATATTCATGTCAAACCCACACAGATAAAAATAAAAAAGAAAACAAACCAAATCATTTGCAATTCCAGAAATAATTTTAAAAAACCTTATTAGTAAAAAAATTAACTCTGTTAGACAGAATTGTCTAAAGTTCTGTCACAGCAACATTATTCTGTCTATATACTCAACATTTTGCCCTCTCTAAAGTAAATTAATAAAGTTCTACACCTTTGAAACATCCGTTTGGGAAATGTCTAAAAAGAATTCTTTGATGAGACATTTCCCCATGGACAGCCTAAAATTTTCTTCTCTTTTTCCTTTTTCTTTTTATGTTTTAGTTTCTTCAGATTCTTATTAACTCCAAAATCTTTGATTTGCTTGAAGTTGTTCCCTTCCTCTTTTACAATGAAAGTCCAATACTGAGGGTTTTAGAGCCATGGGGAACTATTTCTTTGAAAAACAAATTTTAGATTGGGGCTTAACAGGATTCAAATCCTTGTGTGGAATTCTGAGAGGCTGAGACCTGGTGGCAAAAATATTAGCAAATTTCTGGCAAGAAAAATGTGCAGCTGCAGGTTTCCTAATGAATTTTCCTAATGAATTTTCCTGATGAATTTTTCTAACGAGAAACAGGATTTGTTAAAGAAAGCATAAAAGTTTGTGTTTTTCCTGTTGTGAAATGGCAGGAAACTTTCAAATATCTGAAAGACAAGAGAAAGGCCATGAAACAAAAAGAAAAATAAATACTTAATGCTACCTCATTAAAACATCAAATTTAGTTAATGGTGGGTTCTAAACCAGTGTAACTAGAAAACATATACAAAAAATATAAAATATATAAAACCACATACAAAATGTAGATGTGTGCCAATGCAGTGCATGCATGAATCTATACAAATAAGCTATTTAAAAACAAGAGAAAAAGTGGAACTGAATTCTGCTCATGGATCAATGGAATTAGATTTCACGAGGCAGACATATCAATAATTTTCAGTTTTCTGAAAAGAACAACAGGAAACTTGCCCCTAAAACCCGACAGGTTAAATGTGATTTAATTTTTGGTGTTTTGTTTGTCTACAGAAATGATAGTTAAGAGAGTTCTGAGTTTTATAAAGACACTTATTATTAATATGTGTTGAAGTTTGAAGGACAACCATTAAAATTCCAAACTTGTTAGCATATTTCCAGGTATTTGGGTTTTACTTCATGATCCTGAAGATGTTTGTGTACTCACATAGCTTTATTAATAGAAACAGTTCTACTTGAATTCTGAAAGTTAAGTCATGTGAATGCTTAATATTTGCAGAAGCTGAATCTTGAGCAATTAGTAAGATCTGATAAAAAAACCCCCAAACCTCAACAAATTAAACTTATTTGAATCCCAGACCCTCAAGTATGACTCCTACATTCATTTTGGACTCCAGAATATCAGGTCTTATTTTCAGATAGGTTGATTTTTCATAGTGTTCAATTAGTTCAACATTTATGAACACCAGGAGGTGTAAAAACTTCCTTGTTTCAAACATGATATACAAGGGATTTTTTCTGGCTCCTGTGATAAAAGTACAATAGCTTTAAAGTATGTTTAGGGCTGCAAAGTGAAGGAAGAGTCCAGGAATTGGAAAAAAGTGCCCTAAAATAAAAATATTTCAGTGTTTTACCTTCTATTGAAATTTAAATCTTTTCTGCAAGCTATTGAAGCACGCACAAATCTTACCCAATACTACAAATAAGCTGTTCTCTATGAAATTTTTGTACTGATTATAAACACGACAGTGTTTTGAATCAGCAGACATTAGCAACCCAAAAAACTGCTTATTGGTCCAAAATTATCTATCTGCCTATTTCATTGTCATACTTTTACACTATGGACCAGAAGAATCTGAAGAGTTGGTCAAAACAGAGTTCATCATTCAAAAACCCATTTTGCTCCTGAATTTAAACAGCTGTTGGAGAAAAGAGTGTTGGAAGATTTATATTGTGTGAGGCAGTACTATATCTGACATTGTTGAGCCTTGTGAAAGTTAAAATCTGGCTATTTCTTGGATTCTTTTTAAAACACCGCCTTATAGAGAACTTTTTTTTTGAGGAAAAATAAAGGTAGAGCTAACAGTAGCTTTGATTTGGAGTCCAGTATGACGTAAATCAATAGAGGAAATATAAAATTAGAGAGACCACAATAATGAAAGAGCATAATCTGTGGTATCTGTGCAAGATAATAATGAATATATTAAACCACCACATGGTCACTTCCAGAAGGACTTTTACTCTCAGAAACTTAATAGAAATCTCAGCGGGTCAGGAAAGTCAGGGGCTGCATTGTTAGTAAGTGAAAAGTCGCTCATCACTGAGCAGGGGGAACGGAGGGAAAAGCTAACTCATGAGAAAATAATGACTGAGAATCAATAATTCTGTCAGCACACGAGCATACTTGCTGCTCCTGGAACTGCTAAACAATATCCAGGTGAGTGTTTTGCTGCAAAAAAATCTTACCAAAAGGAAAAGAGATTTTAAAAAAGGCATTGCTAACCAAGAGAGCTTATCTGTAATGGATCGTTCTCTGGATCCAGGAGCAATAATTGTACTCACACTGCTTTTATTCATGGAAATGATCACAGTGTATCTCACATCAAATATCACTTCTGGTTTCTCTGGAAGATGTCCTGATTAAATATACAGTTTGGTCTTTATTTTCTTGCGGGAACTTAATCTTTGATTTAAATTTCTGGGGCAGCCTTTAAATGACCTCAGGAGTTATTCTGAGCTGCAGAATTGTGCAAAAGCACACTTGCAGCAGTGAGATGGATTCCTAAAAACTCCTATTGGAATGGTTTAGAAAACTATCAAAAACCCCTGAGACAATGAATCTATACAAGGGATGCCATCATCCATTTACACTCATTCTCTGAGCTGTGAATACTCCCTTAAATAACTTTTGGGTGTGGTGTTCTAACATTCCCAGTGGGATTCACACTGGCATCTCCACTGCAGGTGCTTACCTGCACTCTGCTCATGAGAAAACAGTGAAATCTGCTTTTAATGCTAATTTCATCTTCAAGTTGACTTCTAAAAGAAGATGGATAAACAAAGGGAACCTCGGCTGGCCAGCTGAGATGGGGACTTCTACAGAGCAGAAGTTCAAAATACTTTCACTAACTCTAGGCACTGCAGGCATTGCTGGGCATTTTGCATTCTCAGAGTCAGAGCTGATGAGACAAAAACCCCACCTTATGCCATGATATCATTTTGATTAAACAAGACTTTTTTTCAGGGGGAGCATCACCACTCCTCCTTTTAAAGCAGCACCTGCCTGTTCTTTAAATGATGGTGATTTTTGGGTTGCCTGTTTTTGGATTCATCCATTTTCTGAAGCTTGTGATTTGGTAAAAACAGCAAGTTTAGCCGTTTCAGTTGAAATCTTTACCTGTTAAACACCAAATTATGATTTTTACATTTTACAACCAGTTCTTTACCAAGAGTTGTCAAAGCTAAGGCAGGCCAGGGCTTTATCCATGGTGCAGACCCCTCCTTAGGTAAGACTGTTTTACATTCCAAGTTTGAAATGATTGTGCACAGGAATTAATGATTTCCTATGCTGTTGGGGATGGAGAGTGTCTTTTCATTGTTTCAGCTGGCTTTATAGCTTTTCAAGGGTTTATGACAAAATTCGCATTTCCTGAAGTAATAATCTTGACACATAAGGGAAATTACCTGCTTAAAATAGAAAATTAGCTCAACTTCATTATAAACTCAGAACTGTTCCCACCAGTGATGTCTCAGTCACAGACACTGCCTTTTGAGCTGAGTTCTATCCACAGCAGTCCCTGCTTCAGTAAAAGGATACTTTTGAGGAGAAACAGTTTTTCTTCAGCAATTCTTCCCAAGTACAAAAGTTCAGGAAGAATTCCTAATAAAAATCTAGCACGCAGCCATTTCTAGTGATAATAGCAACTTACTGAACACGTAGAAGTCTATCTAAATTATTGTTCATATTACACACTGTTTTATAAAGAGAAAAAGCAGCAAATCCTGTCAGAGAGTTTATGAGCTCAGAAAAAGGCACAACCTCCTGGAGAATTTTCTGTTCTACAGGGCATAAAGTAAGGTAAATTGAGTTGAAAACACATGAGGCTGTCCAAGTCAATAGGTAATTCTTTGATACCACAACCCCTGAAGGAAGTCAGTATTTCATTTGGTTTCTTGTAGTCCCATGATTCAGCTTTAACAGTGTTTCTCTGATTCAGCTGATATCCTGAGAAAAGGGTTTGGTATCAGTTCTGTGGGAAAAAAAGAAACCTATCCTCAGGGGATTTTGGCAGGCCAAATTAAATATGATATCGTTGGAAAAATGACAGTGAAAATGTTTTGAACAGGCATATTTTGGCTTTTGGTCAACGTTATCACGATGCCAGATTGTAGCACCAAGATTTCAACGGGATAGAAATTAATGAAATTGTTTTGTTTTTTTTTTTTGCACTCTTTGTGTTGCACCAAACCATACATCTTCATAAAACTAAAACTGAACCTCAGAATGCTTCGGCCCTTTAGGTTAATCAAAATACATTTTTGCTCTTTCTAGAGTTATTTTCCATTTTTCCTATGTCCTGTATCTATTTACCTCTTTCAGAGAGACATGAAACTCTTTATGACATATGAAAACCAAACAGCAAAAAGGTGAATCTGTGTTCCAAAAAAACCCCCACAATTCTATTTTTTAGACCTGCTTATTGCCAATAAAAGGAAAAGATTAATTTGGCAAACCACATGCAGCTGTCTCCGTATTTTATGAAAACTATTCAGGTAGAATGTGCTGCAGGTGCTACATCAAGTGACTTCCTTTAAAGAGGGGGAGGCTATATAATTGGAATGAAAGCTCTATTTATAAACTGGAAGTTATAAATTGCTGCTTGAATGAATTAAAAGGGTGGCTGAACAAAGATGAACAGCAGTCCTGTGTCATACCCCAAAAAATCTGTAGCAGATGAGTGCACTCGCCAAACTTTTTGATTCTATGACTGCTGGAAATTCATATTTTAGCCAAATCTGAGCATATCTTCATGGCATTAAGGAAATGACACCTAAAACATGAAGGTCATATCTCTCCCCATTTCATTAAGGTGCTGGAGATGCTCACTGAACTAAGCACATAATTCAGCAAGGGCAGAGCAATGTATTTCCACTTTCTTCTAAGAATCAACTCTGGAGATGTTTGAAGAGGGGTTAGATGTTTTTTGTTTGCTTGTTTGTTTGTTGGTTTGTTTTTATCTTTAAGCATGTGACAGAAAAGAGGTAAATAGAAGTTTTCCAATGTGCTCTGATAAGAAATGTGCAGAAAAGTAAACAGATTTATTTTAAGTACTTATTTTGTTTTATTTTCCTAATGCCACATCACGGCAAAGACTCCACACAAAAGGACTGTAAAATGGTATTTCATGTTAGTTAACACCAGCAATGTGAGCAGAAATGTCATGTCCAAAGCTATTATTATGTCAGAAATTATTACTGGAAATTCTTTTCCAGCGTCAGTTGTTAAGACTGGGATGGATTTTTCACATCTTATCACAAGAGTAATTGTGCAGCTTCCAACTGAATTTCCTAACATCAGGTTACGGTGCAATGATCTCAAAATGGAAATAATTTTATTTAATACCATTGAACTATCAGTAAAATACTACTTTTTGTGTATACTTCAGCAAATCCTTTCACAATTTCGACTCAGAAGCTGCTCCATTTTACTTCTAAGGGGAAGCTATTATTCGTAATGGCTTGGTAAGGATTAAGTAGTTGGAACTTGCAGAGCATCCTGAATTTGTGACATTTTTCAACCGCTTGAATATGTTAATAGTGAGATATGATTTCCTTACAGAGCTACATGCTGTGGATTTGCCTTCCAGGTTCTCATTTCTTCCATGCTGTCTCTGCTTCGATTGTTCAAATTAAGTGTCCTGTTATACAAATGACGACCTTCCCAACTCCATTTTTAAATGCACATAATCCTGAGCCAGGAACTGGGTAAGGACTACCTTATTTTCAAAAAAAAAAAAAAAAATTAAGAGGTAGATGGCTTGAGCAGAAGGAATCTTGCATATCCTGTTGCTTCAGTTTTATCTTCCAAATATTTATATTAAAAAGCCCTTCAGGTTGTTCTTCCAGGCCTTTTCACTGGGGTATCATTATTGGATCAACTTAAGAGAAGCACTTTGGTCCATTTATTCCCTTTTCTGCCTCAAAAGGTTACTCATTCCTGGAGAGCATCAGTGAAATATGGACCCAAAAAGCTCAAACCCATGGAGACTGTAACTCATTATCAGATGTCTCAAGCATCCTTTCTAATTAGAATGTGTACAGCAAGAATATTCATGCTGTGAAGTGTGAAAATCTGTGCAGCAAACAATGTGGAAAGGACCTGTACTAAGGTACATGAATGAAAAACGAAAGTGCTGCTTGGAGTTGTGCTTTTATAACCAGTCAAAGTCAGCTACAGTCGTAGAGAGTTTCTCGTTCGGCTTTTGTTAATTATGCAAATGTTGTGTACAGTGATCAAAGGTTAATTTCAATTCCCTATTTGTGTTCTGTCTAATCTATTGCATCTAAAATTTGAGAGTAGTCGCCACAGAACAGGTACTGTCCACTGTCATAAAACAGTGCATTGTAATTTGAAATGCATCAGTGTTGTGATGACTTTGTATTTATTTATTTATTTACTATTGATGCAGTAAGAAAGTAAGTCTTGGCAGCTTTTTTTTTTTTTTTTAAAAAGTATTTAAAATTTCCTCTTCCACTCAAAACAGACAAGTCAAATTCAGAGAAGATCTGGAATTTGGAACCAGGAGAATATGCAGTTATCAAAGGACAGAAACCCAAATCCACAGAAATCAATAGGATTCAAATTTGAAAGTGCTGAGGAATAAGTCCAGTCAGGCTCACAGTGGTCACTGTCTCATCTACTAAATGTAGAAATGCTAAAGTGAAAATCACTGCAGTTGTAAAAAATGACAGCCCAGACCACCCAAAGTGACCTGGAAGGGGAACAGTGGCATTCAAAATGTTCGCTCTACTAACTGCAGGAAATGGAAACTCCTTGACAAAAAGTTTCTAACTAAGCCTACAGACAAATCAAGAAATGAAAGGCTTTGTTAAAAAGTTTTGATTTCCCTAAAATTTACATTAAAATAATAACAGGTGAATTATATAGTCCCCCCCACATTTTATTTAAATTTTGAAAATATTTTTTATTTTTTATTTAATCCAGGTAATTATCTAAATAAAAAGCAAATGTTAAGTTTTTCCTCTTAACTCAGTATAAAGTTTAATTTATGCTGGAAAAGAAAATGTCTTGGAAGGACAAATTTCCATTTAGCACAACAGCAACGAGAGATTAAAGGTATTACCTGATAGGATATTTATCATGTACATCTGCAGAAACACATAAGCATGTGCTAAAGTTTTCAACACTTTAATCTGGAGACCCTAATTAATTATATGCCATCATATTCAAATGCAGATAACATTTGAATACTTTTTATTTTTGATAAGTCTTATATTTCCTTCCTTTGAAAACTGCGTGTTGAAACAACATATCCGGACTTTACCTTATAAAACCACATTTATTGGATTTTTAATTTAATATTCTCCACATAAATGGTGGATCATGTGAGTAGTTTGAAGTGGGAAGGAACATTAGCCTGAAAGATCTGAAGTGTTTTCTCTACTTTTAGGAAATGGTAAATAAAGGTGGGAGGCACCAATTTGTTGCAGGTATGATTTAAGCCTCTGATAGCAGAATTCACACACTAATGGCTGTCTGATTTTCTTTCAAGACCTTCCTTGTCCGAGATTAATTTTTTTCTTTAAGCATGATGCTAATTTATTCTGTATCCTACAATGTGGAACATTTAATTGTTTGGGGTTTTTTCCCTTTTAATTTAAGAGGACAAGCATAAGCAACAAAATATTTCAAAAGCACCTTTTAATGCAGAATCTCTGTCAAGGAGCATTCACAGCCTTGATTTGCAGATGATCAGACTCCCCCAGTGGCATCACTTAATTATGAAGACAAAGTTACTCTAGAAACAGGGTCCCATTTGAAAGAATTTCACCCATAAACTGATAATGGAAATGAATAATTATTGGAGATGCAAGTGATTCTTCGACAAACACTAAATCTGGGAAAAAACAAATGGATGTTTTCCTTAATCTCAATTTTCTCTGTGCTAGCTAGAAAGGCAAAAATAATGATGCTGATATGCAAAACATCTGTAATTAGACATAATTGTTAAGAATGGAATATTACTTACAATACCAGCATAATAGCAGTTGCATTCTCCTGTCCTTTTTACTGCTCTAATAATACTTACCTTTGGAAGCACAGCTCTTTTCCCTTGCCATGTAATTTTTGAAAGTGCATGTAGTTATGCAGTTTGCTTTTTATTCTTTCTTATTGAATCCGACCTTCCAGGTGAGAAAAAAAGAGTGATTGACCAGAAAAATAAAAGAGGAGGGGGAAAAAAAAAAGTGTGAGAATGACAGCTCCTTAATAGTGCAAAGAAATAACATTTAAATGACCACTTGTCTAAAAAATTCCTGCCCTCTTTGAGGACTAGCTGCCACTTTTGTGCCTGCAGTGAGTTACAGGTAAAATAGAGTGTTTTTCCCATCAATAAACTCATTTGCAGCCTGAGGTGTTACCAACTTGTAGCACCCCAGTAATAAAGCAGAGTGCTTGAATTCCTGACATTTTGGTGTGGGGTTTTTGTTGGTTTTTTTGGTTGGTTGGTTTGGGTTTTTTTTTTGTTTTGTTGTATTTTTTTGTTCTTATTTTGTTTTGTTTTGTTTTGTTTTGTTTTGCTTTTTTGTGGGGTTTTTCTTTTGGTTGGTTGGTTTTNTTTATGGACAGTAGAACACAAGACCATAGATGTGAGCAGTTGCTTCAGTGGCCAAGAGGTCAGAAGACACTGAGGATCTGCATAAGGCGAATCAGTGCAAGGATTATTTCTGCTTATGGATTTTAGTAATTTTCCTTCCTTTCCCTTTTCTCCCTAGACTCACTCATGAGTTCAGCTAAGTGAGAGGAATGAAAGACAAACGTGGAGGAGCCACTTCAGAGGTGAAGTCAGACTCCTCTATCTTGATTTGAAGGGTTTTGGGGGGTACATTTCAAGAGTGTCCAGCAGCCAGTCTATGGGATAAAAGTGATTAAAACCCCATCAAGCAGCCCACAATAAAATACAGCAAACAGAGGAGACATGACTGTGGACACAGAGCAAAGAATTACAATACAAATCCACCACTAGATTGACAAGCACTTCTAGAGACAATCTCATGGAAGAGGCTTTTCCACAACCAAAGCACCAAAAATATGGATGTTTGTGCTGAGCAGGTCTTCCTGAACAGTGGGAGAAGGCTATTGCAACCCACCCCTGAAGGTGGGGTAAATGAGGTTATTAATAGATCTTTTGGGGCAGATTGGAGTGAGATGACATTGATTGACTGGAGTTTGCATATTTTTTCTTTTTTTCTCTTTTTTTCTTTTTTTTTTCCCTTTTTTTTCTTTTTTTTTTTCTTTTTTTTTCCTTTTCTTTTTCTTTCTTTTTTTTTTTTTTTTTTTTTCTTTTTTACTGCTTTTTTTTTTTTTTTTTTTCTTTTTTTTTTTTTTTTTTTTTTTTTTTTTTTTTTCCATAGTTACTGCCTGGTCTTCTCTATCAAAAAAACTCCACATCTTTTAGCAATGGGGTGATGCAATCAACAAAGTGTTGCTTTTGTTGCTCTCAGGAAGCAGAGTGGTGCCTAATTGGTAACCTGGAGAGGTGTCTGCACGGAACTCCTGCTTGGGTGCAATCAGATATGACAAAACCATCTACCTAATGGAAAAACTTGTGATTTTCTCTAAGAAATGGGAATCTGCTTCATCTTTACGTGCGAGGGAAGAAGCTGTTAGGATTAAGACACCTCTCATTTTGCAATAGTCAGGACTCATTTGCTGAAGTGATGAGAAAAAACCATTGCGAAGTCTCTTTGCTTCTTTGTTCTTCACAGACGTTTTGCAGTCTGTGCTCCATGATGACACCACACAATTTCACTCTGCTTGAGAGCCAGAAACAAAATTTTTAAGGCTAATCTGAGTTTTTACCATTTCCTGTGATGTGCAGATATCAGAAAAAAGAGTTTATTGAGCATTTCTCCTTTTCTCCTTGGAGGGTCAGCATCATTTTCTTTAAGGACTGCAGTGGGAGTACCAGGGTAGGCTGTCGACATGGTGCTACACAGAGCCCAAAAATAAGTGCTTAAAAGAACAGACAATGAATAATAAAATAAAGAAAATTTTAAAATGTTCATAAACTCTTTCTCACTCAGTGCTCTGCCCTTATTGCCCATTCCATGCATGGATTTTGGTCAGCCAAAATCTTCCAAAGTTATTTTTTTAAAGCAGGTACTCCACTTTTTTGCCCTCATTATACAAAGCTTGCTACAGCATAAGCACACTTTCATAATTGCAGCCCATTTAAGTAGGTAAATTATTTTCATGAACAGTTTTCCAGAGTCTAATTATCACCCTTTGATTAGTGTGTGTTGTTATAATATCAGCCTTTTCTTAAAAATGCCGAATATTAACCCTTTTTGGGAATGTGCTGGAATTAATAGGTATTCTATCTCTTTAGTGTTGTCTCAGAAAAATCTAGATATAGAGACAATACAGCTGTAAAACCAATACTTTCTGGTAAAGAAGGAATACAGACAGCAAACTGTTATAGAGATGCTTAAGTAATGTTACCATGACTCTTAAAGATGTCATCAGAATTCAGTTTACAGTTCTAAAAGCAAAGGAATGAGTAAATGTAACTATGTTGGTATGTAAATTCTCAGGATGTTTTCTGCTCTTTCTTTAGTGGTTATTTTCCTTTGGTGTGTCTGCAGGACACCACCACCAGGAATCTCAGCTCAGGTGGAAAGCAGGTGGGTTTGGGTTGGTAAATCATAAAGCAACTTGTGGATAAACCCACCAGTGAGAATCCTGGACTCGGTGGAATTTTAGCACGAAAGAAGTTTGTAAGTTACCTGTAAAAAACACAAAAACCTTTTATTGAGCCCCAAAGCAGAAGAAGTGAGAGAGAAGTTAGCTTTACCTTGCTGATGTTATAAACCAGGTGACGAGAAGGGCACACAAATACCCCAACCCCTCTCTCCATTTCATCCTGCCCCAGCTCAGACCAGCTCTAACAGGAGCATCCTGTGGTGCTGCCCAGGGCTCCAGCAGAGCAGAGGCTGAAAGCTGCACCTCCTTTTTCCCAACCTCCTAAAAAAGCTTTCAGGAAACCGAGGGAATGGCATTCTGACAGCCAGCACATCTCTTGTCTTACATAACATAACACAACAGTCTTATTCTGTGATTAATCTCCCAAAAAAGGGCCTTTCAACCTCTGCCAGTCTGCCACCAGGTCCTTGTGTTTCTCATCAGGCCTAAAGGCAGTCCTGTACACTAAAAAAGAAATAACAGTTAATGTACAGACAAAAAAAGCCTTTAGGGACTCACTGACCTTTATTTTTTTTTTTTTTTACTTTTATTCAGACAGCTCATTCTGTGCCTTCCTCAGTTTTTTTGTGGATTTATCCCCTAATAAACAGCACTGAACCTTTGCCACCTCTGAACGTGCACCTACACAGTGTAATTACTTTTCTCCTTTGGAGCCCATTCATTAACACCGGATGGAAAGTTATGAAATACAAAGAATATGTAAAATTGGTTTTGCAACGTGTCACAGGCAGTTTAGTGTCAGGGACTTGGAAACAGCTTCTGTGACAAAAAACCAATAAATTACAGGAGGATGAATTTTAGCAGAACAAGAGATATAATTTAGAGAGTTATTTTGAAGGGAGAATATTTGAAGATCAAAGAGCTAATCCTTAATAGCTTTTAACGTAAAAAGGAAAAACGTTTCTTTTCCAAACACTTGTTTTAAATGTAATGCATAGTGCAGAAATTTCTTTTATTTTCCTTTAGAAATAAAATAATGAATATAATTGAAAATCATTTTCTTTGGGAAAAAAAAAATTGGAGAAAAGGAAAAGAAACTGTCAGTTAATATCTAACTTATACTTAATCTGAGAAATCACTGCTTTCTGCCACGGCAGATCCACTTTGTTCAAGCTAAAATAAGCTTGTCTTCAGGATTTAAGATGGGGAGTACCTTATAGTAGAGACAATCATTGGTGCAACAATGAATGAATCACCTCATTTGTTCCCTGTGCATTTTGTCAGCATCCACACCTGGAAAAAAAAAAAAAAATTATTTTGTCGTGGTAGCTATTAACACAGTTTCTAACTAATTAAAACCACTTATACACCTCTTAAAACCACTGTGTGTACACTGTGACCTAACAAATTGTCCTTCTGAAACCTACAGTCCACTCCAAACACAGTTTATTCCCAATTTCTTCAGATCAGAGGGTAAGAGAGTTGTCTCATCACTCAGGTCACACCAGAGAACTTTCCGATTTTCCCAAGTTGTTGATAATTTTAGTGAACTTTTTTCAGTGAAAATCTGAAAATTCTGGGGAAAAATAAATAGATTGATAGATAAATATTAATTAAACCTACCTTAAAATGTTTAATCTGGCAAATAAAAAAAAAAAACCTCTGGATTACAGGGTTGTTATTTTGTCAGTTAATTCACATAACAAGATTTTTGTACTGCATGTGTAGCCAATGAAAAAAAGTGAAATGTCGCACAATCCCATGACAATTATTGGTAAATTCTATAAAGCTGCTGATCAATTCGAGCCTGGACTGGGGCAATAAAGCCCAAGTAGTGAGTATGTTGTGGAAAAGTGAAGGAAAACATAATGTTTCCACTGCTCAAAAGTGTACTGAATTCAGTCCAAAGGTGAATATTACACATTTTGTCTTAAAAGGCATCCAAACTTTCAAAAAGTCAAGGAAAAGCAAAAAAAGGAATAAATAAATAAAAAAAGAAGAAAGATCTATACTATGATAAATTAAAGGAGTAAGACAAGAATGGCACCAGCTAATTTGCTGGATCTTGTGGGTTTTTGGAGGGGGTAAAGGAAGAAAGACACAGCACATTTCAGAAAAAAAAAAAAAGAAAATGCTGGTTTATGACCTCCCAAAGATTTCAGTGCTTAATTCCTTGATTCTTTTATTCAGTAGTTCAGGAAAAAAAAAAAAAGAAATAAAAATGTGCCAAATCAAAGGTGACCCAAGTGGCTTTTATACCTTTATTATTCCATACCTGGCAACGTGCTGCGGCTGCCTACTATTTCAGAGGGCTTTCAGTACCTGCAAACGCACAGCTGGTGATTGGTATTGCCTAAATGAGATCTTTTATCCCACAGATATGTTATTTACTTATTGCTGGCAGTGTGCATGGAGAACATCTCCTGTTTTTGGGGCCGACTGCTGCTCTGTGTTGGTGCTGGTGCAATTAGAGCTGAACACTCTCCATTACAGGCCCCGTGAACGGACAAAAGAGCTGCCAGTGCCTGCAATTTGTCTTCATTTCTTAACGCTGCTAAAGTGCCTGTACAGTTAAATATTTATCCACACTACGATTCCCAGAATTGTGTGGGTGAGTAAGGGGAAAATTCAGGCAGAGAGGGAAAGATTATTTCTACAAAAGTCGTGTTCTCAACAAGCTGCTTTCTGTGCTGGGCTTGTCAGCTCTGCCACGTTGCTTGTTGGCTGTAAGGTTTCCCAAATTTCAAGCCACATTATTTATTAGTTTTATAAACCAGGTGCTCTGTGTCTGCTCGCCTGTGTTGATGCCATGATATCTCACAGACTCTGGGCTGTGTAAAATTGCCAGAAGGTGCAGCAGCACTGGCCCACACGCGTTGCTGAACATCAATATGTGTGCTCACTGTGTGCTGCAGTGGCTCGTGGTGTGCTGCTTTACACCTCTTCCTGGAATAAAAGAATACATTAGCATAGCATCTAAACAAAAAAATTTCTTCCAAATTGCTCCCCTTTAAGGAAAAGAGAAGAATTTCTGTTTGTTTTTGCGAGCCTCCTTCAGTCTGATGGACACTTTTCATTTGGGGATGGTCTCTGGGATCTCTCTTCACTCCTTTCTTTTAAAGTTCTGAAAGAGAGGAAGATTATTTCAGAAATTTGCAGTCAACAGATGGCTGGAGAAACTGAAACAGAGGGAGGGTGAAGTGATCAGAGAAAGAACACAGAGCTCTTTGTGAAAATGCAGTTACAACAGAGCTCACCTTGGCACGCTGCATGTCTTTATTCAATGCAGTAACAATTTTACTATCAGTTATTTGCTTTGGGTCACAGGATGGGCTGGATAAACTCCAGGAGTTTATTCTGGATCTTTGAATTGCCTCACACCACTGCAACACGTTGCACTACAACACTTAGGACTCTGTGCATCACCCTTTCCTACAATTAGAGAAAGAAAGACAAATAGACCAGAGACTGACTGGAAAATTTCCCAGTTGTGTTCATGGCTTCAATGATTTTGGAAATTTTAGGTATGTTGTGCACAAGAACTATGACCTAAAATGCAGGGATTTACTTTTAAAAAAGAAACTTCATATCTAATGAAATCTTTTAGCAGATTACTGCCAAGGCAGTAAAAAATGTATGAAAGATGGTATTAGATGGCAATGAAATCAGTCACAAAAATCTGTAGAAAGAATAAATTATAAAGCAAGTGTGAGTATGAAAAGTATAAGTAATAATAACAATAATAATGGTAGCAGTAATAATAATAGTTATTGGCTCTTTTTGTGGTTTTTTTTTTTTTTCAAATGTTAAGAAAACGGATAGTCAACATGATGATCCGAGCTCAATGATGGGAAGGGAATGAAGAAAGGAAAACATTTTGCCATTTTTCTGCTTGCTCCTTTTCTGAGCAAGCTTTGCTTTCGCTGCCTTGTAGGAGTACTCAAAAGCTGAGCACGGCTCCAGATCTTTGCTGGCAATTTTTCCACACGTGCAGTAACAGATAACAAAGTGAATGGGTTACTGGTAGGAGAATTTGGGATGTCCAGTTGAATGAGCACACTTTGATGGAGTATTTTACTAGGCTGAAAAGTAAGGAGGAATGTGGACTGGATACTACAAAAACAAGATTCTCCTGGAGATGGAGTGGCCTGTGGCCTCTCCCAAACCTCCCGGTATGGAAAGTGGTTTGATACACTAGCAAATTAAAAAAGAGATTATAGATAGTGGAAAAGCTGTGGAAATCAGCCTCAGCTGCGGCAAGGGAAGAGGTTTCATCTCAAAATCGGTGAAGGGTGACTACTGGCACCCAGCCTGAGGCCATTCCTTATCCCATTTGATTTTGCTGCTCTGTCCTGGAGGTCTTGTTTCATCTTCTCTCATGTGGCTTTAGCAGAAGTTTCCCAGTTCATGCAGCTTAGCTATTTACACAGCATGGATGAAAAAGGCTAGAAACCAGTGTGGAAACACAGCACAACACAAAATCCGTGGCAAAGCAAGTAGGAAGCCACATTTTGGCATTTCTTTGTACAGATACACTCAAATGTCAACTAAACCCACAGTCTGGGAGATTTGCTGCATGCTGGACACCAGTACAAAATGCCTACAAATCCTATATGAAAAATTCGGATGTTACTTCTACTTTTTTTGGTAACAGGCCAGGAAACAGCCATGCCTTTTATATCTATTTTAGCTTTTTTCTGAGTGCTTGTCAAGAAATTAATTTTTGTTCAATTACAAGCTTTTAACTTGAATAATGCTCTTCAGTCAGGGCACTTTTGGTTCAGTTTTTCCTTTGTGGATCACTCAGTACTACTCACACTCTGAACCCGTGGTCTTCCTCCCCCCAACTTCCCCGACTTACCACACCAGTAAAAACAAACCAATTTGTTTTGTTGCAAGCTCTGTGCGTGATTATCTTCCACGGGCATGCGTGTGAGCTCAGCCAAGCTACAAAAAAGGCTGATAAATGAGCCATTTATTTGATACAGTAATAATCAGATTTATCAAAGGCCTGTGCATTGGCTGCACTACAGATGTATTAATCAGAAAGCTGGGGCCGAACTTCCTCAAGGTGACAACTCAAGAGGCCCTTCCTGAAAGCCTCTTTTCCTCTGTGCTGGGTATAATACTTGGATAATTGTAATCTCTTGTGGTCAACTTTTAAGCCACCTTGAAAAGACTTCACATTCGCCTCAGATAATTTTTTTTTTTTCCCAGGCACCATTCAGGCACTCTTTAGGCTTTTTCCAGCTGAGTGTTTTTCTGGGCATGGATGAAACTTTCTGAGTGCCCTTGTCAGCATTTGTCCTCTTAACCTGCCATTATTAAAAAGAACATTGGCATAGGATTCAAAAGGAGGGATGTACACGCATTAACCTTGCTTTGGTAGATTTTTTTTTTCATAATCACACGATCAAAAACCCTTCCCAAGTACTCTGAATTTTTAAATGATCAACATAAGTGGCTCCATAGATGGAACACTAATTTTTTTTTGCCCTTTCTCTACAAATGGGATGGAGGGGCCTGTCGATTCTGCTGTAGCACCATGTATTGAAGTGACTCCTAAAAGGACCCTGAACCCCAAAGGAGCTCAGTACATTATCTACCTTTCTAGCCACCAGGTTTCTCTTCTTTAATTTTGTGAATCTTGAAAATGTTCAGCTGGCTTGGGAAGGAATGATATACCTTAACCCTTGTGAAGTAGAATAACCTTGCCTGTTTGTTTTTTGTTTTTTTCATTTTTCTATGTAAGAATCAATAAATAAACTGATAACTAAATATATGCGTCAATCCAAATGCTGCACCTAATTTTGCCTTCTGTTGTCCTGTGTGGGTATTCTTTTTAAATTTACTAATATTGACCTGGAAATGTACTATTTACTGAATGCTTTGAAATATTTCTAGGGAAAAATCAAATACTATATATTAGGAAAACAATTTCTGTTATTTTACATGATCTCCAAACTGGTATGTGGTTGATATGGGACCACCATCAACTTTTTAAAACAGACAATAACCTATTTATTTCATTTTCTGCCTGTAATACCTGCAATTTTTGCCTTTGTCGAAAGCTGTCTGATTTTCATTCCAGTAACGAGTTTCAAGTACTGACAGCAAATATGGAAATATGACTTGATGTTGCAGTGAGAAAGCAGCATTAAATTCTTCCTGTTTTTATGGGCTGTGTATCATCCTGGCTCATTCTGCTGCATAAATTGAAGAGTTGAAGAAAAAGATTTCTTTCTGGAAAAACCCTCACACTTCAATGCTTACATGCCAGAGCTCTGTAATGTGACACAACTCTTATTTAACCTCTCTAACATGATGCATCTAAAGGAAGAACACCTACAGCTGAATTTATTTGGTGAAATATGGAGTTAAAGGGAGGTTTTTTTTTTCAATAAATGTCTTATGGCTTCTATTTCACATAAGTGACATAATATTTGTAAATTCAGGTGTGTGTTTGTCTTTATTCAGACAGAGATGCTAAAATTTGACCAGCAATAGAAGTGAACTTTAAAACATTCTAACCTTGATACAAATGTGCAATTGCCAATGGGATGCAATATCTAATCACAGTCTATCATAGCATACCATGCCATTCATAAATTAGCTTAAGAAAATGAAGGCACTACTTTTAGAGAGCACATTGACCCACAGTATAAATGAATAGTCATTAGGACCATATCCAAAAGAACAAATTAAAGCTTAATGCACAAGTGTGGGGTGTGAGGCATGTCAGTCTGAAACTGTGATCTCAAACCTTCACAGCCACTCCTTAACCTGTCAACACTTTGATGAGAAAGTTTCTTTGTAAGGCTGGGTTTCTGCTTTTTACCTGTGCTGCCCCTGTTTAAACTCTACCAAAGCTCCAGTGAAATCACAAGTCAATTATTCAACTCTCCATAGTCCTGACTAGTAGTCACCTGTGTCTTACATTGGGCCTTGCTTTGGTTTTTAATGTGCAGATTTTTATCTGATTAATAAAAGCATTTTCCATCTCAATTTAGAGTTTGCAGCCAGACAAACTGAAGCATTGGAAGAGAAAAATATTGTCCAGGTCACCCAGAAAAACAGCAGCAGGATATGATGTACAACACTTGTTGTTTGCTACATTTCTGTCCCTTGCACACAAATCAGGTACAATAATTTGACTGCTCCTACCACGGACTGTGTAGCAGAATATATTTCTGAGATAAGTGCAGCTCTGAAACTTCAAACTGTAGTTAACAAAAGCTTTATTCTCCTTCGCATGTAACTTGTGTACAGGTAGCTTTTTTAAGTGCCTGTATCTGAAGGGCAAAGCCCATATTCAAACCTGCTCTCAAAATAATTTGTTAGAAAACTACTCAGCTGATATATTGGGACCAGTGTGATTTAATATCTGCATCAATGACACAGATGGAGACATCGAGGGCACCCTCAGCAGGTTTGCAGGTGACACCAAGCTGAGGGTGCAGTGACACCCCTGAGGGACAGGATGGGTCATCCAGAGGGACGTGGACATCCCCAGAAATGGCCCATGGGGATCTCATGAGGTTTAACCAGGCCAGGTACTGGTGCTGCCCCTGGGTTGGGGCAACCCCAGACTGGATCCAGGCTGGGGCTGAGCAGATGGAGCAGCCCTGGGAGAAGCCCTGGGGGTGCTGTGGGGGAGAGCTGGGACCCCAAACCCCTGTGCTGGGAACCCAAACCCCTGTGCTAGGAACCCAAACCCCCCTGTGCTGGGAC
>VZTA01013183.1:1067-14620 GCA_013398855.1 Mohoua ochrocephala
GGGCTCCGTGCGGCGGCGGGAGCCGGGGTGGGTGTGTGCGGGATGGGTTGGGTCGGGCCGGGCACAGGCCGGGCACAGGCCGTGCGGTAGCCCCGCCGTGTGGGTGCCCCTGTCCGGGTGGCAGCGGCCAGCACAGGCAGAGGAGGTGCGTGTGGGGTCCCGGCCTCGGCGCTGGGCCGGCAGCAGCCCGGAGTTCGCGGGAGAGCGGCCTGGGGGGCTTACGCAAACCAGCCCCCTGTGACATGGGAAAGGGAGCCATGGCTTCGCCGTGCTGCTATTTATAGCAGCTTGCTCCGATGCTCGCCATTCCTTTGGCACTGGGAATGTGGACTGTGCATAAACAACCAACAACCGCCCTGTCATGAACTCCCTAGGCCTTGATTCTGACGCACGGACGAGAGATCTTGGATTATCGTGTTGGCGTCTCTGCTGTGAAAGTCCACCAGCACCTTTTATTGGGTCGGCTTCCTAACTGAAACCTTGTGTTATTTCTTCCCAGCAAAGAGCCCCTTTTCAGGAACAGCAGAACATTTTCCACTGCAAACTCAAACTGATCCTTTGGCTGATGCATCCTTATTTTAATGTCTCTATGAGGAGCTACAGCAACAGTGGATCCCTCATTTCTGATTTATTTTTCTCCCATAGTGTTGCACACCCTGCACACCCCTGATGTATGATGCTCCCTTTGCTTTTGCTCTCCCTTAGTGCTTCTCTTGGTCAAACCTCCCATGGTCCAACTCCATATTCCATCCAGAATACACCTTACTTAGGGTAGAAGAGAGAACTGGAAAACAAGAGCCCCTTGGTGAAGAACTTTTTCCATCAGGTGGTTTTTCTGTGCTTTCAGATATATTTGTGCCTTTCGTGGGTTAACAGTCACAAAAAAACTGCAGGAGTTGCTCTAAAGCTGCCCTGATAGATCTAATTCTGCCTTGAGGGCATAGATGTACCATAAATGACCTCTCAGAATCCCCTTGCAGCCTTGTGTGGTAGTCCATTACATCGCTCTGTTAACCCCATCATGTTTATGGGCACAAAAGGAGGGTAACAGCTCATCCCCAAACGAAAAAGACACTGAAAGGTGACGGATCAGGCACCCGAGCATTCGGCTCCTCTCATTTCCTCCCGCTGTAGACAGCCCACCCTTGGATGCGTGCGGTCACCTCCCTGCAGAGTGTGCAGGGATGCTTTCAAAATGCTTCAAAGCATCCTGTACTCCAAATCACACATGTCCCAAAGGCACACTTAGCTGAGACCGTTAGCAAATTCATCCCAGGAACGTGGCCCAGCATCTCCCAGCCTATTCTTTTCCTGGCGGACTTGAAAGAGAAATCACAAAAGCAGCCCATTCTTCTATCTGCTCTCATTTCTTTTCCTTGGGCTTTGTATTCATTTGGACATAGGAGTTCTTGATGGAAAATGACAAGGCACCAGCGCTGGGGGTATGATAACTTGTGGTAAGCACCCACTGAAAGCGAATGGTACTTCTGTCCTTTGACTCCAGCGATACATTAAGGAGCTGGAGTAGCCACTGCCTGGGAAAGGGCCTGTTTTGGACGCTTCATTTCTTGCTAATTTCTTCAAGTTAAAACATTCTGCCTGGAGCTTCACAGATGTGGCTTTTATTATTTGCAAAGTATTTTCTGGAAGATTTGAGGTTAAAAGAAGAAAATATTGGAAAATACGAATTAATGAAGAGACGTCCCTTTGCCTTTGCCATTCTTCTTCACCTGAACAGCTTGAATTAAGAAGATCCCGTTGATTGCAGACTGGCTGATTGAGAACTGAGAGGCCTGAGCTGTTTCTTGATAGAGCTCTGCATCTAAAAGTACTTTGTGTGTGATCCAAGTAGCTCAATGGCTGCCCAACCTCCCCCCCTCTTTGACCACCTTTCCTACAGCCACTCAAGTCAGACCTTCCAAAGAAGTTCTCTGCCCAGCACTGAGCTCCTGGCGCCCCTGCAGAAACATCTTCCCTCAGGCTTGTGGGAAGCCTGCAGGATCAGATCCCTCAGATGACGGGGTCTGAAATCTCTGTCCTGCCCGTGGTGGGGACGTGCTGGATGGTAGCACATTTTTAAATCATTTGCTGCACTCTAATCTCCAGCCCACAGGAGCCCAGTAAATGGGTCCTATACTTTCTAAGCTAAGCTTAATCTTTCATTGTCTGTCCAGCGTAGCTCGCAGAACAGCAAGCTCCATGTTTACCACGGACAATTGCAAGCACCCAAAGAGGGAATCACTGTGGGTGGAAAGTGCAGGTGCTATGGATTTCTCCTCTTCTCATTTCATTCTAGATGACATCATAAAGCTCCACAGGAAAGAGCAGACAGATGCCAGTGCCGCGGGCGACAGCAGAAGGCAGCAGGTCAAGAACAGGAGTTCAGCCTCCGGGTATGGGCGGCCCCGATACCGTGCCTGGAAGCAGAGGAATTTGCAAGGTAGATGGGCACTTGAGACAGCGGAGACCTGCCAGGCTGGAAAATGCATTTTTTGTAGCAAAATCCAGCTCTTAAATCCTTCTCCTATCTAGTTTCTGTGTGCGTATTAGACGTGCTCAGGCTCTGATTAGCTTTTCTCCCTGTTACAATGGAATATCAGGGCCCTTTCAGAGCATAATTCATCCATTTCTCTCCCTTCCACTCTCTCATGAATTACTAATTTGAAGTGACTTAATATCTATTCTCTATTCCCCTTGGCTTTGCATATTTTAATTATGCCTCTTCCTAATCCTCATTTTCCCCGAGCAGACTTAAATTATCCAAATTACCCCTTCAGCAACTGTATTTGATAGCTCAGTTATGGAAGCTAAATTGTCACTTTTGCCAAGCATGCTATTTTTACGGTGAGGTTTTTTTATAATACCGAGTGATCACACCTTTGTTTTGTTCCACTGGTTTTTACTTAAACACCAAAGTTATATGCTGCATGAAATGCCATCTCCATTAACTTGGTTTTTTTTTAATTACTGCTAAGTCACTCCCTGAAGATTTTAGTGATATTTTGCAGAAATATCTTTGCAGTCTTATATTGGAGTGCCAATCACACATCAGGACAGTGGGATCACTGGGAGCAATCCTGCTTGTCTCTGCTCTGTCTCCCATCCTTGTGTTGTTGGTGTCCACCACACAGTCCCTTACTGAGGATCATTCCAGTTCAAAACAGAATGATGATAAATGCCCTTAGCAAATTGGTTTTTTTTGTCAAAACTCACAGGCTTTGATATTCTCCCACACTCAAGCAATTACTGCATCCAGAGGCAAATCCAATAAAATATTTTTTCCCTATTCCTTAGATGGGAGAACTTTTCTGTTAATTTATAGAATTAGTTCTGCTGGTTTTAGTATTTCATAGGTTTTCAGTGAGTCTGAATTCAGCCCTGCCAAGTGCAGAGACACCCACCACGCTGTGTGGTGCTGATTGTCAGTAGCAATTTGGGGAAGCTCAGCATGACTGGGAATTTAGCCCATAATTCATCAGGGGCTCAGTTCACTTTGGTCCCTGCTGAAATGCAGTCCCTTCTGGGCTGAGATGTGATAACCATTATCAAAATGATGATCTGAGGAGCCCAGCACTGTAATGACATAGGAGGGGGAAGGGTATTATGCTGATTAAACCAGCAAGCAAAGTGCTGTTAATCCCTCTTGGAATATGGCTTAAACCATCTCCCTCATGGGGGAAAGATGATTTTTAATGACGAGAAATTTGAATTTCAAATCTCCTTGGAAAAAAGAGTCTGTCAGGCATGGGAGCTTGTGCCCAGAGTGGACTGGATGAGCAGAGTGTGGCCGTCCCAGGTGTGCTCAGCACCGGGCTCTGAGCATGCACCCAAACATGGGATGTGTGTGGGGGGGGGNCTTCCCCAGCTGCTGACGCTGTGGGGTTTTACTGAAATGTTCTTACATTATTAAATATCTGCCAGACCTTTTGCAGAGATGAAGCCTCCCATGTGTCACACTTCAGGACACACATGACAGCGCGAGGCCTTGGTCCCCAGCTGGTGTAAAGGGGTCCCCCTTGGAGGCTGGTGGCTCTGTCATGTGTTATTTGTGTTGGGTGAGCCGTGCCTGAGTGCACTGCTGAGCACAGGCTCTCTAATAGGAACAGACTGACAGGGGCACGATTTCCTAGTCAGGGCTGCCTTTTGCAGCGGTCCCTCCCATTGCCCTGATGGAATATCCAGGAAAGGCAGCTGAGCTCAGTCTCTTGTCCTCTCCAGGGTGTAGGAGAACTGTGGTGGTCAGCAGGAGAGCAGCCCAGCAAATAGACAAGAGGTAGGGACAGGCCCAGGGTGGGGGTTGAAGAGAAACAAGGCAGGGCAAAAACAAACTGGGGGAATAGAAGCAGGAGAAAAAAATCAAAGGGCCATTAAATACAGCAAGTCCACGTCTGGTCAAAAAGAAACCGTTTGCCAAAATTTAATGTTTGTCAAGAGAGGAACATTTACCCACCTGCACTTCTGCAGTGAGAGGGCATCGTTTGCAAGGGAAATAACAACTGGCCCCAGAGCTTATGAACTGCATAGCATTTTTGCGCACGTTCCCGACCAGCACCTCTGGCCATAGGGCACAAAGCACCCCAACATGGTGTTTGGGATCTGCTTCCCACGGCCCTGCCCTGGTGCCCTTTTGTTTTAGAGCCAGAGCAGCTCAAATTATCTTCATGCATGTTCCAGTGTAAGCAGCTCAGGCTGGTGCCGGCTGGTGTTACACCCTGAGGCTGGAGCCTTCATTCATTGTGGCATCGGTGGCCCCTCACAGTGATGTCACTGCTGCCTCAGAACACTTCATTTCCAATTGCTCCAAGTCAGTATAAATTGCTGTCACGTAGCGGTTGCTGGTGTAAGATCAATACATGCAGCTCACTGCTCTGTGGTTTGTGTCAGTGAGGTTCTGCTATGAGATCCAGGATTTGGGTGAACTCTCACTGCCCTCTGCCGTGCACAGCTTTGTGCCTGATTTATACACCCCCAAGATGTGTGCACATCTCACTGGTATAGCAGCTGTTGGGGAGAGTGGGCTGAAAACAGAGGAGCTGTATGCTCAAGTGACCTCGCAGCTGGGGATAGCAAAGTCTGAAGTAGCAGTGAAGAAAAACACACGTCTACTGCTGTTTACCCTCTGTGTGCTTTGAGAAGTAGAACATCTGGTTATAGATAACGGAGGTGTTTGGTAGACTTGGGGGCATCCTACTGGACATGCTTGAGCTCCCTGCCTTGGCAGAACACAGCATGGTGGTAACTCTATGCAGGCTCCAAACCCTTGATAAACTGGTGTGAACAGCAGCCTGGTGATTCTCCATCACTGGGCCAAGCTTAACGGTGCTGGGGACTGTGCCCAAGTGGCTCTGCTTAGCTGTTGGTTCGGGGATCTGCTGGTTTGTGAGGTAACAAATAAATTCCCTCTTGGCATTCCAGCTGTGAGTTTGTGTTGTTGTTGTTGTGCCTGTATCAGCTCACACAGCGACTCAAAAACTTTCTGTCTCATTACGGCTACAGAATTTTATTACGTGGAATAATTAGGTCTGGAAGCACTGTGCCTCAGTCTGACAGGGCTTTGCTCTCGCTCAACACTTCAGCACTCTTCAAAATCATCAGCAGGCTTAGGGGCAGAGGTTAAATGCAAGACGGACAGCGGGGGTGTGTGTATGATAAAAAACCAGCAGGGGGTGTCCCCTTCAATATGGGAAATAATGGTATGTCAAGCTAAAAGAAAATGAAAGTGTATATATGTGTATATATATAAGTGTATTTCTGGGAAGGACAGGAGTGCTATAATGTGGGCACTCAGAGCTATTTCAGGCTGCTGTAGGGCTGGCTTTGGGATGCTCAAGTCGCTTGTGTATCTGTATCAAAAGGCTTTTTCTGTGTCGTAGTTAATTCATAGCCATGTGAGCTCTGACAACAGATTGACAGGTCTCCTGATGTGGGTGTTCCTGCCTTTATGAAGAATCAGAATTGTGAAAGGCTTTTCTCTTCTGTACTCCTTCACATCAAATAATGTGCATGTCAGTCCTACATACAATAAGAATGCTAGAGAGACATTGGAAAAATTAATTATTTAATATGAATGAGTGTGACTTTTGCACCACTATTTGTGTAGATACTCCTGTATCACGTTAAGTTAACCTTGTCATCTGTTTACAAAACTGTAGTCATAAATCGAATTTTGAAGGATGCTAAAATAAGAGGGCTCTTTTTGTAGGACCTAACCGTTTCAGAAGAGGGTTTGGACAGCAACAATTCAATCGGAGACAATTCAGGAATACTTTGCCTGGTCGCAAGAGAAGAGCAGCTGCTGCATTCGATGGAGTGAGCCCTTTAAATCGCCAGGCATCGGCTCAGGAGGTAGGGGAATAAAGAAGGTATGGCTTTCTCCGAATGTCATGTAGAAATCTGCTCGATTTTATGATCCTGGGTCGCCCCAAAGAACAATCTACATAAAAAACGCCATCTTTTATATGCCTGTGCACAGTATTTGTATGCATAGGTGAGTACAGACATACATGCATATGGAATAGCAGTTTTCCAGTTGGTTTTATAAAGCTTCTGACTTAGCATAATTTTACTGATCACTTCCCATGGGTTTTGCAAAAAAAGAGATTTTTTTAAAATTGGTCTTAAAAGGTTTTAAAATATTTCCATAAAAGTTAATTCCACGGCATCTCATCTTACTGTTATCATTTAGAGGAGGTGTGTTAAGATTCTTTGTTATTTGTTGTCCACCCAGAGCATTTTCCAAGTTCCTGTGAAGTCAAAGGACAGACTTGGTGACTTGTCAGGTGACTCTGGTTCAGAGACATACTTTCCACCAGAGACACTGATTCCCAGTACTGTGACAGATAGTGTGAGAGGCAGCTGGGTTTTCCTGCACTGATGAAAATCCACTCAGTTAGGATGTCACGGATGCTCGGTAAGCTTTTTAAAAGAATGCAAGTGCTGAACAGGATGGCATTTAGTGGATGTGTCGTAGGGGTATAAATAAGAATGCCGTGAACTGAGCATGCATGTGCAAGGAGTGAGGTTATTCCTGAAGGGAAAGACCAGGATGACTCAGATATTGAGTGTAGCTGGTATTTACAGAAAGTAATAAGCAGTTGCTAGGAGGCATAATTCTACAGTAGCTTCCACTTTGCAGAAATAAACCAAGGGGGAAGACTATGGGAGTACAGCTCGGTTAGTGGGTAGTAACAGTGATGGTAGTTGTCCCACAGAAATAAACAGGATGGAGCCTGGGGCAGTTTGTGTTGGAACCGCAGGACAGACACTGCTGAGGGGTCTTCTGGTGTGTTTCATGCTTCAGGCCATGGTCCAGGCAATGTAGGTGTCCAAACAAGAAAGAGCTGATGACCAAAAGGAAACCTGAGCAGGGCTATAATGCACGGCTTCTGCTAGATTTGCTCTCCATGGACTGATTGGTTTTTTTTCCTTTTTAATTTCTGCAGCATTAGAACGAAACATTCTTCCAGGCACTTGTAGTTCCATGTCCAGGAACCGAGGCACACACCCTCACTGATTGTTGACAGCACTGTCAGCAGCAGTCAGTGGAGAGCAGGACGTTGTGTGCTGTCCCTTGTCCTCACTCCCTGTTCTTGTACTGAGACTGTGCTGCAGGTGACAACTGCTGAGGTCTCACTGCTCTTTCAGGGCAACAAGAAGAGCAATGCTTTTGCCAAAAGCAGCAGTGGGCAACAGGAGGAACAGCCACAGCCATCTCCAGGCCCCAAGAGATTCAGAGCAGATCCTGCCAGCATCCGTGCCCCAGGGAGAAGGTAAAATCTTTGGTAACTCTGGGTTATTTTGGTTTTCAGTGATAGCCTGTGCAGCTCATGGGGTTCTGCTCTCCATATGTGCCAGCTGGGTGTGGCTACAGCCGTGTGCTTGTGCAGCATGAGAAAAATACCCCATGGTATGTTAGGAAAGCACCTGGAAAGAAAACAGCCTCATGCTCATAGTTAATAATGACAATATTAATTTGTCATTTTATTTCAGGAAGCACAGAAAATGTGACCTCTGTATTTTTATTTATCTTTGTTGCTTTGGGAAGCACTTTTGGAGGGTGAAATAGCATTTATTTTCATAAAGGCAGGAAATACAGATGCCAGCCATAAGGGATAGGCAGAGACAGGGAGTCTGTGCTAATGAGGGGCTGCAGGAGCAGACTGTGCCCCAAGAACTGTGAGGAAGGCAGTGTGCCAGGTGCTGGGCACTGTCTCGGTGCCTGTCTCATCAAGATCATTATGTTCTCTGAGCTCGAAAGGAAGCTCCTTGCAATCCTTTCTCTGCTCTGAGCAGAACAGGGACTGAATAACATCGAGAGGTCCTTTCTGACCTGATTTTTTCTATGATTTTCCTCCCATGATTTTTTTACTTTTAATGAGCAAAGTTCAGAACACACAAGCTGTTGTCTCATTTGAGCAGAAAATCAAGTTCCTTTGAAATCCTTTGCTGGCAGAAAAACCTGTTGGGCTGAACTTGGTAACTAACACACAGCCTCATTTGCTTCTTACACTGCTTTTTAAGACCAGCTTGGGTTAGGTATTTTGGCATTAAACATTAGGACAGACCTGGCATCATCCTCACCTCTGTCTTTCTCCTTTACCAGCAGGCCTTTCCTGCTGAACAGGGGACCAGCGTTCCAGCAGAAGCGGGTGCAGCCATGGTTCTCCAAAGCCCGCTTCCAGAGAGGGGTCAGTATTGAGACATTTCTTCTGCGGTCTGCTGCTAGTGACAAACCTTCACATTTTACCGGCCTTTGTTGTAGCTTTGCTTCCAGAAGTAACTGGGGGAGAGAGGTGGATGACCTGAACGCTGCATGTATTGGTAGGAAAGTATTTGCAGACAATTTTTAATGCAGCTTGGTATTCTGGCAGCTGGAAAGTAAATCCTGGGAGGGTGATAAAAATAAACCTTGCAGTTTATAGAACAGCACAAGCAGGGCAAGGTAAAGCCACCCCATACACATCACTGCCAGTGGGAAACCCCAAATTAGCACTTTTCTTAACAACTTGCAAGGAAGGAGCTCTTTGATACACCAAACAAAATCCTGGAAAAGGAGTATTGTTTCTGAGAGCTAATTCTTTTAAGTAATTGTTTTTAAATATATTTTACAGCAGATGGATTCTCAAGGAGAAGGGAAACCGCCAAGGATGAGAAGGTAATTGGTGAACAAAGGCACAATGCAAATACGATGTGCTCTTTCACGCTTGAAGCTGGATAAATCTCCCTTCTCGGCAGGTGGCAAGTGAAACCCAGCCCGGGAGCAATTCTGACGGTTTCTGTGGTTAATCCCCAGGCGGGCCAGACCAGCTCGTAAGTAAATGAGGTGATTTGTTAGGGTGGGAGCCCTACAAAAGCCATTGCAAATCCCTTTAGCATTATTGCAGCTTCACTTCTATAACGAGTGTGCAGTGAATGGTTCAGACCCAAAATGGTTAGCAAATGATGTCTGGTTCCTATCCCAGCATATCAGGAGATAAAAATCTCATGTATTTACCTGTAATTACATGGTCGTATGTAATTACCGTGCCCTCGTTTGTTATGCATAGTGAGGAGAAATGGAAGCACCATTGTGGGAGGAGGTGGCAGGCTGGTTGTGCTGGTTGTGGGGTGTTGGGAGAAGCAGTGTGCCCCAAAGGGGCACCTCGTGCTCGCTGTGTAAGAGGAGCTCAGAGGCTGGAAAGCGGCAGCTGCAGGACCTGGCACCCAGCTGGGGGCAGGGAGAAGGGTGGGTGAGGGCACTGTGCATGTTCTGGGTGCAGAGAGCACCCCTCAATAGCCTGGATGTGACAGTCCACAGTGCTGGAACTCTGCCTGCAGGGCAGCTCTCCTGGCTGCCTTTCGACTCTGCCAGGGGTCAGACGCGCCATGGGACGGTTGAAGTGTGTGGGTGTCTTCTTTACTCCATGCTGGTTTGCAGAGGATGGGAAGTGAGCTGCCTTAGCATCCTGACTGACTGCAGCTCTGTCCTTTCCCCAGGCCTGGATCCAAGCGCCCATTCCTGCGAAGCCAGAGACCCCCGGCACGGGTGGCCAAGCCCCAGCCCAAGGGGGTGCTGCTGAGATTCAACTTCCGCGCGATGGCCAACCAGGTAGAGGATTGTCGACGGGACAGGAGGCACCTGGCTCCCTGCAGCAGCCCTGCCACTGAGCTGTTAACGTCACACTCAGGTTTCTGGGGCTGCCAGCTGGGTTTATCTAACACAACCTGGGAGGAAAGTCCCGTAGCTGTGTTGGCCAGGTTGCTCACAAAACTGAAGGCACTTGAGAAGACTGTTCAGCAACTACAGACTCAGCCCAGTTTTCCCCACTCTGATGGCCTGTCTTGGCCTGTCCATGTGCTTGCTTGGAGCAGGGAGATCCTGCTGATGAGTAGTCCTGGCCAGAGGGGACCGTTTCACTGTCAGTGCTTCCCATTCCTCAGAGACACACGGCACTTCTGGGCTTTGCTCGCTCTTTGCTTTGGTGCCCTTCTTGGTGTCACATTTTACACTGAAGTATGGTCCAAGAGCCCTGGGGCAGCTGAGAAATCCTGCTCCACCTTCTTCATTGCCGGCGTTTCTTGTCTGGACGGTTTGATTTTACTTGATGCCTTGTGCTCAAATGCCATCTGCTTGCTCCTGTTCTTGCTGAGGACGCCCTGTGTCTTGGGGCTGGGAGCTGCTTGGAGGTTTTCCAGCCGCACACAGTCTGTCGAGCTCCCTGTCTCTGTGTGCTGAGTGGTTTAATTGACTAACCAGCTGTGAAACACCAGCCTGACTGATGGGCTCTAATCAATACCCTGCTACAAGTTTGGCTGTGCTTTGCCACAAGACAGGGGACTGACTCGCTCTCGCTTTCCCCTGCAGACCAGCCTGACGCTGGATGAGAGGTTCTCTGGTCTGAGGAATAAGAGGCGCTTTACAGCGGCCAGGAGCGCCGGACGGACGGTCACCATGCCTTAGCACCGCGTGCTCGTCACACGGACTGCCTGTAACAGTCCAGGCTCCATCACAAGGGCTCAATAAAAGTCGCTAGATTCCCTTTGAGATAGCTGATTTGGCAATGTGCTGTCTCCTTCCTTACACACAGAGTGAATGAGTGATTGAGGGCAGGAATGAGGCAGGATGAGAGTTTGGGCCAGAGCACAGGGCAGGTGGGACATGGGCAGGGTGGTGGCAGGGGATGAGCGGAGACGGATTTGCTGGGAGAGCTCTTCTGGGAAGCTGTAGGGCTGGCACAAGCCCTGTCCCTCTGCCAGGGCACCCTATGCTGACCAGGGTGACTCCTGCAGGTGGGAGGGTGTACCACGGAGCCTTCCCTACATTGTCCCCTGGGTGGGACAGGGTTTGAGGGTGCTGTGCCTGCCCACATGGGAGACAGAGGGAAACGGGGATGCTCCAGCTGCCCACAATCCCCAGTATGCACTTAATTGCCCAGCTTGTGCTTGCAGGCATCCCTGCCCAGAGGTTTGCAGTGTAAGACCCCTCCACCCTGAAAATGTCTCGCTTTGCCCTGACAGTCAGGCCTGAGCACCTTGCATTTCTCTGTGGATTGCTGTGCTGTTCTGACTGCTGCTGCTGGCCCAGCTGTGGGGATGGGGTGAGACATGCCATACCGCTGGAGTGACTGTCCTCAGCACTGAGCACAGACAGGCTGCCCCAGCCCAGATCACATTTTCCAGTGCTGAGTAGTTTTCTGCATTAGGGTTTTTGTAGTTGCAGCTCCACCCATGCTCAAAGCAGCAGCATAATCAAACTTGCAGCAGCACTCTGATGAGCACTGGCTCAGATGTTAATGAGCTGGGTTTAGACATTCATTAATGAAGCCCTGCATCAACCCTGAGTAACTGCTCCATTCTCCACCCACTGCTGGAACCCAGCACTGAATGTACTGGACACAGCCTGTTACTGGGCTCTAAGCTATACTTATAAAAGGAAATATTTGATAGACTGCTTTACATTTTACACCGAGCATCTTTAACAAGAAACTGCACTTGGCATTGGTTTTATGGGAATGTGTGAAATGTTGTTAGTTGATGAAGCAGTGATGTATGAGTCCAGTGCACTGAATAAAAAACTAACTTGTCAAATGTCACCTCTGGCTATTTCCTTTCTGTCAGCAGCTGTTTGGTGCAAGTTCAGCTTCTTGGTGTGACACTGCATGGGCTGGTGCTTTGGGGGAAACTGTGGTCCCCGTTGGTGCCCACCTGCAGGCAGTTTACTGCTTTAAAAGCTGGCTCCAAAGCAGTGTGAGGTTTTCAATAGGTATTTTGTTAAATCTTTGCTGTGATCTCTTTTGCCTTGAATGTTATTGGCAAAATTATCAGAGCAGTCCTGCCTCCGAGTATGTTCAAAATAAAACAAATGCACCCCAACACCCAGGTTAATGAACTCTGGAAGAGACATCACCCCTTCATGCAAATAATCTGTATGTCATGGAAGTTGAAAAGTTGAACAACAAGCCCTGTCACAAATGGCAGCATCCCTGATTTCAGTTGCCTCCTGACTATAAATATGGACAGAAGATGGCAGACTCGCTAGGACAACCCGAGCACTTCTTCAATCAAGTGGCAAAGGGATGGAGTCCTTCAGTCCTGAAAGAACAGCTGGGTGTGCACCATCCTCTTGCTGTTCAGAGCATATCCTGATTCTATTCTCCACAGAAATGTTTTTTAGCTATCTGTGCCTTATAATCTTTTAACCATTCCTTAAATTAAAATTGAGGGCTTAGATGATAAAAACTGAAAATTTTTTCCTAGCACGATTCCCTTGCAGTGCTGGGTGACTTTTAATGTAGCAGGAGATAAAACAGGCTTTGCATTGAATTCACAAGTAGCCAAAGTGCATAATTGTCACACTAAAAACATACTGGGAGAGGGCACGGTGTGAGCTCACCCCAACAAGCATAAAAATACCCCTTTCTGCCACGGTACTAAAATACCCACAGAGTAATTGTCTCTAACAGAATTATCCCCGCTGTGGTGCACAGGGTGAGCTGCTGCACAGGGCTTGGCTGTCCTTCAGGGAGGGTGTTTGTGTGACACAGTTCAGCTGCTTCCTGAGCCATCGCCAGGGGCACAGGTGGCCTGTGCTCATCCAGTGTCTAACAGTTCCCGTGCAGTGTCCTGTGCCGGACAGGTGGCCCAGCAGTTCCCCACCTGGGGAGTGGCAGCAGCTGGCTTTGGCTCAGCTCCCTGCCAGGACGGCTGCACACAGGCTGAGGCCACTGTGAAGGGGCGGCTCTATGACCCAGAAAACTCCTCGGTTTCAGGCCAGGCAATGCCACCTCCAGAGTAACATCTTGGATGGTGTCTTAGAAGTTTAAAAATGAAGAAGCAACTGCACAGGGTCAGAAGAGAGTCCCTACAGCACATCCCAGGGGAGGGGGGACACCAGCACAGGTGTGTGGCCCTGCTTGGTCACTGCACTGAACCCACAGTACCACTGATTTGTGTCTTTAGCCACTTGTACTGTATTTCACAGCACTTGGTGCAGGATTCTTCCACTATTGCTTCTTGCTTTCTATTTGTGATTCCAAAGGGCGGTATTATGAGTTTTCAGGGCAAGAGCAGAAGCT